>CM052710.1:66015861-66174245 GCA_028551405.1 Uromys caudimaculatus
TGTGCTCAGCTGGATGGGTCTCCTAATCCAGTTGCCACTTCCTGGGGTTACCCCCATGGCCACCAGCAGTCAAGCTGAGTGGGATGTCCCATGGAGACTCTCATTATTGGTTACTCTAATTACTTTGGTGTTTCTTTAAATAACCTCCTCCAGTAGCCAGCTAGGCCTTCCTCGTGGCATGGTGGTCTGGAGGGGACAGAGGCTGACAATGTCAGACCTCTTATTGCCTGGATCATGAGGTCAGAAGACATTTCTTCCACATTGTGCTGGCTGTAGTGAGTCATGGGGCCACCCAGATCACAGGAACCAGAAGGATGGGAGAAAGTGGTTGTGGGGTACAGAGACACAAAGAGCTGATGACCAGCATCCTTTGAGACCATCCACCCTTCACACCTGCATTCACAGATCATTTTTCATAATTACAAATATCTCCTCCTAAGCCTGTCATTGTCTTTTAACTCAGCTTAAGTTTGCATGTCCAACCTGTGTGTGAACGTACACACCTGTAGGGCTTTTTGTTAACATATCATTCTGAAACAATTTGAGGTTCCCAGGATAGCAAATCACTCATGCATATAAAATAAAATTTAAAAAAAATATTTTTAACAAAATTAATGATTTAAAAAAAAATTTTTTTTTCGAGACAGGATTTCTCTGTGTAGCCTTGTCTGTCCTGGAACTCACTCTGTAGACCAGGCTGGCCTCAAACTCAGAAATCCGCCTGCCTCTGCCTCCCAAGTGCTGGGATTAAAGGCGTGTGCCACCACTGCCTGGCTTTTAAAAAAAAAATTTAAAGAACACATTACCTCATGGTTGGGAGTTGTTGGGTCTTACCTGGATTCTGTCCCACACTGTTCGATGAGGTCTTTGTGCTACATGATTTGTGGCAAGAGAGAGTAAATGTGTCCAGGAGAAATACAGCATGTCAGGTGGCTTCAACTGTTAACACCCCTATCCTGCCAATGTGAGAATCCACTCCTTTAGGGAAGCTATTATTGATCCCTCTTGTTTGTGTGTATGCTAATTTGTGGAGATGCACATGTATGTGTGTGTGTGAGAGAGAGTGCTCTGCACAGTACACATAAGTGAGAGGACAACCTCAGAGGTCAGTCCACAGGCACTGTCTCTCTCTTGGTTTTCGAGAGTCTCACGCTGGCCCAGAACTTTACCCAGCAGGCTAGGCTAGCTGGCTAGTGAGTTCCAAGGATCCACCTGTTTCTGTCTCCCATCTCACCATCACCAAGATTACAGATGGGTGTGTGCTCTAGAGAGCAGCAAAGAACTGTCTAACGTCTCAGGAAGGGCGCTGACCTGCCAACACTTGAATTTAGGCTCTGGCATCCAGAGCTATGAGAGAATACATATCTGTTGTTTAAGCTATCAGGTTTGTGATAATTCATTGTGTCTCCCCTAGGAAACTAATACAAAGTCCATATTGTTGACATTCTGGGGATGGTATATAAATGAAACAATGTAGCATTATGAGGTTGGCCTGTTTGCTCAGCAGAGTTCCCTGAACACCCACCAAGCTTTAGGTGTTGAATAATCCATTTCATTGTATGGGCTGCCACAGTTTACTTAGCCATGCTCCCACTAGAGCATGCTTCCTTTCCCCCTTGTGTTTGTCTACTACCAACAAAGCTGGTGTGAACAGTGCCATGCAGGCTTCTGCACAGACACTCACCTCCAAGACTCTGGGATAAATGTCCAAAAGAGGATTGCTAGGTCCTATGTGTTTATTTTTAAAGTGTCAAATTATTTTCCAGAGTGGCCAGTACCATTTCACATTCCTCCCAAAAATGTATAAGTGACCAAGTATTTTCTGCAGTCTTACCAGAACTTAGCATTGAAACTATTTTTATTTTTACCTGTTTTGATAAGCGTGCAGTGATATCTCACACCACTCCAGTTGTGTCTCCCTGTTATCTAGTGTGGTAGTCTGTTTTCTGTTACGGTGACAAACTACCTGAGACAGTGTCTTAGTTAGGGTTTTACTGCTGTAAACAGACACCATGACCAAGGCAACTCTTATAAGGACAACATTTAATTGGGGCTGGCTTACAGGTTCTGAGATTCAGTCCATTATCATCAAGGCGGGAACACGGCAGCATCCAGGAGGCATAGTTGCTGAGAGTTCTACATCTTCATCTGAAGGCTGCTAGCAGAATACTCACTTCCAGGCAGCTAGGATGAGGGTCTTAAAGCCCACACCCACAGTGACACACCTACTCCAACAAGACCACACCTCCTAACAGTGCCACTCCCTGGCCCAAGCATGTACAAATCAGCACAGATAGTCAACTTAAAAGAAGAAAATGTTTATGTGGGTTCACAGTTTCAGAAGTTCCAGTCCACTGTCACTTTGCCCTATCACTTTGGGCACATGGCAGCACAAAATGTCATTAAAGAAGTGTGTGGGAGAGGAAGTCTGTTACCTCAGGGTACCCTAGGGAGGAAAGGGTGGTATCTGATGTCCCAGTATCTACCCCCTCCAAAAGAGTTCCCCTAATGACCTAACTTCCTTCCATTGGCTGCCAACTCTCAGAGGTTCTCTCAATATAGTGTTGTGAGCTAGGGACCAAGGCTCTTAACACTCAGTCTCTGGGAGAGACTACAGATCCAGATTAGGGATGTCAGTCATTGCCTCCTGCGTTTGAGTGTTCTCTGTCTTAAGGGGTGAAATATCCCCTCTTTGGCCATCGACTCTTGAGCCTGATGACTATTTTGTCTTTTCTAGATAAGGATCCTTTGATAATCAGTAAAACGTTTCCACTTGCTAGACAGTAGGTAAGTGTGAAAAGGCAGATGTGTTGGCACACACTTGTAATCCCAGCCCTGGGGAGGTGGAGAGATGAGCACCCCTTGGGCTCACTGGCCAAAGTGTCAAGCCCCAGGACCCACTGAGACAGTCAGTGAACAAGATGCATGGCTTCTGATGAACCACCTATGGCCTCCCCATACACATTCACACACACACACACACACACACACACACACACACACACACACACACACACTCATACAGCCCACTACATACTGTAGTCAGTATTCTGTATTCAGGTTAAGTCTTTTTACCTTCCACATATGAGAGAGTATGCAGTTCCTGTCTTCTCATGCCTGGTGCATCACAGGTAGCAGACTAACTCTCCGGTTCTACCCATGGTCTGCCGATAACAGGATTTCATTACTCTTTCTGAATAATATCCCGCTGTGGATGTACACTGCATTTTATTTACATATCCATCTGTTGGTGGGCACTTAGCTTACTGCTTTTTCATTTTAAAAATTTTATTACTAAAATGATGTGCTGTCCTCTCTCTCTCTATCTCTCTCTGCCTCTTCTCTGTGTCTCTTTCTGTGTCTCTCTCTGTCTCCGTTTATGTCTTTCTATTTTTCTAACTTCCATCCTCTTCCTCTTCATTCCTCTCCCTTAACCCCTGGCTTCAGACACCCATGTTCTCATTTTGACCCTTGTAAGCCTGGGCTCATCTTTGCCTTTCTCATCTTAAATATGCTCAGAATTTAAATGCACTCGATTTTGATGTTTGTAACAACAGCCTTTTACACACATGATGAGGTGTTCAGAAACTTACCGGTTTCTACTTCCGCCCCCACCCCCGTTCTGTGCCTTGACTGTCTTTGCCTCATCTAAATGTAACATTTGTTCCCCGGTCCTGCTGTTACTCCTGCCTGCCAGCATGAGAGCCACAGCTGAGCACACTTGTTACCCACCGACATGTCTTCCCCTGAAGTTCCCTGGCTGGCCCCTCTTCAGCGGATGGCAGAGTCCTCAGCAGGTGCTCATGCACACTGTGCTGTTGATGTTCTTGGATGTTTAAAACTAAGTCTTCAGCCTTCATCCCTGCAGCAGAGCTTAGCTGCATAGCCCTTGGCTCACATTTCCCTTTATTGAATTTCTTGGGCATGTTATCCTCCTGTCTCCTGAATGCTAATGTGGAGAAGTGTGATGCCAACCTGATTTTATTTCCCTCCAGGAATATTTTTGTCTAACTGTAGCCAAAATTCTTTATCTTACACGTCCCATCGTTTTAGAGGGTATCTGTCGGTGTTGACACTCTGTGGCAGTTTTCTCTGGGATGCTGTGTGCTTTTTCAATATGTAGATTAAAATCTTTGTTTGGGGAAAGTGTTCTTACATTATATTTTTAAGTAATTATTCTCTCTATTGGCTGGCTTCCTTTGCAGACCCCAGTCATGCATATATTGGGTCTCGCATACTTGGTTTCTGGACCTGGCTCTTTCAGTCTGTTACTGCATAATTTTTCATTGTTTCAATGTGGTGCATATGCATGGTGTAACGGCTACCATTTCGATCTCTTTAAATGTTCCGTTCGGGACCACTAAGTACATCCGTGCTGTTATGCAACCAGTGCTAGCCACATCGCCAAAGACTTTTCACCAAACTGAATCTCTGTGCTCCTTAAATAACTTCCTGCTTCCCCTGCTTCCTGTAACTAACCACCATTTCACTTTCTGCCTCTAGGAACTGACTGTTCTATGTGGTGCATAGAACATTTAACTTTTTTGTGTCTGGCTTCTTTCACTTCCTGTCCTCAATATCCACCCATATATTTACTGGATGTGGTGGTAAATGTCTTTAATCTCAGCACTCCGGAGGCAGAGGATCTCTGTGAGTTCAAGGCCAACCTGGTCTACATAGTGAGTTCTAGAACAGTCAGAACTACATAATAGAGAAACCCTGTCTCAAAAAGAAAATAGATTCATCCAGGTATCAGAATTTTCTTGCTTTTTCAGGGCTGAGTAACATTCTGTTTTATGGACATACCATATGCTGTTTGTACATTTGCTCACTGATGGACACTGGCCTCCAGCAGTGAATAGTGTGACTGTGGACACTAGAGGTCAGATATCTGCTCAAGTGCCTGATCTCAGTTCTTTGTATGTGAGCCCCACAGGAGCTTTCTGGATCAAATGGCAGTTGTATGTTGTTGTTTTCTTTAACATCCACCTGTTTTATGCAGTATTTTACATTGTCCTGCTCTTTGTTCATTTGTTTTGTTTTGTTTTGTTTTTACATTCCACCAGCAATACACGAGAGTTCTGATTTTCTACACTTCTAGACCCACTTGTTTTCTGTGTTTTGTTTTGTTTTGTTTTGTTTTGTTTTGTTTTGTTTTGTAACAGAACAGCCTAATGTTATCAGGATTCTTTTGTCAATTCTTGAACTTAGAAGAATTTTTTAAAGAATTTTTAAAACTGACTCAGAAGGAAACTCCAGGGTGATTTTATTGGAGCTTGAGAGAAAAGCAAGAGAAGGCAGGCAAGTCAGCAGTCTCAGCAGCTGCCTAGGAGAAGATGGGTGAGGAGCAAAATCATGCTTTCCTGGAGAGGCCGGAAGAAAGCATCCGATAACCAGAACTGACAGTTGTGGCTGTCATGTGGGTGCTGGGAACCAAACTCAGGTCCTCTGCAAGAGGGATGCTCGCTGTAACCACTGAGCCTCCTCTCCAGCCTCCATATGCCCTGGTATTCATATATGATGTTAGGTAGGAATCCAACTTCACTCTTTTGCATGTGAGTATCCAATTTTCTCAGCACTGTTTGTGGTTCAGAAGACCGTTGTCCCCCGTCATATAGCCATGGCATCTTTGTTGAAGATAGTTATTTTTAAGGAGAATCAAGCCATGATTTCCCAAGAAGATAAAATAAGCACATTGAAATGATCTTATCTGAATCATGAATGAATGATAGAATCCCATATATACTGCAAACAATTTAGAGGCAAGTTCAAAGACTAGAGATACATACAGACCATAAAATTACACACACACACACACACACACAAATGTTTTGCTTTGTTTTGGTTTTTTTTTTTAAGATTTTCTTATTTATTTTATGTGAGCACACTATCCCTCCCTTCAGGCACACTAGAAGAGAGCATCGGATCCCATTACAGATGGTTGTGAGCCACCATGTGGTTGCTGGGATTTGAACTCAGGACCTCTGGAAGAGCAGTCAACGGTCTTAACCACTGAGCCATCTCTCCAGTCCACTTCGGTTTTTCTTAAACCCAGCAAATCTTGCAGTCCTGGAGGTCAGATGTTTAAAGTAGCTTGGCAGGGCTGCCTTTCTTCTGAGGGTCTTGGGAGAAAATCTGTTTTCTTTTCTTTTTTATTATCTTAATAATGCATTTTAATTGAGTATTTGGGAGTTTCACATCATGCACCCCAATTGCCATCACCTCCCAGTCTTTCCATATCCACTCCCTTCTTCCATGACCTCCCCACCCTTCCCCCCAAAAAAGAGAAAAAACAAGTCCATTTTGTGTGGTCCATATGTTCACTGGAGCATGGTCAAATTCCTAGTAGCCACTTCCCCCACCCCCAAAAGACTTTGCTTGCATCCAGGCCAGAAACCTTCAACTGAGGGGAGCCCTGCAGGCTGATGGAAAAGAGTGGGGCTGACTCTCCTGCACAGGGTGAGGCCTGCCCTCCCTCCTTTATGTACTAACATGACTGGGGGTAGGCAGCCCATCAACATGGACTTCAGTGGTAACAAGGGCTGAAAATATCAACATAACCCTTGGCAATATCAGGCCACTCTTGGCCCTCCGCATCTTCATGGGCCACAGGCTTGAACATGGCCTCAGTCACCAATATGGCCCCAGTGACTTCAGGGACCACAGTGGTCCTTCAAGGAGGTCTAATCCAGGGAGTAAACCTTTCTTTATCTCAGGCATCCATCCTTGCTCAGAGCCAGAGCGATCCGAAGGTGGGGCAGCAGGTTCTGGGGCTGAGTCTGTCAGCTCACCAACTCTACTGGGCAATGACAGCATGTCTCCCTCAGCTCTCTCTCCCTTGTCACCACCATCACGTCTCCAGTTCTGCTTCTCTCCATAGTGCTCACACTGCTCTGTTTTTCTATCTTTCCCACCTCTTTGCTTATTATAGTGGTGCCTGCCTGCCCTGGAGTGCCTTCCTGGGTCAGGGTGGAGGTGAGGGTCTTGTCTTCTTTATATCTAGCAGCTGCCTTCATTCTTGGAATCCTGACCGGCATCATCCCACCATCTGCTTCCATTGTTATGTCTCCCCCTGGTAAGACCTTTTGTGACTTCATGGGGCCTTCCCCTGATGATTTAGGAAAACTTCCCCTGTCCAGACCATTAGCATCATCACATCACACAGAAGCCTCTTTGACCCACATGTTGGAAGGTTACAAGGATTAGGAGGTAGACATCTTTGGAAAAGTCAGGGTCTACCTTCAACAGAGGACTTAGCATCCCTTACACAGCAAAAATCTAATCTGCATAGCTACAGATAGAATCAGAGCATGGTGGTGGTGCACACCTTCAGTCCCAGTGCTCTGGGGGCAGAGGCAGGTGGATTGCTGTGAGTTCTAAGTCAGCCTGGTCTACATAGCAAGTTCCAGCCCAGCCAAGGCTACATAGTGAGAACCAGTCTCATAGATAGATAGACAGACAGATAGATAATCTAGGTGCCCCTAATTAAGGAGAGATTTTTGTCTATGGATTGTGGTGTTGGCTCCTGCCTGAGAATTCAACCTCCCCTACCAGATGGCCTGCCTTAGGGCTGAGACATGCCCAAGCAGCAATGTATAACAGTACCTTACAATCAATCCTTACATTCTCTATATATCTCTCTGTCTCTCTGTGTGTATGTGTCTCTGCCTCTCTCTGTCTCAGTCTCTCTCTGTGCCTCTCTGTGTGTCTCTCTGCCTCTCTCTGTCTCAGTCTCTCTCTGTGCCTCTCTCTGTCTCTGTCTCTCTCTGTCTCAGTCTCTCTCTGTGTGTGCCTCTCTCTGTCTCAGTCTCTGTCTCTCTCTCTTCCTCTGCCCACTCATAGGTCCCAATAGAGACCCATATATTATCTATATAATCTATATAGTCTAACACGTATTCCCTCAAGTGCTTACTTGTTCTCTCTCCAGCTTTCCCTGATGCCATCTCTCTGAATTCCTTGTCTCCAAGACAGCCTTCCCCACCCCCTTCCATCTACCCGCCAAAGCAGCTCTCAGAAATACACCTTCTAGCCCTTCCATCTTCCCTGTTTAAAGGTCTCTCCTGTGAGCAGTCTGCCCCACCTCACAGGTCCTGACTCTCCTATTGCAACCTCTAGCCCCAGGCCCAGAGCTCACTACCCCTTCCCTGGTTGTTTGGTTCTCTGTGACCCATAGCAGAACAACTGAGGGAGATGCACCTCTCCATGGTATTAGGTGGATGTCAGGTATTAACACTGCTTTATTTAAAATCTGTCGAGAGCACTATTGGCGTTGGTGAGTTCTTCAACTTTATTATAAGTGTTCTTTCTGATACTGGTTTTCTTATAAACAGACAAAGATGTTTAGGATTAGGCAATCCAACTCTAATTAGCAGCTTCGGAACTCTCCCTTGCTGCTGAGCTGTCTAGAGAAAAGGACCATGGGTCAAACAACCACCCCATGCCAGCCTGAACCATCTGGAACAAACCAGTTACCTTGAGGTAACTATAACAAGGCTGCACTGACTGTGTGGCCCCTGAAAACACAGCTCAGTCAAAGCGCTGTGAAGCAGTTTGTACCATTTTCAGTCACAAACCTGGGTGAACCATGTCCACTTTTGCCAGAGAGCCACTTCTGTAGCGGAAGGGCCACTGTCACTAGTACTGAGGAGCAAGGGCCTGATTGGTTGCAGGCTAAGAGATGAGACACTGGTGGCTGCTGAGGACCCAGGTTTAGATATCAAGCCCTGCAGGAAGACTGTAGAAGGGCCACTTGTCAACTGCTTTTGCCTTCCCACTGCCACTGCGCTTCAACCAAACACTAAAGAACAAGAAAGCTGCTAGAGACTAGCTTTGTTTGTTTGTTCTTTCCTTTGTTTGTGAGTGAGAGAATCTCCTGTATCCCAGTCTGGCCTCAAACTGAAGATGACCTTGAATTTCTGATCCTCCTGCTTTTCCTTTCCAGGTACTGAGTTATAAGTATGCACCACTCCTGTGGATTTATATGACCCAGGATCAAACTTAGGACCTGTACGGCAGGAAAGCTCTCTACCAAATGAGCTATACCCTCTATCCCCAAACCAGCTTTTATAGAGTTTCTTGCCTACCCACTTCTATTTAGGTAGAGCAAAAGAACCTTCAGCCAGTTTACTGGTATCATGGAGACAATTGCTTGGTCACCCAGTTCCTACCTTGGTGACCAAACATCATAAGTCATCAAAAAATACTCACACAGCCAGTGTGGTGGCTACATGCCTTTGATCCTGGCACTCCAGAAACTGAATCAGCTGAAGCTCTGCAAGTTCAAGACCAGCCTGGTCTATAAGCAAGTTCCAGGCCAGCCAAAACTACACAGTGAAACTCTGGGTCTTAGTTGTCTATTGCTCTGAAGAGACACCATGACCATGGCAACTTATAAAAGAAGGAATTGATGGGGGCTTACCAATCCAGAGGATTAGTAGTGACTATCATGGCAGGAAGCATGGCAGCAGGCAGGCAGGCACGGCACTGGAGCAGTAGCTGAGAGCTTACATCTCATCTCTAAGCATGGGGCAGAGAAAGCACAGCGGAAATGTTGTGGTCTTTTGAAACCTCAAGCACCCATACCACCCTCAGTGACACACCTCCTCCAACAAGGCCACACCTCCTAATCCTTTCCAAACAGTTCCACCAACCAGGGATGAAGTATATAAACAGAGGAGTCTATAGGGGCCATTCTCATCCAAACTACCATGCCCTATCTCAGAAAAACAAAAAAACTTGCCCAGTTGAGTAGTTGCGTGGCCTGATTTGCCCACTATCTTCTCCTTACCTGGACCTAATGTGGAACTGAAGAAAAGTATTTATTTAGTTTGCAGGAGGGGTAGCATCTTTCATTGTGTCTGTTCAAGGTTTAATGACAGATGACTAGAATGAGTATTTTGCTCCCTGAGGAGATGACATCAGCTTTTATGCAGGTCAGAGTGGCAGGCCTGGGAAAGGATATGAAATTACCCTTTAGAATGAGCTTTACTAGGGGAGAGAGCCAGAGTCAGGGTAATGGTTGACATGTTGGATGGAAGAGCATTAAGAAATATAGCAACGGGCTGGAGAGGCAGCTCAGCGGTTAAAAGCACAGACTGCTCTTCCAGAGGTTCTGAGTTCAATTCCCAGCAACCACATGGTGGCTCACAATCATCTGTAATGGGCATCCGATGCCCTCTTCTGGTGTGTCTGACAGTGACAGTGTACCCACATACATGAAATAAATAAATAAATCATTTTTTTAATAAAGAAAGAAGGAAAGAAAGGAAGAAAGAAAGAATGAAAGAAATATAACAACATACCAGAGGCAACAGGAGGCAGCCTTGAAGAGAGAGAGGCTTCCTGTCAAAAGCTGGAGCAGGGCTAGAGAGACCTCACCATAGTTAAGAACCTGCCAGGAGGTGTGGCCCGATTTCAGGAAGAGGATAGGGAGGCTGGAGGGACTGGAATCTAACACTGTGTGGTCGGGTAGACTCTGAGACTAAAACATGCTCTACTCTGTTGATTCTCTCCTGTGTCCAAGAAAAACATGGCTTTGGGACTACTTCTTCAAGATCTCGGGCAGGGCCGGGCCGTGGTGGCACACGCCTTTAATCCCAGCATTTGGGAGGCAGAGACAGGAGGATTTCTGAGTTCGAGGCCAGCCTGGTCTACAGAGTGAGCTCCAGGACAGCCAGAGCTACACAGAGAAACCCTGTCTCGAAAAACCAAAAAAAAAAAAAAAAAAAAAAGATCTCGGGCAGTTTTGTTCTGGCCCCACATTCTGGAGGTCCCAATCACCCCTGCCTTCACGGCCGTGTTGGTCAGACTCCACACAATGCACCTTCATTTTCTGAGCCACAATCCAAGTCCCTGACCCCAAGCCTTTCATTGATCCTGGTCATGGGATTCTGCCAGAACCGACCCTGAGGGCCCAGTCCCATATATGATGTTTCCGGTACCACTGGGCTACAAAGAGCAGACCCAAGCCTGCTGCCTGGAAACAGCAAGAACTTGCTGGAAAAGCACACTGTGAACTTGGACCTAACTTTTTATCTGTTTGAGATCTGTACTCCCTCCCTCCCCCACCCTGAATTCCTAGTGATCCTTGAATAAAGAGTCCTCACTTAAAAAAAAAA
This sequence comes from Uromys caudimaculatus, assembly GCA_028551405.1. Taxonomy (NCBI): domain Eukaryota; kingdom Metazoa; phylum Chordata; class Mammalia; order Rodentia; family Muridae; genus Uromys; species Uromys caudimaculatus. The sequence continues at coordinate 66,026,979 of CM052710.1, forward strand.
AAAACAAAAAAAAAAAAAAAAACGATTGGGCAGTGATTAAACTGATATTGTTGGGCTTCCAGGAGTCGCCCACATCTTCGTGAGTTCCTTAAATAAAGAGATCAAACATTGACTCAAACATTGATGGCCAGCCCTTGAATTGTGCCTGCTGGTGTTAAGGGCACTGTGAGGAGAACCCTGGGGTGGTCGGTGGAGGCTTTCGGTGCTGGAGAGCCTGCCTGTGGAATGCCTCCATTTTGGAGGCACCTAAGCCTCTTGCACCAGCCTCGCTTCTCTGGTACTCTGGTACTTTTCCATCCTCGCCTTCTGAATCGCTGCCATTCGGTCCGCTCCCCAGATAAAGTCACATGGAACTTTTTAAAGTTCTCTCACACAGAGCTCAGACTCATAAAGACAGTAACCAGAGCTCCAGGAACTAAAGAGAAGTGGAAAGGGAAGTCTAGGCCTCCTCCATACCGCAGCTGCCAGGAGCTGAGCAGGTGAGCCTGCGCCAGCCACCTGGCTGTGCATCCCCACTTGTCCCCAGCGGCCCACTGCCATGGAAACCGCACATAGCATCGCCTGCCGCTCATATCCTCCAGGAGCCAGACAACCGAGTTTGGCAAGGCCACGGGGTGGGTAGAAAAGACAAAACAAAAAAACTAAACTAGCTGAGCCTTCTCTGCTCTGAGCTGACACCTCCTCCTCCTCCTCATGGTGTCTTGGACTAGAAAGCCCCACTAATGACTTCCTCCCCTTTGAAAGTGGAAAGTCAGATCTCTTGCAAGAGAGGGTCAGAAGCACCAGCAGCCCTGGGATCTGTCTCACGACGCATTTGAATAACAATGATAAGGACCTTGGGAAGGGATCCAGTAGGAAAGTGGCCTCTCAACCTTCCCAGCCTGGAAGTTGAATTGCAAAGTTTCACCCCCACCACCCACCCCGCCCCTTCATGGAAAACATGATTGCTAAATAGTCCAAATAACAGTCTCTCCACAGCACACAGCAGGAAGTTAAGAATTAAAAGTTAGGCCTGGGGGCTGGAGAGATGACTCAGTGATTAAGAGCACTAACTGCTCTTCTGAAGGTCCTGAGTTCAAATCCCAGCAACCACATGGTGGCTCACAACCATCCATAATGAGATCTGATGCCCTGTTCTGGGGTGTCTGAAGACAGCTACAGTGTACTTACATATAATAAATAAATAAATCTTTAAAAAAAAAAAAAAAAAGTTAGGCCTGGCAGTGGTGGTGCACACCTTTAATCCCAGCACTTGGGAGGCAGAGGCAGGCAGATTTCTGAGTTCGAGGCCCGCCTGGTCTACAGAGTGAGTTCCAGGACAGCCAGGGCTACACAGAGAAACCCTGTCTCGAAAAATCAAAAAAAAAAAAAAGAATTAAAAGTTAGGATATCTGTCCTCTCTTCCATGACCTGCACAGGTTCCAGGAATTGAATGCTCCTGGTAACATTGTAACCATCTCCCTCCTCAATGGCAGCCAGACGGTGGAGGACAAAGCACCACAGCACCACAAATCCCAACACAGGGAAACAGGAAGACAGTATATGAGTAGAAGTCAAACCTGGTCTACATGGTCTGGGCTAGTCAGGAGCTACACAGTGAGACTTTTTCTCAAAGTACATGTACACTCATACACAAAATACCCTCAGTGAATGACAGCCCAAGTTCTTCACAATCTGTCCCTGATCCTAAACCCTCCCAATCACCAACAGCTTGAACCTGAATCCCCACCGGCTTGCCTGTCCATCATTCCTTAAAACAGTCTGGGCTCCCTTCAAGATTGTTTATTCCAGCCAACCACTTGGAAGGTAAGACAGAAGGAGAAGGAGCTAGAGGCCAGCATCTGCCACATAGTGAGTTGGAGGCCAGTCTCAGCAGCATGAGATCCTGTCTCCAAAAACAACATTAAATAAAGCTACCTCGTCCAAAACACCATAAATCAAGTCTAACAGGACATCTCAGGAGCAGTTTGACTTTCGTAAATAGAAGCTTTGATAATACCCAGAAACAAATCCCATGCTGCAAGGGAAAGGTGTGAGTGCATATGATTTGATAGCTAGAAAACAAGGAAGAATTATAAATATTCTCCCCAAAGAAAGAGACTCTCAGTCATTGATGGGAGAAGATGGAATGATGTAATCCCAACAGAGGGACAGCCAGCAAAGTCTGCAAAGATAATGGGTACAGATGCCGTGAAATGCAGCAGTCCCACTACTGAAATCAATTCTATAAAGACAAACTCACACAGAGAAATGGCGGGTACGCAAGTTTATTCTGTGGGCCATTTGCTGGAACGGCAAACATTTGGAACCCCTACCACTTGCTAACAATGATAGGCTATATAACGGACTGTTACCCAAGCACAATAGTGGGGCATCAGATCAGCTAGGAGCTCCAGCATATATTGGTAAGTGCATGGCACACCACCCTTTTAAGGCAGAAAAAGGAAAAACACATTCATATGCAAGTGCATAAACACTAGATGGGCTAGGGGTAGCTCAGTGGAGAGAGTTAAGTGACATGCACAAAACTCTGGGTTCCATCCACAGCACTGCATAAAACAAAGCCTGAAAACACATGCCTGGAATCCCAGCACTCAGGAGACAGAGGCAGGAGGATCAGAAGCTCAAGGTCATGCTCAGTTACATAGCAAGTTCAAGACCAGCCTGGACTACATGAGAGCTTTTCTCAAAAACAAAATTTTTTTTTAGTTAATTAATTTTAAAAATAAAGACACACTAGAAATATAAACAAGAATCTAATAAAATTATTATCTAGAGGGTCAGGGTTGTAGCTCAGTAGTATATCTGTTGCCTAGCATGTGCAAGATACCACAAGAAAACAGAGATAGGAGAAGGTTGCTGAGAATGTCTTTCTTCTATATTATTTTGATTGCTGAATCATATAATGTTCAACTTCCACCAGGAAGCTAGACAAAGTTTTTTAAAGGATTTTAGTTACACCCGTGTAAAGCATTTTAAACTCAGTCACCTTCCTAAAGACATACAAAGTTGGGTCTTAGTAGATCTGTTCTACGGAAGCTGTGGCCTCTCTTCCCCCTAGAAAACATCCTGAAGGGACAGAGTCTTGTCTCATTCATCTTTGGGTCACTAGACTGAATAATAGATAACTGCACAATAGATATTCATCAAATATTGACTGACTAGATAGGTGGTGTTTTGTGGAGATTGACAGACACAGCTAAAGATGCCAAATTAGGCGCTGGGGCACATGACAGGGGCTGTTCACTTTATTTAACAAGAATCACCATAGAGATGAGCGTAAGACAGTGGGAGAGATGACGGTTGCTAACAGCAGCAGCCTGAGCCTGATGAGCCCCCGGAGGCAGAGCCTGTACCATATCTAAATACGGGGTTCATCTCTGTCTGGAGCTTCATGCTTTGGGGAGCACTTTTTAGTGAAGTTTTATTTATTTTAACAGCAAATGTTGATATATATTAGCCCCTAAAATGTTATAGGAGATTCAGTTTTTCTTGCCATTTTTCCTTTGCTGATAAAAAAAAAAAAAAAAAAACAGGAAATGAAATCTGGTTTATATATAATTTGTCACACATGTAATATACCCAACTTTGTAAGCACTCCAAGTTTTCATTAACTCTACTGAAATATATTCACATTAAGAAATCTCTCAGCCCTAATGTTGTTAGTTTCAAACTTCCCAACTTAGTTGTTTTGCTAAAAATGCAGATTGGAGCCAGATGGAGGGCAAAGCACCCCCGTTTGACCTTCCTCCTAGTCAGAATCCCACAAATGACAGGAAGGCCTTCTCTGATTAAAAGAAGCATGACGAAGAAGAAAGGGGGAGAAAGGAAAGGCAGGTCGATGCCGGCGTGGGAGGATAAGAAAGGCCACCATCACTGACCACAGCATTCGCAGTCAGTCTAAAGCGAGGGGTGTGAGAGACAAGCCCATACCCTCAGTGGTAACTGAGGTTCTGCGCACAGGAAGGACCAGGAATTCCTACACTACTCATAAGGAACAGAACCTGGCCCACCCCCATCATCATCAAAGAATAGAATCAGGTTCCTGGGAATTCTCAGACAAAAAGATGGGCAGATGGCCAAGAATCTACAAGCACTTAAAAAAAAATTACTACAATAAAAAAAAAAATTAAATATGCCACCAAAGAATTACAACCAAAGGAAATTAATAGGAAAAAAGAAATTATGATATAATTTCCATCTTCTGCAATATAATAGAAAATAGTTCATTCATTTAAAAAAAAATTATAACTAGAGCCAAGTGTGCTGACACAGACCTGGAAGCACTCGGGAGGGTGAGGCAGGAGGATGTGTTTGAGGCCAGTCTTGGTTACGTGGTAAGATTTAATCTCAAAATAGGTTATAAATAGTAGAAACTGAAAATTAGTTCTCTAACTGCAATAGATGGGAGCTGGAAAGGTGAGTCAGCAGTTAGGGACACGTTTTCAGCACCCGCACAGGGCTGGTCAATCACCTTGACTCCAGCTCCAGAGGATCCAACGCCCCCTTTTGGCCTTTATGGGCCTCTGTACTCATAAGTGCATGTGCATGTGTGCATGTGCACACACGTAAAAATACAATATATTTATATTTTTTAAAAGTCAGTAGAAGAAATGGTAGGTTACACATAACTAGGGGGTAGTGGCGTCATGGAAGATGAGGCCAATTGTTCTGAAGCTAAATGTGAAAGGCCAGAGAAGTAAATACTCTGGGTTAAAACTCACCAAATGTGGAGGACAGACCCAGACATTACAACATCAGTATGACAAGAGTTCCTGAAGAGGAGAACACATAAGCAGGGAATGAAGAAATAATAAGAGCTGATGGTGGTAAGCATCCAGACACGGGAAGGACATTGCTTATCAAAGTAACCAGGTCTATTTAATGTCAAGTGGATCAAATGAAAAGTACGAGAACTTCCCAAATGTAGACACATTGAGGTAAATATTTATAATATAAAAAAATAAAAGTAAAATCTTGATAACTTTTAGAGAGAGAGTAAATTAATCATAATAGCATGAAAAACATCTTGGCGTTAGATATACCATCAAAGCTGAGTGCTAGAACATCGTGGAATAACTTTACTGACATTCTTATGCAAAAAAAAATTATTTTCTAGAGAATTGTTTGCTTTACTTTACGAGTATGAGTGAAGTCTGTGCCCCGTGTGTGCTTGGTATCCATGAAGATGAGAAGACAGCATCAGATCCCCTCATCTGGAGTCACAGATGATACCGTACTGACACGTGGGTGCTAGGTCTTCCACAAGAGCTGCAAGGACTCTTAGTCACTGAGCCATCCCTCCATTCTAGAAATTTTTTTTAATTTAGATTTCAATAACCAAGCAAACTACCATTCAAGAGTAAATGTAAGATAAAGACTTTTCCAAGCATGTATAGGATCATGCCACCTCCCAAGAGCTCAAGAAAATAGAAGATAGAGACTCAAGCTGAATTCTTACAGCCACAATGGGCAGCTCCCAACTACCCCTAGCCCCAGTTCCAGGGGAGCTAAGGTCCTCTTCTGGCCTCAATGTATTTGCAAATACATAGATACACATAAATAAAAATAAATCTTTTAAAAAATACTAAATTTCAGGCAAATGTGGAGGTGCACACCAATAAACCCAGCATTTAGGATGCGTCCCTGCGCGCATGCGTCCCTGTGCACATGCACCTATAATTCCAGCTCCAAGGAACCTAGCACCCTCTTCTGGCTTCTGCAGACGCTGCATTCACATGAATGGACATGCACATGCACACACACACACACACACACACACACACACACACAATTTTACATTTTAAAAGAGAATATATTTGAAAGCTGTGAGACTTCTAAAAGAAGTATAATTTAAAAGCTCTCTAAATCATTGAATCAATAAGCTAGTTTTGCTCTTTTGAACAAATGAACTTTTTTGTCAATTTCACATATTTGAATTCACTCAGGGACAGGGTTTTTTTTTTTTTTGAAAAAAGAAATCACCTAAGAAATTTATTTAAATAATTACATAACTTTTTAGCTCCCTTTAAACTAGTAATGCAAGAACTGGGGGTATTGTTCAGCAGCTGGGTACTTACCTAGTGTGTAAGGTCATGGGTTCAGTTTCTATCACCATAAGAAAGAAAAAAAGCAAAGAGGAAAACTCATGAGTATGGTGGCACATGCCTATAATCCCCCATCTGTCAGGAAACTGAGGCAGAAGGATCATGAGTTTAAGACCAGCATGAGACCCTGTCTTTATAATAGAATCATGCTAGCTGGGGCTGAAGAGATGGCTTAGCGGTTAAAGGCACTGACTGCTCTTCCAGAGGTCCTGAGTTCAATTCCCAGCAACCACATGGTGGCTCCTAACCATCTATACTAGGATCTGCTGCCCTCTTCTGGCATGCAGGCATACATGCATGCAGAATACTGTATACATAATAAATAAGCAAATTAAAAAATAATCATGCTAACTAAGAAGTGCCTAGATTGAGATAGGTACTATATGACCAAAACACTCTCTCTCTCTCTCTCTCTCTCTCTCTCTCTCTCTCTCTCTCTCTCTCTCTGTAGCTCAAACTAATGGAGCCCCACGTACTCAGTCTACCACTGAGCGTCACCCCTAGTGTAGACAAATTCTCTTAGAATTCTCAGATAAGTCAAGCAACATTCCTGATATGTGCTTCTACATCATAAATTGAAACTTAAATCCAAAATGCAAAGCTAGGTACTATGGCACTTACCTGCAGTCGCAGTACTTTGGGACCTGCACTAGGAGGATGGTGAGCTTGAGGTTGGCTTGGGTTACATAATAAAACCACATATCCAAAAAAAAAAAGTTGAATTTTCCTGGCCTACCAAACACAATATAGATAGCAACATAGTATAACAGAAAACACCAGGTATTTACCATGACCACAGGGTCACTACCCAGCACCCCAAGACAGCCTCATAACAGGAAAAGACCCAAGTTGAAAACTCAAAGCATGGTTGCTACTGAATACTTCTATCATCAAAAATTTTAAAAACCTTTATGTCAAGTTCTCATAAGCTGGGTACTACTACATTTCTGAAATGTCCTCCACAAGGTCATGTTTCATTTATTTATTTTTATTTTATTTATTTATTTATTTCATTTTATTTATTTATTTATTTATTTATTTATTTATTTATTTATTTATTTGGTTTTTCGAAACAGGGTTTCTCTGTATAGCCCTGGCTGTCCTGGAACTCACTCTGTAGACCAGGCTGGCCTAGAACTCAGAAATCGGCCTGCCTCTGCCTCCCAAGTGCTGGGATTAAAGGCGTGAGTCACCACTGCGCGGCAAGGTCATGGGTTTTTTTGTTTGGTTGGTTTTGGTTTTGGTTTTGGTTTTTTTTGGTTTTTCAAGACAGGGTTTCTCTGTGTAGCCCTGGCTGTCCTGGAACTCAAGGTCATGTTTTAAATGCTCAGATCGCAGTATGTGGAGCTGTTGAATAGGCTGTGGGGGTTTTAGGAGGCAGGACTCTGAAAGTTACACCTGAGCCTGGTTCTGGCCTGCCATCTCCGACTTCTGGTTGGTGCCATGTGAACAAGCTAGAATAAGCTGTGACCACCACCTCCCGCCACCAGGGTCTATGTCTCTCCACTGAGACTTCCCTGCTGGGATGAACTGAAATGCCTCTTAACTGTGAGTCAAAAAGAGTCTTCCCTCTATTAAATTGTCGGCTATTTGGATCACAACACTGAAAACTAACCAATGTAGGTACCATCTGTCTATCGCCATAATGAGCAAACAGAAACATCTCCTTTGTCCTCTCAAGTCCAACAAAAAACTTTCTTGTAACCGAGGACTGCATCAGCTCTTAAGCCCCACATCTTCACCTGTGCCCATACTCCATCCATAGACTCAGTATAGGGGGAGAGTCATTTCCCAGCCCTTGACCTTGGGCTTGGCCAATGGGATGTCAGCAGACGTGATGCAAGCAGAAGCTTGAGCTGTGTTTGTGTGACAGATGTGCTCCCTTTCGGCCCCTGACACAACCCACCAGTGTACAAGCCCTTCCTAATCCAAGGACAGGGACGACAGGCACGTAGAGAGGAGCCGTCCGGCTGCCATAGCAACCACCTGCAAACTCTGCCTAAGATTCAAATGCTTATCGTTGGATGCCACTGTGATTTGGGGATGGCTTGTTATACAACATGATTGTGGCATTAGCTAACTGATACTTGGAGACCAAAACACTCAAGGACCTCTGTGGTGCATGAGGAGTAACTCTTGGGTTTTACTGCTAAAATGGCTTCTTTTCCTCCGGTGGATACTCCTGGAAGAGCCACTCCCTTCCAAGCACAGCTCAGTGACTCCAGTGCTCTAGCACGCTGCTAGCAAGAGCGGCTAGGGCAACAGTGCGGAGATAGCTGTCAAAATAGTCTTCAAGGCCAGGCAGTGGTGGTGCATGCCTTTAATCCCAGCACTTGGGAGGCAGAGGCAGGCAGATTTCTGAGTTTGAGGCCAGCCTGGTCTACAGAGTGAGTTCCAGGACAGCCAGGGTTACACAGAGAAACCCTGTCTTAAAAAAAAAAAAAAAAAAAAAGATACATTTTTGGGGGGAGGAGGCTAGAGAGATGACTCAAAGGTTAATCCCAGCACTTGGGAGGCAGAGGCAGGCAGATCTTCATGAGTTCAAGGCCAGCCTGGTCATCATAGTGAGTTCCAGGACATCCCAAACTTCATAATGAGACCCCATCTCAAAAGTAAACAAACAAAGGTTAAGAACACTGGCTGCTCTCACTGAGGACCCATGTTCAATTCCCAGGACTCACATAGCAGTACACAAACATCTGTAACTCCAGTTCCAGGGGATCTGGCATCCTCTTTTGGTCTCTGAGGGTACCAACTATACACACTTTGAACTTACATACACATAGGGAACACACTCAGACACATATAATAAAAATAAACTGTTTATAAAACAAGAAACCTAGTATTAGCAAGGCATGGAGCAACCAGAGCTCTTAGAGCGAAGGCGTGAGAGCATTTCCATAAGGCTTGGGCTACTCACTACAGTAACATCCTGTGACTCTGAAACTATACCCCTCAAACACTCACAACAAGGAAATGGCTCCTGTCCACACACACTGTACAAGCATGTCAACTTCAACTTCATTTGCAGTATAAAAAGATTCAAGAGCTGCTCGGGCTCAGATAGTACCCATATGGCATAGCAAAGCTTTGTGCTCCGTGCCCAGCAGGGGGAATAAAAGACATGGAAACAATGACCATCAGCAAGATGAGGAATAAGCAGACTGTGCTGCCATTCATCCTGAGGTCTTCACCACAGCCACGCCAATGTCTGCGCCCCGCTCTCAGACTTCCAGCCACGCCAATGTCTGCGCCCCCGCTCTCAGACTTCCGAGTCTTCCTCTCATCACAAGAAATTGAAATTTTGGCATTGTATGTTTTTAGTATCTATTAATTAAAGATAATCTTGAAATTACTGAGAGTAGATTTAAAGTGCTCTCATCACCAAAAAATGATGTAAAGCAATTGCATGGTAATGAACTTAACTACCCCATGATGAAAACACATTCAAAACACTGTGTTAGGCACAATAAATATATGCAATTTTTATTTATCATATTTCAACTTAAAAAAATATTTTAAAATTTTGGGAACTGAAGGTTCAAAACTCCAGCTCTAGGGGGAATCTGATGCCCTCTTCTGGCCTCCGCAGGCAACTGCATTCATGTGCACATTCCCCTCCACACATACGCACAACTAAAAACGTTAGAAATATTTTTAATATTTAAATTTTTATTTTATTTTTATTTTATGTGTATGTATCTTAATGTAGATATGCTCATCACACACATACAGGTGCCCACAGATGCCACAAGGAGGTGTTGTATCCCCCAAAGCTGGACTTAAAAGAGGTTGTGAACCATCTAGTGTGGGTGCTAGAAACTGAACCAGGATCCTCTCAAGAACATCAAGCACTCTTAACCACTGAGTCATCTCTTCAGCCCCTAGAATGTTTATGTTTTTAATTAAGAATAATGGGTGCTTTGCATTTTATCAATAGTGTATGAAAATAACTACATATTATTAAAAATTCGTGAACAGCTGAGAGTGTTAGCACACACCTTTAACTATAGAATTCAAGAGGTAGAGATGGGTAGATCTCTGTGAGTTCGAGGCAAGCCTAATCTACATAGCAAGTTCTAGGCCAGCCAATGCTACATAGTGAAACAGTGTCTCAGAAAAACAAAGAAAAATTTTAATTAGTTTAAAGAGCAGCATGGTAACATTTACAGCTCTCTAAAAAGATTCCTGGCTTAGTGGATGACAGCTGGATTCTCACATCGGCTTCAGGGCTCAGTCTATGGAATGCCACACATCTTGAAGTTTCTCTGGAGATTTCCACTGATTCTCAGGGGAGAATGAGAAGTGTGTGCTTTTAGAAGGCAAATGAAATCTTAACGCTATTGTGAAAATATTTGGGGCCATACTTTTAAAACTACTGTATACAGTCTAATTATTGCATAAAAGTAGGCAAAGTCCGATTTCTGGATAAGTAACACAGTGCCCCCTAGTGGTACTTTTAGTTATTGCAATCTTCTGATTATGGATCACAGTTGTGTTTGTGCCTTAGATGTATCTATACATATTTTATGAGCTATACATAGTGTGTGAGTGTGTGAACATGTGGAGTGTGTGGGCATAGGATGTGTGTGTGCAAGGATATTTAGTGAGTTGTAAACATGGCATATGTGCATATGGCATGGTATAAATGTATATGCATGTAGCTTGTGCATATGGTTTGCATTTTGTGTTGTAAGGGCTATATATGCATGCATGTGTATGAGTATGATATAGTATATGTCAGGTAATGTATGTGTCTTGTGGGTGTGCAGGTACATATGCTATGTGTCTGCCTTGTCTGGGCATACATGTAGCGTTCTATGTGACATCATATTATGTGTGGTACCTGCACATGCGGTGGGTTTTGCTGCAGCGCCTTTGTCTATGTACATATTTTTGTGTATGTACTGTGTGTGATGTATGCTGGCCTATGTTGGATATCTGTCTGTGGGGCACATATGAATATGTGGTATGTGTTTAGGACTTGTAGGTGGAGGAGTTAACTTTTCGTCTTCTCCTGCACTGAATCCTTTTGGTCTTTCACAAAGTGTGCATTAAACCACCTAGAGGTTGACAGGCAGGCTGAAGTGCTCAGAAGACATCCACTCCTCTCCAACACTCTTCCTAGATCGACTTCCAGCCATAGTTCTCTCTCACGGGTGAGGCAGCTAGCGCCAGTGAATAAGTACTAGATATGAGATTCCAATTTGAGTCTTCCAAGCAGCAAGAAACTTAATGATTTTGTATTAGTGTTATAAAAAGAAAAATAACATGGGATGCTAATGTAACTGACATATTAGTGCTGACTGCGACCTCAGATATAATTGTCTTCATAGCATTAATGTCACCAGGTAAACATTAAAATGTTATTACACTTCTCCGAGGTAAAAAAAAAAAAAAAAAAAAACACATGTATAAGGCAAGGGCGTAGCTCAGTGGTGGGGCACCTGCCCAGCAAGCACGACAGCCTGAGTTAATAGAATGTGAACAAGCAAGGAAGTTTCTGAATATAAAAAAACCGATATGAATCTTATCTCTCTTGCTCTTGCCCCCCCTTACATCTCTTATCTCTTACCTCTTCCCATTCCCTTCCCCCCTCTCTCCACGTGGTCATAGCCAGCCTCCATCTCTCTACTTCTCTACTCTCTCCCTCTCTCTGCCTTTCTCTGCCTCTACTATTCTCTTAACTCCCCTCCCCATGCACTAAATAAACTCTATTTCTAGACTATAAAAAAATTAAAAAATTAAAAAAAAAAACCAAAAACGATATGAGCCAGGCAGTGGTGGTGCACACCTTTAATCCTAGCACTTGGGAGGCAGAGGCAGGTGGATTTCTGAGTTCGAGGCCAGCCTGGTCTACAGAGTGAGTTCCAGGACAGCCAGGGCTACACAGAGAAACCCTGTCTCGAAAAAACAAAACAAAACAAACAAACCAAAAACCAAAACAAAAAACAATGTGAATGTGTTCCTGGGAGCAGGAGGGGGGGTGTCTCTTAGAATCCTTACCCCCCTCTGCCTTCCTCCTGCTTCCCACGGAGCGGAATCCTGGCTTCACCTACAGCCACACCCCCACCTATCCAAGGCGCTGTGCATCACCAGCGTCCTCTCTCCGACATCATCAGCTTTCCACATTCCTGGCTTTCTCTAGCATATTAAGATGCTATTGCCTCCCCTGGCTGGAGAGAGCAAACAGAACACCCAGTCTTACCTCCTCCGCCAGCTGTTTGGCTTTACTAATCTCTCATTCCTCCCCACGTCCCACCTACTCCAAACAGGCTTCTGTTTGCTTGGTTTTGCATGTGGCTCTGGGAAATTATTTTAATCAAGATCTCAGGTTGTTTCTGCCTGCTAGTCCTCAGTCAGCTTTCCTTGTTTCCCCTTCTGTGTGTGTAGAGGGAGGGCAGCGTCCAGGGTCTCACCAGCCTGCGCAGTCTGGCCTCCATGTCTCAGTCCTCCAGCCTCAGCCTCCCAAGCCCTGGGATTGCAGCTGGATTCCTGCCCATCTTGGTGACTCCCTCCCTGGGTTCTGTGATATTTCTGGCCCTCTCCCTCCACCCCTCCTTTAACAGGCCTCTATTCCCCTGTCCACTTTGGCGGCTCTGTTTCTCCATGGCCTCCTGTCCCTCTCTGTCCACCTACTTTTCCTTGTTCTCTTGGCTAATCTGTATATCCTCTCCTGCTCTGCCAGAGAGTGGAAAGGCATCTGCAACTGGTTCTGGCCCAGGAGCTGTGAACAGAAAAGACAGGTCATTTCCCAGCATCGCTGGCACACGACTCTCCAGCTGCCTTTTCTCTGGCTACAGCTATTTGAAAAGATCTTCACATCGAGACGTGTGACCAAAAACCAAAGCAGCCGGATGGCTGAGTCATGCTAGGAGAGACAGATGGGCTGGGAAGAAGCCCAGACCTGCAGCAGGCTTCATAGGAGCAAGAAACAAAGTGCGGTGCCAGGTGTGGTGGCGCACGCCTGAAATTCCAGCACTTGGCAAGCGGAGGCAGGAGGATTGCAAGTTCCAGGTCAGCCTGGGCTACATAATAAGATCATCTCCAAAAAAAATTTTTTAAGTCTAACCACAGATTTGGGGGCTGCTTGTCACCAAGGCAGAGGCTCAAATCTGCCCTAACTTCATATAGTTATCTTGCCCAGATTTGAACTTTAAATACTGTCTGTACACTAATAATGTCCACATTTCTGGGTTTTCCTAGAGTCTAGACCAGTGAGTGTTTCTCAGCCTTCCTAATGCTGTGACCTTTAATACAGTTTTTCGTGTTGTAATAACTCCCAACCATAAAATAATTTTTGTTGCTACTTGATAACTGTAAGTTTGCTACTGTTGTGAATCACAATGTAAGTATCTGTGTTTCTCGATGATCTTAGGTGACCCCTGTCAAAGGGCCGTTCCCCCTACAGCTTGAGTGCCACTGGTCTAGACTCAAGTAGTCGATCACCTAGTCAACACTCCAACAAAACGTTAGATATCTCAAACTCAATATATGCAAAGTGAATTCCGTGTGTGTGTATTGTGTGTGTTTCTGCCTCTGCCTCTGTCTCTCTCTCTCTCTCTCTCTCTCTCTCTCCTTCTATGTGTGTCTCTATTTCTCTCTCCGTCTCTGTCTCTCTGCCTCTCTCCATCTCTCTCTGTCTCTCTGTCTCTGTCTCTGTCTCTCTCTATACACACACACATACATAACTTTCTGTGTATATGTGTGGGTGACGGGCATATGTTGCTATGAGTGTTTGCATATATAAGGTGCACGCTCACGTGTATGCACATGGGGGGGGCCAGACATTGTCTTTCTCACTCACTCTATGCCTTATATTTTGAGACAAGCTCCCAGTTACCCTGACACTCAGGGGTTGACTCAGTTGGCCAGCCAGTGAGTTCCAGGATCCTGTTGTTCTGTCTTCTCCCTCCACATCCCACCAATGCTGAAGTCACAGCAAATGCTGGTTTTTATGTCGGTGCTGGGGATCTGAACTCAGGCCCTCATTCTTGTATGACAGCTATCTTTATCAAATGAACCATCTTTCTCATCCCTGCATGGTGGCTGTCTATAACTCCAATTCCAGGGAACCTGACCCCCCACTTCTAGCCCCTGTGAATACCATGCATGCAAGCGGTATGCAGACACAAATGCCAGCAAAATCCACATACACATAAGTTATTTTTTTTAAAAAAATATATTTAAAAATAATGATTTTTTTTAAAAGCTGGGCATGGTGACTCACTCCTGTAATCTCAGCAGTTGGGAAGCAGGCTCGATGATTGCTACCAGCCCGAACTAAGAACTGAGTTCTAGACCAGCCTAGAAATTATGTCATTTGCAGGGAAATGGATGGAACCAGAGTCACCATAAGTAATAAGGTAAATAAAAAGACTACAACGTTCCAAAAATCATATACTTTCTCTCATATGCAGAATCTAGATGTGTACATATGTGTTCATGCATGTATATGTGTGTGAGCGTGTGTGCACATCATGGAAGGAGGACTATTTGGGAGGACGAAGAGGAACATCAGGATGGGGGAGACGGGAAGAGAGAGGATAATAGAGGTTAGATATGCATACATAAGGAAATGCTATAATAAGCCCTATTATTTTGTACACCAACTGAAAATTCACTAGATAAAAGGAAGCCATCAGGTTTATAGCATAGAGACAATGTACATATCATCTGAGGTTGAAGAGTGTGTCTGTGTGTATGTGTGTGTACCACATGCACGCAGTGCCTAAGGAAGACAGGAGGGGGTGTCAGATCCCCTGGAGCTAGAGTTACAGGTGGTTGTGAGCTGCCCCACATGGGTGCTGGCAACTGAACTTTGCTCCTCTGCAGCAAATGCAGTAAGAAGCCACTGAGCCATCTCTCCTGCTCCCACATTTTACTTTTTGTGAAATGAAGTGCATCCATTGTTGCTCTTATTGCTTCTGGATTTTGAGTCATAGGAAACTAGACTTGTTTCCAGTGTGAGTCATTGTGTGAGCAAACATCTGAGGAGCTGCCTTCCTGTGAGTGTTATTTAATGACATGCACATGTGTGAATGAACGTTTGCCCGGATGCTGCATCTCCAGGCTCACAACACTGAGAAATTTACTCTCTCTGTAATAATCCGTTTTATTGTCAACGAGACACACTGGGAAGGAAATCTCAATGAGCAGTTGTCTGGATCCAGTTGGCCTCTGGGTATGCCTGTGGGGGGGCTGTCTTGATTGCTATGCTAGCTGAGCACTAAGCAAACGTGTGTTTGTTTTTCTGTGCTCTAGACCATGGATGTGCTATAACCAGATACTTCAAGCTCCTGTCACTGTGACCTCCCTGCAATGGTGGGCTGTAATCTGGAACTGTGAGCTAAAATAATCCCTTACTCCTCTAAGATTGGGGATGGGATGGGGGGGGAGCAGAATATTCTATCAGAGCAGCAAAAGTGAATCTAGGGCACTAGATTTCTGTTCTCATTCTTTGCTGCCTCAAAAACTCTAAAGTCAGCCTCACTCCTAAACTACCAGTTGTAAGGGAATTTCTCTTTATCGTGTGTGTATGTGCATAGGTGGTAATTATGTACATGTGACAACACGTAGGCACATGTATGTGCAGGCATGTGCACCCACCATACGTGTGCTTGTGAAGACCAAAGGTTGATGTTGAGTATCTACTTTAATTGATCTTCACTGTATTTTTTTGAGACAAGGTCCCTTCATTGAACCTGCCATTTTGGTTAGCCTGGCTGGCCAGCAAGCTCCAAGGAGCTGCCCATTTCTGCCCGCCCCACCCAAACTCTAGACGTGCAGACGCATGTAGCTATACCAAGCATCTTACATTGTGCTATGGATCTGAACTCAGGATTTTGTTTTGTTTTGTTTTGTTTTGTTTTCGAGACAGGGTTTCTCTGTATAGCCCTGGCTGTCCTGGAACTCACTCTGTAGACCAGGCTGGCCTCGAACTCAGAAATCCGCCTGTCTCTGCCTCCCAAGTACTGGGATTAAAGGCATGCGCCACCACTGCCCAGCTGAACTTAGGATTTTATAATCGTGTTTTCTAAATTTCTATTTTATTTTTTAAAAGTTGTATTTTGATTTTTATGTGTATGAGTGTTTGCCTGAATGTATATATGTTCACCACATGTGTGCCTGTGGAAGCCAGAAGAGGGAAGGCATCAGATTTCACGGAACTGGAGTTACAGATGGGTGTGAGCCATCCACCCTGTGGGTTCTGGGAGCTGAACCTGGATTGTCTGCAAGAGCAGTCAGTGCTCTTAACCTCTGAGTTGTCTCTCCAGCAAGTCCGTCTCTTACCTTTTATCATCTAGTCATCTGCGTGCCTTTTGCTGCTTCTTTTTATATTTTGGACACTTAACCTTTTTTTTTTTTTTAACTTTAAAATTACTGCTACAGGGCCTGGAGAGGTAGCTCTGCAGTTCAGAGCAAGAGCATTTGCTGTTCTTCCAGAGAAAGATCATAAGTATAAATTAAAATATAGCTAACAGAGTCAAACTACACACACTCACACACACACACACACACACACAGAGAGAGAGAGAGAGAGAGAGAGAGAGAGAGAGAGAGAGAGAGAGAGAGAGAGAGAGCCTGTCAAGCTGTGCTGTCTCACCACAGGCCCAAAACAGCAAGGTCAAGAGTCAGTGGACTAAAACCCTGTCAGTCAACAATAGCAGCCTAAAGTGGAAGGGAGAAAGCCCATAAGACCTCAATCCTTCACAAAGGACTATGGGTAACAAAGGAATGCTGGGAGTGAGAGAAATACTCTTCCAGAGTATTCCAGAGAAGAGAACATCCATTAGTTATTTAATACCAAATGATAATCCCTAAACACACACACACACACACACACACACACACACACACCATATACAGACTGAGCAGGAGGCATTTATGTATTTAGGAATATATAAGTATACATAATCAAATATGCATTTAACAAAAAGGAGATCGTGACTTTGAAAGAGGGAAAGGAGGGGCCTATGGAAGGAGCTAGAAGAAGAAACAACAAGGAGGAAATGATCTAATTATATTTGTACTGGCTGGTTTTGTGTGTCAACTTGACACAAGCTGGAGTTATCACAGAGAAAGGAGTTTCAGTTGAGAAAATGCTTCCATGAGATCCAGCTGTAAGGCATTTTCTCAATTAGTGATCAAGGCGGGGAGGGTCTCTTATGGGTGGAGCCATCCCTGGGCTGGTAGTCTTGGGTTCTATAAGAAAGCAAACTGAGCAAGCCAGGAGAAGCAAGCAAGCCAGTAAATAACATCCCTCCATGGGCTCTGCATCAGCTCCTGCTTCCTGCCCTGCTTGAGTTCCAGTCCTGACTTCCTTTGGTGATGAACAGCAATATGGAAGTGTAAGATGAACAAACCCTTTCCTCCCCAATTTGCTTCTTGGTCTTGATGTTTGTGCAGGAATAGAAACCCTGATTAAGACATATATTGTAATCTCAAAACAATTTTGTCAAGATAAGTCTTTTCCCTTATTAAGTTGATCATTAAATTATTGTGCCACCGTTGTACAAAGCTGACTAATATAGAACTCAAAAACAAAACCTTCCCAATACCAGGTCTGGGGGTAAATGCCTGTATTCTCAGCTCCCATGAGGCTGGGACAGGAGAAAACCCACTTGGAGTGGGAGTAGAAAGATAACCACTTGGAGTGGGGGTAGAAAGATAACCACTTGGAGTGGGGGTAGAAAGATAACCACATGGGGTGGTAAAAGATAACCAGTTGTGGTGAGACTGCCTTTCCTGTCTGAAAAGCAGGCATGGACCAAAAAAGGAGAACTATTCTTCATCCTGCTCTTTGACCTGCTTGTCAGTTTCCTCTCAAATTCCAGCTGCAGGCAAGCCTCAGTCCTGAAGCTCCTGCACAGCTATTACAGCATGCTGTGTGTATTTACAAGATTGTTCATTTGGCTTTGTTGGGGGGTTTTTTTAGTCCAAGCTGTCCTCAAAGTTACCTTATAGTTTAGGATGACCTTGAACTTCTGATACTCTTGCTTCCATCTCAGTGCTGGGATCACAGGCATTGAAAGGACCTTCTGTTCAAGACACCCTAAGACCAAGCTCTCAACACAAGGGAGATTTATTTGCCCTAGAAGGACAGAGAGCAAGGAATAAGAGACAAAGACAGGAGACAGAGGATGAGGGAGAAGGGATATTTGCACCAGAGGGACAGAGGATGCCTCTGGGTAGAGAAAACACAGATGAAACCCCAAGTTAGAATGACTTGGTTTGTTTTGATTGGGCATTTTAATTAGGGTAGCCAAAAGGGGGGTTTTGATTGCTAGACTTCAATGCTTTGATAGCTTCATCTTAGTGGTCAGCCTCAGGGGACTGAAGTGGCCAAATAAGGGAACAGACCTTGGAGGCTGGCTTTAGGGATGCAGTCTAAAGGTTGAGCCAAGCAGGAGGAATGGGAGAAAGGGGTAAAAGGTAAAAACTGGGGGGGACATGTTTGCCATGTTCAGGTCTGCTAGAGTATGACACCACCAGCCCAAGTCTTAGGAGATATTAGAGATCGAACTCGAGGCTTTGTGGATGCTACATAAGCACTCTGGGAGCTACAACCCTGCCCCAGTCCCAGTCCCAGCCCCAGGCCCAGCACCAGCCTCAGCCACAGCCCCAGCCTCAGCCACAGCCCCACAAAGGCTAACTGGTAAACAAAAGAGAGAGGGGTAAGGAAGGAGGTGCCTGGGAGTTAGGCTGGGTCATGAGCCACTGTAGCCAATGAAGTGAACAGCAACAGAGTCCTTCCTGTCCCCATCTTCCTGCAGAGATGATAAAAGTCAACAGAGTGAAGGCTCTGTCAGCCAAGCCTGTAGAGGAGAGTGCAAGTACTCCACTAACCCGAGGTAGCTTAGCATGGAATAAACGCCATTGTTTAAACCCACAAACATTTAGAGTATATTTTGGGGATACAAAGGTAAACAAACGACAAGCTTCCCTCTGAACTGCATCCTGGGAGCTGGAGGCAGACACAGGCACAGACATATTCAACTAGATGGTATCAGGAAGAGGTCAGTGTGAATGAAATGAAGTCAAGCTGGTGGCAAAGAGAGAGACGCAGGTCGGGAGGAGTGCATGTGTTAGAATGATTAGAAAAATCTCTCTGAAAACTTGTGTGAAACTGAACTTGGTGATGTTTAAACAAAACAAAACAGTCACAGGGCTAGAGAGATCGCTCGGTGGTTAAGAACACCTGCTGTTCTTGCAGAGGCCCTGAGTTCAGTTCCCAGCACTATATGGTGGCTCAGCCACTTATAATTCCAGTTTTGGTGCCCTGGCCTGCGGGGGGTTCAGCGAGAACCTGGGGAGGGGTCGAAAGAATGAGGGACAGGAGACTAGAAGGAGAGCAAGTCTATATTCTGATCAAGCTCTCAAAGTTTATTTCAGGACAGCAGCTTAAAAAGACAGGCAGGTGGGAAGGTTACACATGGCCAAAGGCCAACCCACTACCATAACAGGTTTTCAGGAAATACCAGACGTTCTTTCAATTCCTGGGACCGGAGACCGCTGACGCCCTGTCCTTTCTAACCTTGCACTTTAACTGACTATGCTTCACAGAACAGCGGGTAATTTCATGGGTTTGGCTCTCAGCATCTCATGGGTTTGGCTCCCAACATTTTGGGGGATCTGACAGCCTCTTATGGCCACTGAGGGCACCCTCACACATGTAACAGACAACATACACATAGATAGATAGATAGATAGATAGATAGATAGATAGATAGATAGATAGATAGATAGATAGATAGATAATTTGGGCAGGGACTGAAATAGGGTTTCATTGTGTAGCCCGAACTGTCCTGGAATTCACTCTGTACACTAGAGATCCACCTGCCTCTGCCTTTTGAGCTCAGGGATTAAAGGTGTGTGCCATTACATCCAGATAAATATGTATATATTTTTAAAGCCAGCCAGTCATGCTAAAACTGGTATAGAGGACAGAGCCTATGCAAATAATTAGTTTGGAGTCTTTAAGAATAGAAAGAAAGGGCTGGAGAGGAATCTTATCTATTAAAAGCACTTGGTGCTCTTCCAGAGGACCTGGGTTCTGATCCCAGCACCAACACCAGATTACCCACAACTACCTATAACCCCAGTTCCAGGAGAGACAACACCCTCTGCCCTCTCAGGGCACTGCACATAGGTGGTACACATAAACTCATGCACACACACAGCTACACATAAATCAAAACAAACTCTCTGGTGTGGTAGTATACTTTAATTTCTGCCCTGAGAGGCCAGGGCAGGAAGATCTCTGTGAGTTCAAGGTCAGCCTGGTCTATGTAGTGAGCTCCAGGACAGCCAGTGCTACACAGGGAGATTATGAGGGGTTTGTAAATCCACATACTGTATATTGATATGAAAAGGAGTCAGAAAGACTGAGGGAGGAGGACAGGTCTCACAGAGTCACAGGATAGCCAGATGGGTAGAAAATGGATGTGGATGGATTAGAAGACAATAAAGCATAAATAGGTGAGGGAATGTGACGACAGATGTGTAAACACATGGACGGGTGCATGGATGAATATATACATAGATTCTGTCCAATCCTGGCTGGTTAGAAACCCAAATCCATTTTAGACTACTCAGTGGAAGCCGAGTCTTTCTACTTGTTCCACGGATGCTCTTTTTAATTTCTATGTCTATCTATCTATCTACCTATCTATCTCTATCTATCTATCTCTGTGTGTGTATGTGTGCACGCATATGGCCAGAGAGAGAATAGAGGCCAGAAGACAGAACAGGTTCCCCTGGACCTGGAGGTACAGGCAGTAGTGAGCAGCCAGATAAAGGTACTGGGAACCAAACCCAGGTCCTCTAGAAGAGCAGCAAGCTGTTAACCATTGAACCATCTCTTCTGCTTCCAGTTGCCTCGTTCTAGTGAATTTAAAAGCATTTATATTCTTCACTGAGAAATAGATGGATCTTTGATTCCACAGAGCAGCCCAGCCCTTCCTTGCCAGGTTTTGTACAGAACAAACTCCAGTACAAAGCTGTTAATGTCCTTAGTCCAGGCAGGTCTCAAAAAGCCAAACTCCCCAACTGCTTCCTCTGGAGCAAGCGTTTTCCTCTCATTCACAGTGCTGAACAGACAATCAAAGTTACCACACCCTCTATGGGTTGTGATGGAGAAAAACAGGAGGTACAGCTTACAAAGTAAGGAATCTTCTGTCTCACAAGGTGAGGATGCTGAGGTCAGCCCTTCTCTAATTCACTCCATAGTGTGTAAAGCTGTGCTTTTTCAGGCCATGCCGTAGGAGACGCTATTTTCCAGGCAGTTGTTGGCTCTATTTAGGAAGGAGGGATGTTAGGGGAAAAGAAAACTAGGCAGGCGGTGATGGGGATCAGTTTGTTGTGGAATAAACCTGAGAAGGTGAAGATCGGAAAAGATCAGAGAGAAAACTTCTCTTACAGGTGAGGTGTCTTATCAGCGGTGGGGATCCGGGCTGGCAGAGGGAGGGATCGAGGTCTGGTGTAGTCAAGAAGTATTAATACTTAAACTAGAATATGCAGAAATGGTGCTAGTAGAGTTGACTTCAGGAAATTGAAACAGACATAGGAGGGGCTGCTGTTGATGCAGGAGAGTTGTCACAGGAAGGGGGGCACTGTTCAGGCTACAGTGGAGTTGCCTCTGAGTTGCCTCTCAAGAATGACTGGAGCCCCTGGATGGATCCACAAGCCTCACCATCTGTTGGGCACAGACCATGCAACACAGACTTATTAAATAGGTGGTTTCTGGGAACAGAACCAAACTATAAGCTTGTCACTCTAAGGGTGAATTGAGAGGACAGTGAAACATAGATATTTCACAATCATATGAGGGAAAACAGGCCCAAGAACAGATTGGCCACACCAGACCAAGGATAGTGTGTAACTCCCTGGACCCCATAAACTGATAGACACTTAACACTAAGATGACATGGCATAGCCCACCAGACTGATGCCAGTATGTACCAAAAATCAGTAGTCACAAAACACTAGTCTGACCCTGGAGCTTCCACTCAGCCTGGGCCCTGCTGCCCACTGTAATGCCTGCTGGTCCATCTGTTTGCCTGGTGGAGCTGGACACACACACACACACACACACACCCCTGGACATCCCACCCCTCCCCCTCCCCCATCCCCCAGCTGGTTTCCACTCTTCCCTAGACTCCACCCTGAAGCCTGAAGCCTGAAGCCTGTCTTTCAGCCTGACTCTTCCCTAGGCCTCACCAGCAACTTCATCCCAGGGTTGGTCTCAGGTTCCTACCCATACAAATTCTATTGACATTTCTATCCATGTACTTCTCAAACCCTTTGCACTCTGCTGTAGCCTCTTAACTTGAATCCACTCTGTAAACCACATAATAGGGACCTATAGAGAACTATATTTACCATGTACAGTGTGACAGGAGAATTAAGGTTGGAATCAATGAATCTGCGTTAGCCTCTGCCACATTTCCAAAATAGGCGGGATTGTCTGAGACACTGCTGCCACAGAAACCACCAAGCATTGTGAAGGTGCACAGAGGATGAGTCACTTCTCAGATCTTCAAATTCATCTGCATTAAATTTGGTGAAGGCCCCATTCTTTGAGATGTGGGTAGATCTTCCAGTGGTCAGCGTACTTGAGCCTAGCCCTGTGTAAGGCTTCAACCACATACTTCTTGTTCTGCAGCTTGATGCAACGGACATGATCTAGACAATGTGAACCTTTGCCTCTGCGCCTCGGAGCACACAGACACTATGCTAAGCTTCTCTATATTGTTCCAATTTTAGTGTCTGTAATACCAAAGGGAGCACAAATAGATCATTTCTCACAGCAGCCATCTAACCACTAACAATAATGTCTTACCATCAGGAAGTATATTCTAAGTTGTCCAATCTTTCAATGATTCAAAAAAGGACTAAAATCCAGATTTTTAGGTGAAATTATTTGATCTCTAACAATCTACCACAACACTTTATTTTATTTTTTGAGACAGGATCTTACTACCTAGTCCTGGCTGGACTAGAACTAGTTATGTAAACTAGGCTGGCCTTGAACTCACAAACATTTACCTGTCTCTGCCGTCCAAGTGCTGGGATTAAAAGTGTCTGCCACCACACCTAGCCTGCAACAACACCGTAATAATTTTAAACACTAAGAGCTCTGTGGTTTGACATGGTCTAAATTGTTAAGTTCTAATTTGCAAATTGTTAAATTCTCATGACATTCGAATTTCAATCTGACTAAGTTCCCTTCTATTCCTAGTAAGAAAATAGGCTGAATAGCCACATATCTGTCTGGTGACTTATCCAGGCCAGAGTTGGAAAGCAGAGACAATAATCACAAGGTAGGCTGTGTGCTGTGTTTCCTTATTGTGAAATCTTACTTAGGAATGAGCTTCTTTCAATTCCTATCACACTTAATTAATAGCAGAATACAGAGCTCATTTCCAGTCCACCACTGCCGATCTTGCCTGCAGGCTGTCACTCAGATTCATCTGATTTAAAAGAAAAAGCCCCACCACCACACACACACACCTCTGACTCATCTGTCCTAGTTTCTTTGGCAGCCCTTTTACAGCCTGTTCTGAAGAAGGTTGCCGAAAATGATGAAGTCGAAAATATTAGACATGAGCTGGCATGGTAAGGCACACATTTAATCCCCATACTTGGGAGGCAGAAGCAGGAGGATCACCAGGAGTTCAGGGCCAGGTAGTGCTATATTACTGAGTTCTAGGCCAGCCTGAGCTACAGACTGAGATTCTGACTGGGAACATAGCTCTGCCAGTAGAGTGCCTGCCCAGCATGGCAGCACTGTCAGAAGCACTTGGGAGATGGAAGACAGGAGGATCACAAATTCCTGTTGGTTGTGTGTGTTGGGGGTTGGGTGAAACTCAGTGGTAGAGGTATTGATTAGCATGTGTGAGATACAAAGTTCAGTTCCCAGAACTGCCATCCACTTCCAAAGTAGTTAATCATACCCTTGCCAAGTGGCCTATTGGGGGCTGAGGGGGACTAGGGTGTTGAGACAGGGTTTCTCTGTGTCACTCTGGCTGTCCTGGTACTCGCTCCGTTGACTATCTTGTTCTCAGATATCAGACTGTTCTCAAAGATCTGCCTGCCTATGCCTCCCTAGTGCTGGGATTAAAAGCGTGCACCACCACCACTCGGCTACATGGCCTGTTTTAATGCCCTGGGCAACAAGAGGCCCTATGTGGGGAAAACAACGACAACAAATAAAAATACAACAGTGAGATTTTGTCTCAAAGGAAAAAAAGTCATGAAATGAAAGTTTAACAGAGGAAGTTGTGTCGCTAAACGTTAAAATAAGGCGCATTCTCGGTCGTGGGAAGTAGAAAGTCCAAAAGTAACTTCCAAGTACTCCCAGCGGGGGATCACCTGCGTTTAGGAATCGTACTTTCCCCGAGTATTATACAAGGAAAGCAAGCCCAGGTGAGCGCGAGCAGGGAAGGAAGCGGCCGCAGGGAGCGGCTTAAGGCCGCGGACCCAGGCCAGCGACTGGTCACGTGACCGGCCAACATGGCCGCCCGCGGAGACTGCCGCCGGGCGGGGCACGATTCGGAGCCGGAGCCGGAGCCCGAGCCGGGGCCGGAGTCTGGGCCCCAGGCAGGCCTAGAGTCCGGGGAAGAGTTTGAGATCGTGGACCGGAGCCAGCTGCCGAGCCCCGGCGAGCTGCGGAGCGCGTCGCGGCCTCGAGCGGCCGACAGCTGGTCTGCGCCCATCCTGACGCTGGCGCGCAGAGCCACCGGGAACCTGTCCGCGAGCTGCGGCAGCGCGCTGCGCGCGGCCGCGGGACTGGGAGACGGCGGCGGCGGCGGCGGCGGCGGCGGCGGGGAGCGCGCAGGTAGGCCGGGGTCCCGCGGGCTGGGGCTGCTACGGGGCTGGGGAAACCTGACTCTCAGGACGAGCTGCTCCGCCGAGCTGTGACGCGCGGCGCGGGGCTCTGCAATTGGTGTGACCCTGCGGGAGAAGCGCCGGACCGGGTGCCTGCGGCCCGGGACTCCCCTCCCACCTTGTGTTTGTCTTTGTGAACCTCAGAACAGCTGCGTCGTGATCACGGATTGGCTTTAATTAGGAGGTTTACATTAGAGGCTTAGACGGAAAGTCATCTGTGTTCATATTTTGCATACTTGAGAAATGAAGTCCACTGCTGGTCCCCTACTAACAATCTCGGCAGCCAGCCGGTTGTGCACCTGCGGCTGAGGTTGACTACATATTCCAAAGTTGGTGAGAGCTGCGAGTCAGAGTCAGGAGGTTTTGGTTCCCTTTATTCTCCCGCCACTAACCCCGTGTAGGACGTGGACAACCCCATCACCCCTCCTACTCGCATTTCCCAATCATAAAAATGGGGATTTAAAACAAATTTTTAATCAACTACCTTGTACAATCCGGTTCAGCTCTTATGATCTAGATTAGAATTTCAGCATACCAGTAAGAAAGAATAAAAGCAAGTTATTATTTATTTTTGATGGTTGGGCATGGTGATTCAGGTGCATACTTCCTGCACATGTTAATGTGTGTACTTAGAACTGTGCTAATTATAATGCATTGGTGTTTCTGTTTCTAAACATATCTAAAATTACAATGTAAAAGATAGCCAAGGTGTTGGTCGTTATGGTGCTCGCCTTTAATACCAGCACTTAAGAGATAAAGGGCATGTGGAGCTCTGAGAGTTTGAGACCCGCCTGGGTGTACATAGTGAGCCCCTGCCTCTAAATAGACAAATAAACAAATAACCATGTTTCACATGACTAGGGCACTTTCTGTGAATAGAACCATGCAGACTTCAAGTTGCTGTGGTAAAGTGAATGTTGACTGTAAATGCCTGGAGCATCACGTGCATACAATAGACTTTATTATCCGGATTTTATTTTAAAAAACAAAATCACAACAAAAACAACAACAGAAAAGCTTCTTTCCTTGGTAATGAATTAACCTTGTTTTTTGGTTTTGATTTGCTTTTGTTTTAGGTGTTTTTTGTTTGTTTGTTTGTTTGTTTCATTTTTAGTTTTTTGTTTGTTTTGAAGCAAGGTTTCTCTATGTAGTCCTGGCTGTCCTAGAATTCACTGTGTAGACCAGGCTGACCTCAGACTCAGAGATCCTCCTGCCTCTGCCTCCTGAGTGCTGGAATTAGAGACGTGCACCACCACGGCCTGGCAATCTTGGTTACTTTTTTTTTTTTTTTTTTTTTTTTTTTTTTTTTTTTTTTTTTTTGGTTTTTTCGAGACAGGGTTTCTCTGTGTAGCCCTGGCTGTCCTGGAACTCACTCTGTAGACCAGGCTGGCCTCGAACTCAGAAATCCACCTGCCTCTGCCTCCCAAGTGCTGGGATTAAAGGCATGCGCCACCACTGCCCGGCCTTGGTTACTTTCATAACCTTTACTTTTGTGTGTGTATATGGGTTCACATATGTTTGTACATGTGCTTGTGTACTTGAAGACCAGAGGTTGGCTGTCTTCCTCAACTGTTTAATCCACCTTATTTTTGAGACAAGGTCTCTCACTAACCAATTGGCCACATTGTCCAACAAGATCCAGTTATCCTCCTGTCTCTGCTTTCCCAGCACTGGGAATACTAATAAATGCTGTCATGCCCAATTTTTAATGCTGGGGATATGAACTCAGGTCTTCAAGTTTCTTCTCTCCAGCCCTGATCTTTTTTTTTTTTTTTTTTTTTTTTTTAAATCACCATGCATGTCATGGTGTGCTTGTGGAAGTCAGAGGATGCCTTTCAGAACTCAGTTCTCCCCTTTTACCATGTGAGTTCCAGGGCTAGAACTCAGATCACCAGGCTTGTCAACAAATGCCTTTACTGACTGAGCCCTAGTTTTTACTTTTTGACTCTTATAACAATGGCTTAAAATGTACACACATTATGTACCTACACAAAAATATTTTCTTTCTTTATATCCATATCTTATCCTTTTTCTATTTAAAATTGTTTTGGTTTTATTTTTTACTTAAGCCTGTTGGCTAAGAGCAAAGATACAGAGAGAATCAACAATAGTTTCCGAATCTCAGTTTTGGGTGAGATGGAAAGAGGCTGGTTAGTGACTTCAGGGTAGAACTGAGTAGGAGGAATGGCTTCTGAAGGTCTGTACTGTAGCTAGAATAGCTAAGCTCTGCAACAACTATGGAATATTTTCTAACAGCGAGTGGAGATGTTTTACATGTTCCTTCCCAACAGGGAGAGGAAAACTGTTTGAGATGGTGGCTGTGCCAGTTGCCCTGATGTTCATTACATGTTATATCCATAAGCTAAAGTGTCACAGTGTACCCCTGAAATTTGTACAACTACCGTTGCAATTTAAAATATAAATATATGTTGACAAAATGGCCCAGGGGGTAAAGGTGTCTGCCTCCAGATCTGATGGCCTGAGTTTAATCCCTAAGGCCCACATGGTAGAAGGAGAGAACTGACTCTCACAAATTGATCTCTGATCACCATATGTGTACCATGGCGTGTGCAAGCACCCCTCCCAACTCACTAAATAAAATGCATATGTATATATGGACATGCATTTAACTAAGGTACATTAGCTCAGGCCTCCGAGGTCAGGACCATGACTATTACTTTGCTGTATCTTGTCCAACTGGAAAATCTTCAGGAAACAACACACAGAGCCATCACCTGTGTTAACAATGCCTTCTTCTAGAACATAACACACACACACACCCTTAGGTAACATTCGTTAATTTCAAAGGAGAGTAAAGACCATTATCCAAATTCTTTGGTCAGATTATGCAAACCTTATTTTCTGTCAGACGGGGATAAGTCAACTTTGAGAAAATAGCATCAATCATAGGAGAAAGTGAGATTCATATAGCCCAGAAAGGTACAAGGCTAGGGGGTTCCCAAGGGGTTGTGGTTACATAGGAAATTGACAGAACTTCTCAAAATTTTTTGGCAGAACATCTTATCTAGTCAGGTCGGAGTTTAGGGTTTAGGGTGTGGGACATGTCAAATGGGTCAAGACATGGTCAAACTCAGTTTTACAGAAAACAGGAATGAGATCTTTTTTAACAGATTTGGGGGGCTTGATTTGGTATTTGGTTTTGTTGAGACAGGGTTTCTCTGTGTACAGCCTTGGCTGTCCTGGAACTCACCTTGTAGAGCAGGTTGGCCTTGAACTCACAGAAATCCACATGCTTCCTGCCTCCTGAATGGCTGGGGCTAAAGGCATGCACCACCACACCCAAGCAGTGCTAGTGGCTTATAATCTGAAGATGGAGTCAGGCTGGTCCATCACTTTTCATGGTTAACTTTTTAAATGTGGAATGAGGACATACTACAATAATGATGAAAAACATAGCAGGGTGAGTACCAGACTCTCTTGCTGACCCTGACTGTGTGGACTGGACTCTGCACCTCCAGCAGCATGAAAGCCTTGTTTACAAGGCTGTCCTACCGTGCGTGAGGAATGCAGTTTCATAGCCGCTGTGAGGGTCACAGACCATGGGAATTCTTCCGCTCCACTGTAGTACTTTATCAGTCATTGACCTAAGCATTGTTATACCGAGCATACTATACTGTTCATTATAGGTAAAATGTGCCTGTGCCTCTCGAGAATCATAGATAATCAATAACCATCTGATGAACAAGGGTGTATCGGTTTTCCTGTTAAGGCGATGATGTAAAGTGTAGACAACACTTCATTCTGTGTTTACCGAATGCCACAAGAGTGTTAGATCTGTGCTCACACCATCATGTCCCATCCCCTCTCCCTGCCCTCCCCACCCGTTTATCTCAGTTTCCACAGTAAACCTGGATGGTAGTAGGGCTAGCTTCATGGGTATGCCCCTGCAGCCGCTGTGATCAAGAAGCAAGGCTTGCAGAAGCCCCATGCTTGGAGTTGATGATAATTTTTTTCAATGAGGCATTGTGTCTCACATCTCTAATCCTAGCACTAGAGAGACTGGGTCAGAAAAATTACAAGTTTGAGGCCAGCTTGACCTACATAGTGAAACTTCTGAACCAGGCAGTGGTGGCACACACTTTTAATCCCAGCACTTGGGAGGCAGAGGCAGGTGGATTTCTGAGTTCGAGGCCAGCCTAGTCTACAGAGTGAGTTCCAGACAGCCAGGGCTACACAGAGAAACCCTGTCTCAAAAAAAAACAAAAACAAAAACAAAAAAAAGAAACTTCTGTCCCCAAAACCAAAATGACACAATAATAATTTTTCCTCAAATTTCTGGGAGACGGATAATTAACTTTTATGTGTTTATATGTGTGCCTGGGTGAATTTATGCTCATGTTATACATGCAGGTGCTTGCAGAGTCCAGAAGGGAGCATGAGTGCCCTGGAGCTGGAATGCGCTGCCTGAGGTGGGGCTGAACACCAAAGTCAGATCCTCTGGGAGAAGCAGCACACTCTCTCCAGCTCTGAATTTGTGTTTCATAAATGAAGCATGCTGAAACCAAGGATCCGGGGCACTTGGAGCCAAGCTCATATGAGCTCCCTGTCTGCCTTCTCAAAAACTCTGAAACTCCTCCCCAACACTCCTCAACTCCACTGTAGCCATGAGTAGCCAGGAAGGGCAGAATTTCAGGGCAGGATGGAACCACAGCACACTAGTCAAGCCACTGAGGAGGTGACTGTCACCCATCAATCTGTGGTAAGGGAAGGGCTGACATTGGCATTTTGGTCCAGGCCCAGATTTTACATGGGCTTTATTAATTGTGTGGTAGTTACTATTATCTTCATCCATTTTATTACATTTTTTACTTATTTAATGAGAGGCAGTGTGGTGTGTGTGTGTGAGTGAGAAAGAGAGAGACAGAGAGAGAGAAAACAGATACACACACAGACACACACATGGGGGGGCAGAAGAAATAAAAAGAAGATGCTATATAATGTGGTAGGATGCTTTGGTCCATGTTTTAAAATATCCCGCATGACCTCAGGTGCATAGTTGTCTTGTTTTTCTTGGGGGGATTTTTCTTACACATGCATGTGTGCATGAGTGCTCATGTGTGCTGCTGAATCTTTCCAAGTGTCTTTGCATATAGCTCTCTAGCTTTCTCCTCTCAATATGGTGCTTTCAGACATACTGGATATTCATAACGGCGTATCTTGCTTTTTAGAGTGAAACTTCCTTAAAGATGAAGGCCCATAGCGGCAGTCTTTACTTCGTAGTTATTTAGATAGGCCTGGAGTCTCAGCTACTCACAAGATTGGGGCAAGGGGCTTGCTGAGCCAGGAGTGGAAAGCTAGACCAGGTAGCATACTGGCAAGACATCTGGAAGAAATTCCTCTCATTGTGTCTGGCTCATCAGGTCATGGTGTGAACTATGTCGTTCTTATCCGTGGTTTTTGTTTGGTTTTCTTTGGTTTTTGAGACAGTCTTGTGTAGTCCAATCTGGCCTCAAACTTGCTATGCAGACAAGACTGGTTTCAGTCTCTGACCCTAAGTGCTGGGATTCAGGAACATGCTACCACACCCATCTTCCATGTGTCAGGATACCTCTACACACAACTGGTACAGTCCTTCTCAAGTGACACAAGTTAGCTTTCCCCTTCACTTTAGTGATTAAGTGAGCTATAGAAACAAACAGAGAAAATGTCTGAAAGTCTAGAAAGCCTGGGATTGTTTGTGCTGTCATTTCAGTGCCAAAAACACTACTTCCATATTAGTGTCCCACACAACCTGGGATACTATTAGTCAGCATGCAGCTAGAGATAACATTAGTAGACCATGCAGCTGGGGCTGCATGGTAAAGTGCTTGCCTAATATTCACCAGACTTTGGGTTCAATACCCAACACAAGGTAAATGGACATGGAGGCACGTGTCTGTAATCTCAGCACTTATAAGATGAAACAAAAGGATCAGAAGTTCAAAATCATATTGTCTTTTATCTATCCTATTTTTTATGCATTCCTGTACATATATGTTCGGAGCCACACTGCTTGTGTGTCAGAGGTTAACCTGCTGGAGTTGGTTTTCTCCTTCCAACGTGTAGGTCCTAGGAATAGAACTCAGGCCTTCGAGCTTGGCAGCAGACCCTTTAACACACTGAGCCACTTCAACATGCTGGGCCAGATACTGACTTTCAACCTAAAATTGTGGGCTGGAGAGATGGCTCAGTGGCTAAGAATACTGGCTGTTCATTCAAAGGACTCAAGTTTGATTCTCAGCATTCACATGGAGGCTTACAACCATCTGCAACTCCAGTCCAAGGGTATGAGATACCCTCTTTTGGCCTCCTTGGGCACCAGGCACACATGTGGCACACATGCATACATGCAGGTAAAATACCCATATACACATAGCATAAAAATAAACCTTTAAAATGCTTTTTTTCACCAAGACTTACCAAATGGTAATTATACCTATTGGTCGTCCATTTGCACACATACTTTTTTTAATGCAGAAAACTCAAGATGATCTAAATGTTGCTTATTTTATTACCCTTTTGTCAATGCAGTATTTTTTTTTTAATCAAAAGTCTTTTTCCGTGATGTCATTGCATTGAGACAAGCTATGAGCTCAAGGATCGCTTGCCTTTGTAAAGGAAAGGAAGAACACACAGGAAACCTGAGATATCACAATGAGTGCACTGACAGATCTCAGGGGCCTGGTGTGCTGCCGCATGGCTTTAATCCCAGCACTCAGGAGGCAGAGGCAGGCTGATCTCTGAGTTTCAGGCTAGTCTGGTCTACAGAGTGAGTTCCAGGAAAGCTACACAGAGAAACCCTGTCTCAAAAAAACAAAATAAATACTTTTTAGTAAACTTTCTCTGATTATGATATATTCATGGGTTTTCTTGAAGAAGTCCTCCCTTCTGTTATTTTTTCCCTTAAGTTTTACAGCTTTTCCCAATCTATTTCTTTAAAATATAAACATTTAATTAATAGGTTTCCCCACCAGGTAAAAATAACTTTACCACTCCTATTCAAATGCTTTATTTACTTAACCCATTTCTTCCTCCCCACAGCCAAGAGGAAATGTTGAGAAAAACTGACCTAGCACCTCTCCCCAAATTGAGAGAATTTAGAAATGTTAGCCCCATTGCAGTCTTAATAACCTTTATTGTAAATTCAGAGTTGTAAACTCATCTTTTAGATTTAACTATTGATACACACACACACACACACACACACACACACACACACATGCGCGTGCACATATGGTATTAGATACCTAGAAATTCCTTTCCCCAATGTCTGGCGTTTAGATGAAAGCCAGCCATTCCCTCAAGGACTTAAGATAGTTCATACTTGTTAAAAGGAGTCATTCTCTTTATCTCTAGCAAAAAGGACATATGGCTCCTCCACTACCATGCTTCTGCTGCCTATGTCTGTTACCGAGTAATTCTAACTGGCATACCCCGCCCCCTACCCTAAACCTCGTGCCCGCCCCCACCTTCTGTTCCCACCCCAGCTTAGCTTCTCATCCCTCAGCTTCCCGTCCCCTCCCCCTCCCCTCCCCCCTCCCCTCTCCCCTACCCTCCCTTCCCCCAGCTTCTCTTTCCTATCTAACTCTATTGGCTTCCCTCTTAGCTCCACTCTTGGTCCTCCGCATCTCTCTTAATCCGTTTGCACTCTCTCCCCTTCCCTCTCTCCTCTCTCCTCCTCTACGTCTCCCCCTCTGCCAATGCTCATCTCGGCTCTCTATTCTGTTGCCATTATTCAGTATGGACTCTTCCAGATGCCTCTGGCTGTGCTTTCCCCTATATCTACAATAAATAATAAATAAATAAATGCTCCTCAACCATACCCAGGAGCAGTCATATCCTCGTTTTCATTCAAATGGCACCTATGTGTTCTCTTTAATTCTATGTCCTCGTGAGTGTTCACATCCAGAATGTACATTATCAACAAGAAGGGCAAAACCTCCCACACAAAAATTAAGACTAAGCAAGTGGTTTGTGGAAGAACAAAACAAAAAAACCTAGGAGGCAATAGATGATGAAAAGTTGCTTGACCTCAGTAATAAGGTCAAGCAAACAAACCCAGCTGCAAACAAACCGGAATCTCCTGCGCCAAAGGACAAGATAGAAAGCTGGCACAGGCCAAGAGGCAGGGGCATACCACAGGGAGACCCCTCCACCGTGCAGCTAGTGCATCTGCGGGAACTTTTAGTTTGAAGTCTTAGGGTGGGTGGGGTTTAAGGTATTTTGTTTGGGGGGTAGGGGGTTGGGGTTGGGTTTTTTTTGTTTGGGTTTTTTTAATGTGTGTTTTGGGGAGGAAGGTATATGCAGGTGCCTACAGAATCCAAAAAGCCTCTTAGGATGCCCTGGAGCTGGACTTTTAGGTGGTTATGAGCCTAGGTGGTAGGCCTGAGTCCTCTGAAAGAGCAGTACATGTTTGTAACCACATAATCTCTCCAGTGATGGAGTCTAATTATTTTTAAACTCTAGGATGCCATTTCCTGGATTTGAGCAAACATTTGGTAAGTACTTGTCCTAGATAACCCATACTAACTGTAGACAGACTCACTCTCCAAAGTGACAAGTTATTTCCAACAAACTTTTTTTTTTTTTTTTTTTTGGTTTTTCGAAACAGGGTTTCTCTGTATAGCCCTGGCTGTCCTGGAACTCACTCTATAGACCAGGCTGGCCTCGAACTCAGAAATCCGCTGCCTCTGCCTCCCGAGTGCTGGGATTAAAGGCGTGCGCCACCACTGCCCGGCGTCCAACAAACTTTTTAAGGGTTTGAAAAACATAGAATGGCCACAAGTCATGGATGAAAGCTCAGAGTCTGGAAAGGAAGGAAGTTGGGAAGGACGTTTTCCTGCAGGCACAGATAATGGGACAAAAAAGACTTCTGAAACCCTGTGAGCCGACTACATCCAAGGGCAGATAGCGCAAAATGGCCACCTTCCCTGTGGGTGTGGCTCTGAGATGTCTTCGTCCAATAGGAATTGTCAGGGGCGGGGTGTGGGTGGGGCAAGGCTGCCTAGACTTTGAGCCCTATCATTGGTCAGGGGAGAGACCAATCACGGCGAATCTTGTTGGAACCAGCCCCCTAGCAACGCAAGGAGCGGCTTAGAAGGCTCAGCTTGTGGCAGTCTCTGCTGCCACACAAGGCACCCAGGACTCGTAGGGTCTGTGGCCTGCAGAAATGGACTGCGACCTGACTACGAACCCCGGATATCCTCCCGCTAGTGCGTCTTCACTCTGAGCAAGCCCATGACCCTCTGCCGCACCACTCTGACCCCTCTCACCTCCAAACCCCACTTAGCCCACTAACGAAGCTTTCCTTGCATGTGCCCACAGCTTCCAAAGGCCAGATGATGGAGGAGCGTGCCAACCTAATGCATATGATGAAACTCAGCATTAAGGTCTTACTCCAGTCTGCCCTTAGCCTGGGACGCAGTCTGGATGCAGACCATGCCCCCTTGCAGCAGTTCTTTGTAGTGATGGAGCATTGCCTCAAACATGGGCTGAAAGGTGAGCCTGGGGATGTTCGGGAGCATAGGAATTTGGACTAAGTCTTTGCCCTCACTAGTGCCAAGCATTGTTGTGGGTGTAGAGAGGAGAGTAGCCCACAGAACAGACAAGTTCCCTGTGTTCTAGAGCAGCAGTGTCCAGTAGAAATGCTACTACAAGCCACAGAGATCATTCTTAGTTTTCTGATAGGCACTTTTAATAGTATGGCTTAAAATCCACCATGTTTTACATTGCCAGCACATGTCATTTCAGTCCTTGGCTGAACTAACCACACTGCAGGTGCCATTAGTCACTCAATGTGGCTGTTGGTGGCCTTGGGGAGTACAGTTAAAGGCCAAGTCGATGAATACGGAAACACAGAATTATGAAATGCTATCAATTTAGGGAAGCAAAAAAAGTAAGATGGTAGAAAGTGAAGACAGGAAACTTTTTTTGAGGGGTTGACATGTGATCTGAGACTTAAGGAAGAGAACACTACAGAGATTTGGGCCACAACATTCCTAGCACAGGGAAGGAGGGGGGACAAACAAAACAGATACAAAGGTGCAAATGGCCTGAATGGGACCAACCAAGGCTTGAGGCAGACACTTGGTAACCCAGAGTGTGGAATGGAAGAATGGGAGATGAGAGCCAGGAAGTGGGAGGGGCTGGACCTTGCAGGCCCTTAGTGGTCACGACAGTGACTTAGTTTGCATCTTAAACAAACAGACCCTTCTAGCCAAATGGAGGACCGAGTGCAAGGGTGAGAAACTGAGGGTGTTAGGAAAGCAATTAGGTTACCATGGCAGTTCAGGACGGAGTCCAGCGTTGGACAAAGGTGGCAGGATTTTGCAGACTTCAGTTCATAAGCAGTAACCTCTTAAAGAAAGAGCATGAGGTCAGAGAAAGCTCATTGCTGGAGGAAAGCAGAGCTGATTTGTTCTGCGGCCTCTGCCACCCAAAAGCCTGGGTCATAGGACGGAGTGTGGAGCTTTGTAGCTGTGTTTGGCTTTTGAAAGGAAGACAGCAGGCCCCAGGAAAACCTGCGGCCCATTCTCATGACTCACACTGATGTTTTCCCTTTTAGTCAAGAAGAGTTTCATTGGCCAAAGTAAATCTTTCTTTGGTCCTTTGGAGCTGGTGGAAAAACTTTGTCCTGAAGCATCAGATATAGCTACCAGTGTCAGGAACCTTCCAGAACTGAAGTGAGTAAGAAGTAGTGACGCGAGTGCTTGCTTTCCACTCTCTGATGTTTGCCCCCTCTGAAGTCCTTCCTAATTTGGACACACTGTAACAGGAACCATGCTTGACTGTAGACTCTGATCCCACCTGTGTGGCTCATTCGTCACATGACCTTGAGTGAGACGAACCCTTCTGGGCCTCACACTCCTATTCTTTAATATGACGACAAGGGTCGCCCCTTGCCATGTGGTTCACATCATCTGCCTTTGTTGTTGGGCTGCAGATAGGGCTCAGCAGTGAAGAGTGCTTGCTGCTCTCGCAGAGGGCTGGAGTTTTGTCTCTAGCACCCACAGCAGGTGGAGTGTGGGAATCAGGGAAACTGCAGACGTGTCTCTAGCCCAGTGACATGGTATTTCACCACACACATAAGTTGCATATATGAGCCTGTGCCTCAGAAATGTTATGAGACTCTTAACACCTGAAGTGCCTGTGGTAAAAAACTCAAAAAGCACCTACATTGTACAGTGAGCATTCTCTGTGCCCAGACAGTACCTCTCCAACCCCTAAACTACAGAGTGACGTTTGTGTGTGTGTGTGTGTATGTGTGTGTGTGTATGCGTGCATGCCCCTCCCACAGGTAATTATTTCATTCTGTGTTTGTTGCTGTTTTTATGCCATAATGATCTGATTCTCTGTTTGAATTCTAGGACAGCTGTGGGAAGAGGCAGAGCGTGGCTTTATCTTGCTCTCATGCAAAAGAAACTGGCAGATTACCTGAAAGTCCTCATAGATAACAAGCATCTCCTAAGGTATCATAGATAACAAGCACCTCCTAAGGTGTCATAGACAACAAGCATCTCCTAAAGTATTGCATCATTGTATTTGTCTATTACTTTGGGGTTACAGCATAGTCTGTAAGTTATTGTCAAATAAAGAAAATAGGACATTTGTAGCTGAAATCAAAATCTAACTAGTCTTCAATGCTCTGAGGTTTAGTTTGAAGTGTTTCTTTATTGAACCCTAGTATCTCAGAAGCATTATTACTGAAACTCACAGGACTTCAGTTTGAAATTCTGAAGATAATTCTCCCAGAATATTAATACTTATAATTTGGTAACTGGCAGCCCATTCAATAAGTTTCAATAAAATGGTATTTATTAGACTGGATGATAGCAGGAATAAAGTAACTTTGAACTAACGACAGTGGGTAATTTTCTTTGTAAAGAACACATATATGTCATCTAGCTGAAGATTTCATATCTAGTTCGTAAGATGTATATTTGTTAGCATTAGTAAAAACTTAAATAGTGGCTATCACTGAAATTTATGACCGACTCATTCTTTATATTTATGGCTTATAAATAATTAGTCATTGTAAAAGAGATTTTTTCTAGACTGAAATTTATATTAACAGAAATCTCTAGAGTTAATTCTCTTGTCTAGTTCAGATAAAAATATCCTTTATATCATAGCCAAGACCCAAATTTTTCTTATTGTTGAACATAGCTTGTTTTAATTTTTGGTTTTTCTTTCCTTTTAAATTTATTTACTTATTTTTGGAGGTTGTAGATACCATGGCACACATGTGTGGGTCAGAAAAAAGAAATAAAGAAGTCAGTTCTCTCTCCTTTTTTTTTTTTTTTTTTTTTTTTTTTTTTTTTTTTTTTTTTTTTTGAGACAGGATTTCTCTGTGTAGACCAGGCTCACCACAGAAATCTACCTGCCTCTTCCTCTCAAGCTCTCAAGTGCTGGGACTAAAGATGAGAGGCACCATACCCTACTCAGTTCTCTCCTTCAATCCAGTGGGTTCCAGAGATCAACTTGGGTTGTCAGGCTGGTGGCTGGGGCCTTTGTCACTGTCACCTCACCAGCCAGTCCTGGTGACCTAATGTTTCAGATGGCCAAGTTCCATGACAGAGAGAAGCCAGTGGCCAGGAGTAGGTGAGAAGGACTGAGACGAAGATCCCAGTGGAGGAGCCTGATAGGCAGCTTTGTGGCATTCTGTGCTGTCACAGAGCACCTGAGAGAATCAGATTTTAAAGATGAAGAGATGGAGTAATGACTTGGTATATAAACTGCTTGTTGTGCTGGCATGAGGGTCAGTGCCCAGTACACACATGAAGAAGCTGCAGTTAGAAGCTCTGTTTCATGCAGACAACACACCCATACGTACACATAGAATAAAATGATAAAAAATAAAATAAGGAGACATCTGAGGACAGCACCTGAGGCACCTGAGGTCGACCTCTGGCCTGTACACACATATATGTGTGCCCACACACGTGCTCCCACACAAACACCCGAACAAGTACAAAAGAAAAAGAAAAGCTTTGTCTCACAGGTTTCTGTGGTTTCAGTCCATAGTTGGTCCTTTTCCTTTGTGCCTGGAGCAAGGCAGTATATTCTGTAGGAAGCATGTGGTAGGTAGAATAAAAACTGCTGACTTCCTGTACAGAAAGTGAGAACGAGGAAAAGGCAAAGGTCACGCACCTTTAGCGCACACCTCCAGTGACCTAATGACCTCTCCACTGGTCCCACTTCTAACTGCTTTAACAGCACCAAGCTGGGAAGCAAGTTGACTACATGGACCTTTGGGGAGACATGTAGGCCAAGAAGAGGTGTTTGACATGGTTGGGGAAAGGAAGCTCCCTGAGGGTCCCTGCTCCAGGGTAGGTGCCAGGTGGCAGCCTAGCGGTGGAAAGGCAGGAAGGCTGGGGTGCAGTGAGTAGTAAAGGTGTTTGTGAGCAGCTCCCTGACACACCAGTCTCTTGCAGTGAGTTCTATGAGCCTGAGGCCTTGATGATGGAGGAGGAAGGAATGGTGATTGTCGGTCTGCTGGTGGGACTCAACGTTCTGGATGCCAATCTCTGCTTAAAGGGAGAAGACTTGGATTCTCAGGTAACGTGGAATGAACCAGGTTAGCAACTGTTTGCTTGAAATCTGCAGATATCTCTATATTTTGATTGGATGTAATTTTCTGTAATGATCTCCATCTGTTGCAAAGAAAAGTTCTTGATGGGGGGAGGACTATGCTTATCGTTAGTGTTCAGATAAGTAGTTAGGATGTAGTTAGAGATCATGCTGGTTTAGTAAAGTGGTGGTTGTAGGTTCCTTTCCAAGATCCATGCCCTCACTAGCTCTGGGAAGATGGCTAGGTTTCCAGCACCAGACATGGTTTCCTTCTTGTTGAGTGAGTCTTCAGTTCAGTGAGAGAGCTGTTGCTTACTGCCAAGGTATCTGTGCCACTCTTGGACCCTTCGCCTATGGTGCCATGCTGGTCATTGTTTGGTTCATATCAGCCTTTCTTATAGCAGCCAGGGCCACATGCCCAGTGGGACCACCTACAAGGGGCTGGGCTTCCCATATCAATCATCAATCAAGAAAATGCCCCCTAGGCTTCCTACAGGAGCAGTCCCCAGTTGTCCCCTCTTCTCAGATGATTCTAGCTTGTGTCACGTTGACAAAACTAACAAACAAGACAGGTGTGCAAAAGACTTAGAATAATATGTCAGATAAATAAGACTGTCATTTTAGTCTAGAAGTCTCTCTAGTGTAGTGTTCTCTCTCTCTCTCTCTCTCTCTCTCTCTCTCTCTCTCTCTCTCCCTCCCTCCCTCCCTCCCTCTCTCTTCCTCTCCTTCTCCCTCTCTCTCTCCCTCTCCTCTGCTTTAAAATTACTTAGTACACCCAAACCTTTGATGCTCTTTATAAATACCACGATCCTTCTTTGAATGCACACACAGTTGTGGAGTGACCATCCTGAATTTCAAAGCTTACAGGGTTTGTGGGGATGAGCACTGCCATGTTTGATCTAAGCCTACGCCCTTTGTTTCAATCAGGTCGGAGTGATTGACTTTTCCCTGTATCTGAAGGATGTGCAGGATCTCGACAGCGGCAGAGAGTGAGTAGTGGGCTGCCCGCAGCCCCTCTCCAGCTCTGGGACATGGATTGGTTTTGCTTTGCAATTTTAGCTTGAGTTAGTTTAATTACAGAAGTGAGTCTGGTGGCATCCTCTCTGTTTTAGGAGTTGAGCTCAGAATAGAGCATGCATGCAGAAGTTCCCCTTTTATACCGTCTCCTTTGCCTGTCGCACCCCACTCCCCTCACCAAAGGAAGCTGCTGTGGTCACGTCCTTCTAAACCGTGTGTTGTATGTTTGGTGTAGCATATGAGTGGATGCATATTCCACAGCAGACATACGGAAGTCAGAGGACAATGTGTGGAGCTGGTTCTCTCTGACCACCTTTATGTGGGTTCTGGGAATTATACTCAGGTCATCAGGCCTGCATGGCAGGTACTTTACCCACCGAGCCATTTCATCAGACTCCAATTTTATTTATTTTATTTATTTTATTGACTGCCCATTGATTTTCTACCAATAAGGGGATAATTGAAGGACACCTGTAGTGGTTGTGTGTGTTATGCAGACATATAGGACTAAATTTGAGCTACTTGTATAGTAGACTAAGAGAAATTTGCCCAGGATGAT
This sequence comes from Uromys caudimaculatus, assembly GCA_028551405.1. Taxonomy (NCBI): domain Eukaryota; kingdom Metazoa; phylum Chordata; class Mammalia; order Rodentia; family Muridae; genus Uromys; species Uromys caudimaculatus. Next base: position 66,067,122 of record CM052710.1, read on the forward strand.
GAAATGAGAAAGGTATGATACCAGGGAATATATATATTCCTTTTTTATAAACCAAAATAGTTCAGTATATAGTGCATGATAATGTTAGCTAGGTGTGCTGGCTGTACGCACAAAGGAAGACAGCCAATAAGCCGTTACTATGGTTACCTCAAGGAGCAATATCAAGTAAAGAAAAAAAAACAAAAGGTAAAAAGAAGCAAAAAGATAGCAATGAAAAACAAATTCCAGCGCAGCACCTGTAGCATGAAACAGTGTGGGATGGCCCCACCTCCGTGAGCTATAGATATAAAGGTGTAAAGGGACAGGAAGGATAGTGAGATGGCTCTGTGCAGAGCAGTGCTGCCAAGCCCTACACACACGCACGCACACGCGCACACGCACACACACGTGCGCACACGCACGATTTACAGAAAGAAAGAGCTAGAGAGACGGCTCAGTGGTTAAGTTGCTGCTTTCATAGAGAGCCCACGTCAGGTGGCTCACAACTGTGTGTAACTCTAGTCCACGAAACCTGACACTCTCTCTGTCTTCCACGGGTATTTGCATTTGGTGTACATACTGACAAACAGGAAAACACTATATGCAAAAATGTTCAATGATTGGAGCCAGTCAGTGAGAGGGAAAGCTCAACTGTGAAATGTTGAGGGCTTTTGCACTCCAGCTTCCCTGACCTGTAGATTGCTCTACAGTGTTCTGAAAAGTCTTCGTTTCCTTGAGAGCGTATCCCCTTTCCTTCAGTACGGTGAGACCCAGAGCCATGTGTGTGGCAGACAGGTGTGTTTACCATGCACAGATGCCCATGGCTTTCTGTCCTTCCCACAGAGGCACAGGCAGTCAGGGTGACCTGTCCTCAAGCCTCGCCATTGTGTCGGGCAAGCTGTGCTGTTTGCTCCATGGGTAGCTCTGACGGTCTCTGTTTCTGAAGGTCGGGGATGGCTATAAACAGGCTATACATGGTTTGACATGAGTTTAAGGTTTTCTCTTTGTGTGCTCTTCTCACAAGGCATGAAAGAATTACCGATGTCCTTGATCAGAAAAATTATGTGGAAGAACTTAATCGGCACTTAAGGTAAGGCCCCTCTTCGTCAGGCCAGTTGTTCTGTCTCAGGGCCGCGGAGCTTCACAGGGTCGGCTGTTTCAACTGTTATGATTATGTTTTGTCTAAACAGAGATACCAGTTGTAACCATTCGAGCCACATTTGTGTGTCCAGCCTCAAAGAGGACCCCCCCATGCACAGCTTTGGGGAGATCTTGGGCTTTGTTCTGTGCTGTTGTACAGCACAGAGATAAATACACAGAGCCTGGAGCTCTGCCCCTACCCCACAGCCTTGGGAAAGGGAACAAATGAAATAATACGAGAAATGAGGGAAGAGGCTCGCAGTGGCTCTCACCCTTCCTAACGCTGCGGTCCTTTAGTACGGTTCCTCATGCTGTGCACCCCCAACCATAAAACTGTTTCATTGCTACTTGATAACTGTAATTTTGCTATTGTTGTTAATCATAATGTAAATGATTTTGGAGGTAGAGGTCGTGAGTCATAGGTTGAGAACCACTGAGCTAGAGAGATAGCTCAGCAGTTTTGAAGGCATACAATATTTTAATATTCATACACATTGAGAGTTCCTACCTCCAAGTTCTGAGCAGCCCTGCGCCTTTCCTTTCATGCAGGAAAGGTCTCTGAGTTCGAGGCTAGCCTTGCCTGGTCTACGTAGTGAGGTCCAGGTCAGCCAGGGCTACATAGAAAGACCCTATCTCAAATAAAATAAAATAAAATAAAATAAACTGAGCCTGACCTTTGGGCCCCGCATAGTAGAAGGAGAGAAATAACTCCCATAAGTATTCCTCTGACTCTACAGCTACACTGTGGCAAGTGACCTCTGCCAAATAAGTAAATAATGTAATTTAAATTTTCTATTTTGAAAGGTCTAATATGAATGCCAATATATTTTTGATCCTCATCTATTATAGTGGAGTGAAATATTTTCTTTACAGCTGAATAGCTATATCAGTAGATTATTTGGAAGATAAGATTTATTGACAATAGTTTTTTGTTGTTATTTTGGGAGTTTTATGTCAGGGTCTCTCTACATAATCCTGGCTGTCCTAGCACTCACTGTGTAGACCAGGCTGGTCTGGAACTCACAGGGACCCTGCCTCTGTCTCCTGAGTGCTGGAATTAAAGGTGTGCACTAGCACATCAGGCAGACAATATTTTAATATTCACAAACATTCAGAGTTCCTACTTCCGAGTTCTGAGCAGCCCTGTGCCTTTCCTTTCATGCAGAAAGTCAGGACAATCCCTTCTCGTTCACCAGTTAGGAAAAGAGTCCACTGTTTTAAGTTTATGCTGACCCCTTGTATTTATTCTCTACAGCTGCACAGTTGGGGATCTTCAGACCAAGATAGATGGCTTGGAAAAGACAAACTCAAAGCTTCAAGAAGAGGTTTGTAACTTTAGCTTAAACAAAAGAGAGATCCAAGGTTAAGAGAAGTGGTATATGCCGGGCCTGTCATCCCAGCTACTTGAGTGGCTGAGCCAAGAAGATTGCAAGTTCAATGCTACCTAGGCTAGAGAATGAGTTCAAAACCAGCCTGAACAACTTAAGGAGACCCTGTCTCAAAAAGTAGAGTGCTCCATAGGCCGGGCAGTGGTAGCGCACACCTTTAATCCCAGCACTTAGGAGGCAGAGGCAGGCGGATTTCTGAGTTTGAGGCCAGCCTGGTCTACAGAGTGAGTTCCAGGACAGCCAGGGACAGAGAAACCCTGTCTCAAAAAACCAAAAAAAAAAAAAAAAAAAGAAAGAAAGAGAACAAAAAAAAGAGTGCTCCATGACAGAGTGCTTGCCAAGTGTACTAGGTTCAATACACTGTACAAGAAGGAAAAACAGAGAAAGAATGAGGTGGGATAGTGCTTCTGACCATAGCATCTCACTGGGAGGAAGGGGAGCACCCCTCCCTGGAACTGCACAGGAGACAGAGGGTCTGTGTTCCACCTGTGAGATACTGAAGCTGATCTTGAGGCAGTTCCCAGCAAGCTTAGTTTTATCACCTCTGGGTAATGCGCCATCAGGTGGATGTGAAATGTCGTTTTCTTCTCTACCCACCTTTGCTATAGTGTCACATGCTTCCCTGCTGCCCCAGAGAACACAGACTACCCCAGAGGCACCCCAGCCCACCCCTTCTGCTTTGGCCTCTCAGGAGCACAGATCCAGTCTCCCCACAGTGTGGTCTTTCTCTGCTTTCTCACTAGGAAGAGAGAGACTGAAAGGACAGGAAGAAGGAGGGCTGAGGCCGAGGAAGAAGGCTTGCTGCCCGCTGCCCGGCAATCTCCCTGCTGGATACATCTTGTCTCCTGTTAGCAGGAGGGGGGTTGCTCAGCCTTGAGACTTTCCACAGGTAGTAGGAAGGAGGAGAGCTTTGAGAAGGGGCTTAAGGAGCATCCCGAAGTGTGGAGGCAGGATGCAGCAGGCTAGGAAGCTCACATAGGCTGCTCTCCTTAGGGGCTTTCAGGGGAGGGGCTCAGGACTGAGTGAGTTGAAGGATACACGGAGGCAGTATTCCGGGGGATTGTCATGTGAGGCACTACAGTTAGCCCACATACCTTGCTTGGTAGGCAGGCCTTGGAGCCTCCCGGATATAGGTAGGTCTTTAAGCCTCATTCTAATGTCTCTTAGTTGGGTGATACATAGGATTTATAATTTTGTTGTGGAAATTAAGTCAGCTTATTGTGGTATAAATACTCAGGAAGCAGTGCTGGGGAGCGGCTAGAGGCTTGGTTGACTCCAGAATGAGGCACCGCTCCCAGGCAGGTGGCAGCTTCAGCTGGAGACCTGACTGTACTCTTCCTCAGCAGACTGTAGGAAGACTTGCTTTAGAGAACCCTTCACAGAGGGATGGGAAGTAACTGATGGCTGTCACCTGCTTCTTCCCCTAACAACCAGCGCCTCCAGGGCCTTAGGCTGTCTTTCTTAGGCACAGCAGTTGTTGAGAAACTTCAGTTTGGAGTCTTAGGAAGCTCTGAAGGGTTTTAGAGGGCAGTTCAGTGTCTCAAGCTCCCTCCACTGAGGAAAAGTGAACAGAAGGCTTGCTCCTCATTCCTCCTCTTCTGCAAGATGGAGCCTGGAGCTGGAATAGGGAGAGGTCTGGTGTCCATGTTGTCCCATCTCCTTTGCCTCCCACGATGTTTGCTTACTAGACACATTCATGAATGCATCCAACTATTCTTCCCTTAAGCCATGATGACACATCTCAGGAGAGGAAGGGTCTCTGGGGCCTATTTCTGATGACTTAAGTTTGATTCTTTTCTCTAAAATCTTTACTCTCCCTTGACAATAAAATATATTTCCGCTTATCAAGAAACTGGACGTGAGAACTGGGGAGATGGCTCCGTGGAAAGTGCTTGCTCCATAAGCACAAGGAACTGAGGTGGCATCTCCAGCCCCACCCCACCCCCCAGTCAAAGCCCTGCATGACAGCACATGCTGGGAAGCCTAGAACCCCAGTGGGGGGAAGCACAGACTGGCAGATCTATGGGCTTGCCAGGCCACAAGCCCAGCCAGAACAACACACTCCGGGTTCAGTGAGAGACCCTGCCTAAGGTGGTCTAAGGAGAAGGCCCCACTGTCGGCCTCTGGCATTCACACGGGGGTGTGTGCACACATGCAACAACAGACGGGGCTGGGAGTGGTAGCGTACTGTGCTAATCTCAGTACTTGGAAGGCAGGGGAAAGCACATCTCTGAATTCCAGGCCAGCCAGTAGCTACATACACAGTGAGACCCCGTCCCAAGAAACAAAAGAACACACTGAGATCCCTTTGCCTCTCATAGCATAAATAGTCCTCATTTTCACACATTTGGGGCCTACTTGATTTTTTTAAATTATCGATGAGAGTATACCATACAACATGGCCCCCTGTTGGTATAATATAAGTATGTTCTCTCTCAAGTCATTAAAAGCTGTTCTAAATGTTTGAGTAATGGCAGATTTCTGTTTGGTGCTTCTGTGGTAGTGGATAATTTGTATGTGTATGTACATAAATTATCACTCACATGAAGCATGAAGTAACTGATTTTGCAATGTTGGAAAAACTTAGGAGAGGGTACAGAAATCCAGGATGGGGCGGGTGTAACAGAGGTTTTACGACATAGACGTAGATGTCTGTGGAAGTTTGAACCATACATTTCCTATTTAAAGCAAGGAAATAAAATATCAGGCGTTAAGTTGTGTCATAAATTGTGTAGAAGCTAAGTAAGTGTCAGCTCTTAATATGGGCAGCAAGATTAATCTAGATGTTAAGAAAATGTAAGAAATCTTTCTTAATCAGCTTTCAGCTGCAACAGACCGAATTTGTTCCCTACAAGAAGAACAGCAGCAGCTGAGAGAACAGAACGAATTAATTCGAGAGAGAAGCGAGAAGAGCGTGGAGGTGAGGGGCTGGCCTGACGGCTGCACGGTCTTCTTTACACACACACACACACACACACACTCTCTCTCTCTCTCTCTCTCTCTCTCTCTCTCTCTCTCTCTCACACACACACACACACACACACACTCTCTCACACACACACACACACGCACAAACTCATAGCTGACCCTTGGCATTGTGGGGGAAAGCTTCAGGGTCCTCCTAAGAATATTGAGTCTCTTGTATAAAATGGCATCACAGTCACAGATCGCCTGCACATGTCCTTCAGGATGCTTTAAACCTCCCTAGATGACCTGCGGAAATGGTGGCCATCCTGGCTTCTCTGGGGAGGAAAGACTGAGCCTGTGCTGTGCAGCAGAGTTCCTTTCCCCGTTCCTACTGCCTGGTCTGTGAGCAGTAAGCAAGCTCATGCTGGGCCTCCAAAGAGCAAGGCCAGCTGTGGTTAACTGTCCCAGTCTCCAGAGTGTAAACAAGGTGTCTTGTATGATCAGAAAGTACCCCTCCCTGCTGTCCCTACACATGTCACATGCCATGTGGATCACTTACGACTCCTCAGACTCCAGTCTTTGTACTCCAGAGTTCCAGTTTGTTCTTTTAACTTTGGCTCAGTGCTGAGTGGGCTGTCATTCTGTCCCTGGCTCCATGGATGACTGCATCTGTAAGGTACAGGTTGCAGCTTTGCCTCACCTGGTGGCTTGCGGGTAGAGATGAGGTCACCATGAGTCACCATGGCACTAGGTGAGAATGGCAGTGAATACAGTGTGATGGATTGAATGAGAGCCTTTCCCACCAGGAATTCTTGGCCTGTTGTAAAGAAAATTAAACCGTTACACTGTTTAACTCGCTATAAAACTCTGTTGAGTTATCCACCTGTGGTAGCACACCCATAAGTCTGTCACTAAAGAGGCAGAAGCAGGAGGATCACAAGTTCAAGTCCTGCCTGAGGTACATAGTGAGACACTGTTGCCCAGTCATACAAAATGTATTGACCTGCTGGCACCCTTCATCTTTCAGGTTATTACATCTTTAAGATCCATCATGTTTAAAAGGTAGAAAATTACCCTTTTGTTGTTAAGGATTGTGACATATTTTGGAAAGTATTGTTGCTAGTTCACTTTCCAACAGTGAGTCGTTCTTGGTGTTCTTGTTTGATTCAGATAACAAAACAGGACACCAGAGTTGAACTGGAGACTTATAAGCAGACCCGACAGGGCCTGGATGAAATGTACAGCGATGTGTGGAAACAGCTGAAGGAGGAGAAGAAAGTCCGACTGGTGAGGCCCAGGGTCTTAGGATGAGTCTGTCAGCTGGACCTGTCTACACTCCACATGCATGCTCACACCTGCTGGCACTCCTAGAAAGCCAGAAATTGTCCTTTTTTTTTTTTTTTTTTTTTGAGACAGGGTTTCTCTGTGCAGCTCTCGCTGTCCTGGAACTCACTCTGTAGACCAGGCTGGCCTCAAACTCAGAAATCCACCTGCCTCTGCTGGGATTAAAGGTGTGCGCCACCACTGCCCGGCAGAAATTGTCCTTTTTAGCTCGTGTCTACCCTGCAGTTCTGTGTCATCTTTGTGTCTGTTCCCATTGTCTGCATCTTCTCTAGAGGCCGCTATGAGACCACTTCTGGCTCCTCCGCCACAGGCTCTGGCCCACTTGTTTCCACGCTGTGCATTGGTAGCTGTAGTTCCTTTTCGAACCTAGTTCTCCTGTGTGCTTTCTTGTCTTGGCTTCCCGGGATGCATATGGGACACTGTGTCCTGAGGTACCCAGGACAGAAAGAGTCATTTCAGAACGGCGGCACCTGTTCCGTGATAAAGTCCAAAGTATTCAGAAACTGTAGTCTTGCTCTGTGAGATCTCCTGGTACACAGTCACAAGCCAAGCAGTCCTGCAGACCATGGGTTCTGTTTTCCAGTTTGAGACAACCTGGCTTCTAGAACTTTAGGCTCATGTTGCCAAGTCAGTATGTATCACCCCATGTTGGAGGCCAAATATCTCCAGATGATCTCTGCCCGCCAGCTTCCCAAGAAATGACACAGAGACCTTTTATTAATTATGAAAGCTCAGGCCTTATATTGGGCTAGTTCCCAACTAGCTCTTATAACTTAAGTTAACCCATTTATATTAATTTATATTCCACCACATGACTTGTTACCTCCTTAATTTCTACCTGAGTCTGACTCTTTCCCAGAGTTCCTATCTCTGCTAGAAGTCCCACCTGTTCTTTCCTCCTCTGCTGTAGGCCATCAGCCCTTTATTAAACCAATCAGAAGGTGTTAGGGCGTTTATCAAATGTGATGCAGCTGCCTGTAATCAGATCTCTGCCAGTACAGAAACTAGCCTTTGAATAATACAAAGACAACCTTTACATGGTGCACAAAAAGATCACCCCAACATTGACTTGATACAGAGCTAGCTTTCACTCCACCATAAGAAAAGGGGGACAAAGAGCCAGGTGTGGTGGTGCCGTACTCCCAATAACTCAGGAGCTGAGGCAGGAGGATTATGAGTTAAAGGCCAGCCCAGGTTACACAGTTAGACTCTCTCCAAACTGAGAAGAGGGAAGAGAGAGGAAGAAAGGAAGAAAGGGAAGGGGGAGGGACAGAGGAAAGGAGGGAGGGAGGAGAGAATGAATGAATGAATTCCCATCAGATCTTTCTCCACCTTGCACGCCTGCCCTGTCCTGCAGTGACTCATGGTCACTGCCTACGATGCCACTTTAATTGAGTGTGATCCCACGTCTGCCTCAGTGCTTCTCCTTGTACATGTCTTTAAAGGAACTAGAAAAGGAACTGGAGTTACAGATCGGGATGAAGACTGAGATGGAAATCGCCATGAAGTTACTGGAGAAGGACACCCACGAGAAGCAGGACACACTTGTTGCCCTCCGCCAGCAGCTGGAGGAAGTCAAAGCAATTAACTTACAGATGTTTCACAAAGTTCAGGTGAGAGCTGGCCTCAGGTCTGTCTCTCTCTCTCTCACACACACACACACACACACACACACACACACACACTGATGCCTCTCTCTCACACACACACACACACACACTGATGCCTTCCAGTGCTGTCTGTCTTCCTTCCTACAGAGTGTGCAGACAAGTCTAATCCTCAGCCCTCGTGTTATTGTAGTGTTTTGGTTTCTTTGTTTGAGACAGGGTCTCATGTGTAGCCCTGGCTGCCCTGGACCTCACAACATAGACCAGGCTAACCTCAAACTCAGAGTTCCACCTGCCTCTGCCTTCTGAACGCTGGGGTTAGAAGTGTGCACTACTGTGTTTGCTGCATATATTTATTTTTAAAGGTTTATGTGTGTGTTTACATGTGTGTCTGTGTGAGGTGTGCACACGTATGTGCAAGTACCTGAGGAGGCCAGTTACCTCAGATACCTTAGAGCATTTGTGAGCTGCTCAGTGTGGGCGCCAGGAGCTCTTGACAAACCGTCTGTTTTAAGATTTTACATTTTTTTCAGGTTTTGTCTCCTAAAGAGACATAATAGTGTGTGTTAGGGGAAAGTGCTCTAATAATCTAGAATGCCTTTGAAGCATGGAGTTTCTCTGTAACAGGGTGAGCCCTACAGACCTTGCTCTTGGCAGTCACTCAGGCCTAGGCAGCTTACAGTTGTGCCTCTGAGAGGGAAGAGGAAAGGGAGCCCTCTAGAGCCAGCCAGACACGTGCTGCCTCCAGGCGAGGCGGAGGCTGTGCACATTGCCTCTGGCGTGGTCCATGGGGATGTGGATCCTTGTAGCTGCAGGGCTCTAGAAGCTCCATCGTTTCTGGGCTGCAGCCTGGTGGAAGAGAGAATATTTGTTGGTGGGCACATAGTTGTCTGTCTATAGTTAGCGCCAAGAGAGCTGCTGGGAAGTTCCATCCAGACCCTGCATCCTCCCCAAAGACCACAGACTCGGGCTTATGGCCAGTAACTCTGCCGCAGCCCATGTGACCTATGACCTATGAGCTGGAAGCCAACTGTCCACCTCACATTGACCCATCACAGCCTGTGACGGTGGCGTAGAAACAGAACATGCAGTGTAGAGGACCAGCTTGGAAAAGAGACAAGCACACTGTCTGGGTAGGAACTGCCAAGACCACAGCCCAGAACAGTGGGCTTTGTTTCTGCTTCTGAAAGGACTTTTGTGTCACCCAAGGGCCACCACCATCCTTGGCCACATTCTGAAGGAGTTCGGGGAGTGTGTCCTTTTCAAAGATAAACAGCTTTGATGACCAGCATCTTGCTGGTGTCAGTTTGCCAGCCTGGTGTTTGTGAGAGGAACCATATTCCTAATTATTTCTCATAGCAGATTCTTGGCTTGTTGGCAGTACTGTCATCTCTGTCACAGGCTCTGATCATTTCCCTCCCAAGATCAGTAAATGCACTTCTACCTCTTGATCTTTGTTTTGCATGACTGTGTCAGGGTCTGGGTCTACACTTGTGTCTGTGTCTCTGTTTTATTAATGACGGATCATCCAAAATCCTAGACTTAATGTAGAGGAAACGGGGGTCTGATGTTCACTACATGGGGCCACATGTATACTAGGCAGGTGCTCTATCAGTGATCCATTCATCCAGCCTGCACGAGCTGATTTACAGGGCCTTTATAGCCAGCGCTTAGTCTCTTTTTGTTGTTTGTTTGCTTGTTTTGTTTTGTTTGTTATTATTTATACCTGGCTGTACTGGAACTCCGTATGTAAGCCAGGCTTGCCTCTGCCTCTCACGTGCTGGGATTACCCCATGCCTGGCCTAGTGTTTAGTCTTCTGTATTGAAAGGTCAAGAGCAGCTGCTCCCCTAGCCCTTTCCTCTGGACATACTGTGTGTGTGTGTCTGCTCTGTGTGTGTGTCTGCTCTGTGTGTGTCTGCTCTGTGTGTGTGTCTGCAAACTAGTAGGCTTTGGCCTGGACTCTGCCCTTCTATCAGAACCTTGCTCAGGCAGGATGGAGCACTGATAGCTGCTGGCACTCTCACCCCAGGCACCTCTCATGGAGTGCTGGCAGTATTGTCACTAACTGTCTTCCAGGTTTGGGCAATAGGGTTATACTAACTGCTTTGCGTAACTGTTAAGAACCACCAACTTTCCAGCTTGCCACATCAGCCGTGACTTGGCCATCGAGTCTGTCCTACTGATCAGTGGTGCCAACAGAGATATAGGCCAGTAGTAACTGTGGGACCTCCCCTGAGGTGAGGAGAGCGGGCAGTCTTGTGGAGTGCATTTCACCTGTGGCATCCTCATTAACTCTGCAGAGTGCTAGCAAGACCAAACTGAATTAGGCTGTAGAATACCTAGACGGCATCAGGGTTGTTCGTGTGAGAACCGCCCACACTGGGGTCAGAAGTGTTATTGATAAGGCAGGTCCCCCTCGCCCTTGTTATGCTCAGTCTTCTCTGCATTTCCTCTGTAGTTCTTTCTTTGAGTTGAACTACACTTAGTGTGCTGTTTCGTGTTGTTTCTTTGGTACTTTCCTTAGTGTAAGTGTCCATCAGAGAGTGCCATCTGTGTTCCTTAGGACTTCCTCCACAGCAACCTCTTTGTAGCCTGTCCTTTTACAGCGTGTCTTTTGTGACTTCAGAGTGTTCCCTCCTGCTTCTTGGCTCTGGGTACCTGCTGTGATTAAAACAAGAACACAGTGTGTCTCATAGACATGGATGAGGAACAGCCCTGCCTCTGACTGACTCTTCAGCCCCCAGGCAGTCTCTTCTCTTCTGAGCCTCCCTCTCTTGATAGGAAACTGAGGCTGACAAGGCCTCCCTTGAGAACCTTCAAGGGGTCACATGAACTGGCAGGTATGCCCAGGCTATGAGGATACTCAGGAGTAGTGAGCTGACCCCAGTACCTGCCTCTGCTCTTCTTCCATTGGCAGAGCTGGAACCTTGACCTGGTTTGTCTTCCTGGGCTCTAGGGAAGAACAGCCATTAATGAAACACTCTTGAGACTGTCGTAGAGTATGTGTTAACAGTGAGGCCTGTATGTCATGCAGAGATGTGGAGGAGAGGTGGGCAGCTTACAAACCCCTCTCCTTGCTTTGCTTTGATAGAATGCAGAGAGCAGTTTACAGCAGAAGAATGAAGCCATCGCGTCTTTTGAAGGAAAAACCACTCAGGTGATGTCCAGCATGAAACAAATGGAGGAAAGGTAATCACTTCCCTGGTAGACAAGCCATCTCTAGAAGGTTCTGGGCATACTTGGGCCTAAAGATAGAGCCCCACTGAGAAGTACAGACAAGTTGGGGTGACTATTCTTCCTTGGCCACCCTCTGCCTAAGGAAAAGGCTGGGTGGGATACAGCAGCCTGGCCTAAGTGATGTTCAGTCAGTCAGTCAGCCAGCCAGCCAGTCAGGCTTCTAGCCACTCCATCAGAGTGTCCTCTCAGGATTTGGAAATAGACAAAGAGTGGATTACACTGTCACATTCAAATATCATCTCAGCTGTGGATCAGAATAGAGTTGCAGGGACTAAGAGATAGAAGAGCACTTACTGTTCTGCAGAAGACCCCAATTCATTCCCAGCACCCACATTGGGTGGCTTTTACAATGACCTTTAACTCCAGCTCCATGAGATCTTCTGGCCTCTGCAGATTCCAACACACAATGCACATTCACACACTCGCACGTGCGCACGTGTGCGCACACACACACATACACAGTCACAAAAATAAATTAAAAAAAAAAAAGATGGTATCCCAAACAGACCTTTGCAGATGTGGCCAGCTGCTTTTTGAGAGATGCTGGTGCCAAACAAAGGTAGTCTTTTGGATAAATAGTGTCAGAGCAATTGGTACTTCGTCTGCGAACAGTGACTCTCAACCCACGCCTCTGATGGGATAGAACAGCTGTCTCAAGGACATAGTAAATTTCAAGGTAAAACTAAAAACTGTAAGTCTTTCAAAAGGAAACAGAAACTGCGTGGCCTATGTCTTAGGGTTTCTTTTGCTGTGAAGAGACACTATGACCATGGCAATTCTTAAAAAGGAAAACATTTAACTGGGCCTGGCTTATAGTTTCAGAAGTTTAGTCCATTATCAGCATGGTGGGAAGCATGGTGGTAGGCAGGCAGCCATGGTGCTGGGGAAGGAGCAGAGAGTTCTACAACTGGATCTGCAGGCAGTGAGAAGAGAGACATGCTGGGCCTGGCTTGAGCATTTGAAACCCCAAAGCCCACCCCAGTGACACACTTCCTCCAACACGGCCACACCTCCTAATCCCTGATAGGTAAGGCCACTCCCTAATGACCAAGCATACAAATATATGAGCCTGTGGGGACCTTTTCTATTCAAACTACCACAGCCTATCAGAGAAAAACTGGGTGAATTTAGACTATCAAAATTCTAAACTTACTAGGCAAGGTGTCACTAGCCTTTAATTCCAGCACTCAGGAGGTAGAGGCAGGTGGATCTCTGAGTTAAAAGCCAGTGTGGTCTACAGAGGGAGTTTCAGGTCAGCCAGAGCTACACAGAGAAACCTTGTCTCAAAATACAAAAGAAAAAAAAAAGTAATAATACTGTGGTGGTTTAAATATGCTTTGCACAGGGAGTGGCACTATTAGTGTGGCCTTGTTGGAGGAAAGGCATCACTGTGAGGGTGGGCTTTGAGACCCTCCTCCTAGCTGCCTGGAAGCCAGTCTTCTCCTGTTTGCCTTTGGAACAAGATGTAGAATTCTAAACTCCTCCAGTGCCATGCCTGCCTGGACGCTGCCATGCTTCCTGCCATGATGATACTAGACTGAACCTCAGAACCTATAAGCCAGCCCCAATTAAATGTTTTCTGTTATAAGAGTTGTCTTGGTCATGGTGTCTTTTCACAGCAATAAAACCCTAAGACAAATATCAATAAATAATACTTTAAACTTTCATCCTATGAAAGGTAGTTAAAAGAATTAAAAGGAATTCTTATGAATTTAGTGGAAATTTGCAGATAATATCTGACAATGAACTTGCATTAGACTATATAAAGAACCCAGTAAGTCAAACAATCCAACTAGAAACAGATGGAGCTGGGGGAATGTCTCTGCGGTTAGCAGGACACGCCATGGGAGAGCATAAGGACCTGAATTCAGATCCCCAGAACCCACATGAAGCCATAGGCAACAGCACAGATCTATAACAGTGCTGTGGCAGGATAGGAGGTGAAGAGAGCCAAGTCCGTGCAAGCCTGTGGGCCAGCAAGCCCTGTGCACACAGTGGCAAGCCTGTGGGCCAGCAAGCCCTGTGCACACAGTGGCAAATACGGGTCTGTCTCAGCATGATGGAAGGGGAAGATTGACGCCTCAGATAGTCCTCTAACCTCCCAATGCAAACGCCTTTGATTCTAGCACTCAGCAGGCAGAGGCAGGAGGATTTCCGAGTTCAAGGACAGCCTAGTCTGAGTTTCAGGACAGCCAGAGATACACAGAGAAACCCTGTCTTGAAAACCAAAAAGATAAAGAAAAAAAAAAAAGCATCATCTATTCATCATATAAATGCCTGGTCAGGTAATGAGCTGTGCATGGTGGTGCACACCTGTATGTTTTGTACACTGAGGCTAAGGTAGGAAGATCATGAGTCTAAAATAGGTAGCAACGTCAAAGCATACCTAAGCACAGAACAAGACAATATCTCAAAAAAAGAAAGAAAGAAAGAAAGAAAGAAAGAAAGAAAGAAAGAAAGAAAGAAAGAAAGAAAGAAAGGGAAAGGAAGGGAAGGGAAGGGAAAAAGGAAAGGAAAAAGGAAAGGAAAGGGGAAAGGAAAAAAAGGAAAAGGAAAGGGGAAAGAAAGGAAGGAAGGATGAGTTCGAGGCCAGCCTGGTCTACAAAGTGAGTTCCAGGACAGCCAGGGCTACACAGAGAAACCCTGTCTCAAAAAACTAAAAAAAGAAAAGAAATGATGGAGGTACAGAGGGAGGGAGGGAGAGAAGGAGGGAGGGAGGAAGAGAGAAGGAAGGGAGAATTGCAGCTCATGCTGAAACTTTTTAGTTGCTAAGTGAGCTTTTCCTTACAAAGATAGAATCTGTGTGCGCTTGGCATTGCCTCCAGGTTACAGCAGGCGGACCGGGCCAGGCAGGCGGCAGAAGAGCGGAGCCACAAGCTGCAGCAGGAGCTCAGCGGGAGGGTCAGTGCCCTGCAGCTACAGCTGTCCCAGCTGCGGGACCAATGGTGAGGATCTGGGCAGTGCCGGGTCAGCTTGAGAGGAGCAGGAGCTGGCTTCCTACCTTTCTTCTTGTCTCCAGCAAGAGTAGGAGATAGCCAGTCCCCCTCCTAAGTTCACCCTTGCAAGAAGAGGTTAACATAAGGATGTGTCAGGTATAACATCCAAACCTGGTTCACAAATGAGAACTGAGCAGACAGGCTCCAGGAGCCAACTGTGTCCGCAGCCCACTTGGCTGGTCAAGGATGAGTCAAGATCCAGCCTAACTTACCCCTGACCTCAGTTGCTCTCTCCCCACCCTTTGGTATCTTCCTGTCTACTGAATGTGGGCTATAAGAAGCCAGATAATACTGAACTTTGTTGCTGCTCAGTGTTTTCCTCTCATTGGCATAATAGCCAACTGTGTACCTGGCAGCTCCTAGTCTTTTGGGGTCTCAGGTGGCCATATAGGAGGAAGAGGCGGCATGGTTTCACTCTGTGTAAGGGTTTTGATGCCCATGTCGTCATTCAGATGGTTCCCCATATCTTGTATGATAGATTGTGGGTCTTCCATGGAAATCTCCCACTGAAACTAACTATAGTTCACTTTTGGGGAAACAACAGCTCAGGTTTAGAGAAAGAACTGAAGTCAGAAAAAGAACAAAGACAAGCTCTCCAGAGAGAACTACAGCGGGAGAAAGACACCTCCTGTCTGCTCCAGACTGAGCTGCAGCAAGTGGAAGGCCTGAAGAAGGTAAGAGCTGCCTGTGGCTAACACACCATCCTTCAGCACTGGGCCCTCTCCAGGAGATCCATGAAGGCCAGTCCCTCCCCTGCCCCTGTGTGGGAGCAGAGTCTGGGGCAGTGTTTCATCTCAACAGAGAGTCTGTCCTAAGAGGAGATTTCAAAGGCTTCAAAGTGAGAACAAAGGTGGGTTGGGAAGAGCAGCAGACAGAGAAGAAGCAGAGGCCTGGGGGAGGGCCAAGCCAGCTACCGAGGAAGCAGGCCATGTCTTGCAGCGTGTCTTAGGACCAGCTGCTATATGCAGAGCTGGTGCAGGACAAGTCAACATTTTCAGCAAAAACCTGTGCACATGACCTTCTCCCCAGAGCTTGGCAAGCCATTTTTCCCAAAGCTTAAGACATCCCAGGATGCAGACAGAACCAGACCCCATAGTCATCCCATGCTCCATACCCTTCTGGCTTCGGCTCAGTACTCTGAAGTCCCCAGTGTCACTTTCAGGCATGTCCTGGATCCTGTGAGCAAGAGTGGGGTGTTGACCTAGTGACATTCGTGTGGTAGGAACAGACCTTTCAGGAAACTCGGCTGATTGCAGTCTGCCAGCCTGTGACTTCCTGGGGACCCCCATGCACCCTGAGCATCGGGCTTCCGGACCCACTGACCCCACGTGGGTAACAAAGCCAAGTGCGCACTACCCTCAGCACACCATTAAGGGAAGCAAGGGACTCAAAGCCAGGCCGCCCTCAAAGAGCAGAGGGGAGGAAACTGGGCATGAAAGGACCTAGGAACTGTCTGTCATTGAATAGTCCCAGCTCAAAATCCTTCAGTCTGCATTTGAATTATACATGTAACTGCCGACTTGATGATGCCACTGTCAGGGAAGGGACAGACACACGCTACCCAGTCACTCTAACCTTTTCATTTTAAGACAAAGTCTCACTGTGTTGCCCTTGCTGGCCAGCAATTTGATATGTAGAGCAGACTGGATTTAAACTCACAGAGATCTGCCTTCTTCTACCTCCCGAGTCCTCGAATTAAAAGTGTGCATGCAGCCCCTTCATCTTTTAGAGACCTTGACATAGATAAATCTAGGGTTCATGGCTTTAGTGAAGAAAAGAATTCTAGGACTGATCAATACAAAGCAGCTGGAGTTTTATTAAAAATCTTTTTAGAAACACTTTTATTACATTTATTGTGTGTATGTACATGTGTGTGCACACGTGACAGAGGACAGCTTACAGGTATCAGTTTTCTCCTTCCACTAAGTGGGTCTTAGAGGTCGAAGTCAAGTTGTCAGACTTGGTGAAAAGTGTCTTAGCCCACTGCCCAAAGTTTTTCTTCTTTTTCTCCAAAGATATTTTAAAATAGACTTCAGAGGTGGGTGGTAGTGGCACACACCTTTAATCCTAGCCTTTGGGAGGCAGAGGCAGGTAAATCTCTAAATTGGAGGTCAACATGGTCTACAAAGTTGAATTGAGTTCCAGGACAGCCAGGGCTACACAAAGAAACCCTGTCGATAGATGGATGGATGGATGGAAGGATGGATGGATGGATGGATGGAAGGATGGATGGATGGATAGATAGATAGATAGATAGATAGATAGATAGATAGATAGATAGATAGATAGATAGATAGATAGATAGATAGATGATAAAACAGACTTTAGAACCAGTGGGATGGCTGAGTAGATAAAGGAGCTTGCCTCTAAGCCTGACCACCTGGGTTCAATCCCAAAACCCACAAGGTAAAAGGAGAGAACAGACTGAGGGCTATCTTTTGACATCCACACGTGTGCCCATATTCATGCACTCACATGCAGACACACAAATAAATATTTTTTAAAAATTAAGCCACTTTTGAGGCAAGACAACTTTGTATAAAGTTGGTCTGTATACTTCCCAGATAGCTGTCAGGGGTGGGGGACGGGTGATTTGTACTTTGTTTGGGGACAAGGTCTCTTGTAGCCCAGGATCTCCAGTTTAGCATGTAGTGGAGGAGCACATTGAGCTAATGCTGTCTCCACCCGCCAAGAGCCGGGATCACCTGCGTGCGCTGTCACATCTCACCCAGATAGCTGTGTTGTTAAATCCATGCCTTCAGTAGGCACTAGACAAGCAAAGCTTTACTTGTCCTTTGGGGTGATTGTTTTGGTTTTTAAGACAGCAACTATGTAGACCAGGCTGGCCTGGATCTCATAGAGATCCACCTGCTTCTGTGTCCTAAATGCTGGGATTAAAGGTGTGAGATGTGTGCCACCAGAAACAAGTACAGGGTAACTCTTCCTTTCTTGGTTTTAGTTTTGTTTTTGTTTTTGTTTTTTTGTGGTGGGTTTTTTGTTTGTTTGTTTGTTTGTTTGTTTGTGGTTTTTTGTTTTGGTTTGGTTTGGGTTTTTTGGTTTTTAGAGATAAGATTGGTCTGTGTAGCCTTGGCTGTCCTGAAACTAGGTCCAAACTCAAAAATACACCTGCCTCTGCCTCCTGAATGCTGGGATTAAAAGTGTATGCCACCTGAGCTGGAGAGAGGGCTCAGTGGCTCCAGAGGTTCTGAGTTCAATTCCCAGCAACCACATGGTGGCTCACAACCATATGTAATGGGATCTGATTCCCTCTTCTGGTGTGTTTGAAGAGATCAACAGTGTACTCATATACATAAAATAAATAAATAAATCTCTTAAAAAAAAAAAAAAAAAAAGTGTATGCCACCATGCCCTGCCCTGGCATCTGTTCTTAATTGGCCTGACTGTATCTCATCCCTGTTCTGTGCTCTTGTAGCTAAAAACCACTTGTAATTGTTTGAGAGGGTCTCCTGTAGCCCAGGCTGGTCTCAAACTCACTGTATCCTCTGCCCATAGCTGGTATGAAGTCATCCATTCACAAGAGATGATAGTCAGGCTACAAAACTGCTCTTAGCTTTTGCAAGACGTTCTGATCTCCTGACCACAGTGTTTACTAAACATTTACAAAAGGAAAATGTAATGTGTGTGACTTTTGGCTTGTTTTTTTCAGGAGCTTCGGGAACTCCAAGATGAGAAGGTGGAGTTACGGAAGGTCTGTGAGGAGCAGGAGCAAGCCCTCCAGGAAATGGGACTACACCTTAGCCAGTAAGAGCCACCCACATGCAAGGCTGGATCTGTGCACCTTCCAGGCCTACTGCAGGAGGAGCTAGCTGGGAGGTCTCTCAGCTATTCTGGGGTGACCTCCCAGGAAGTCCCCCTCAGGGGGCAGCTATGTGGTTTCTAGTCCTTTGACCAGACCCTGGTGGATCTGTCAGCTGGCAGATCTAAGAGAAGAAAAGTTCCTCTTGCACCCCTCATGACCAGAGCCTTGGGGGATTGTGACCAGTACAGCCAGGACCAGAAGAGGGTTAGAGATGGGAGCCAAATGAGAGAAAACTAGACAAATTCAAAAAGTATGAGAATGTGCACAGTCTTTTTTTTTTATCTGAAAAGTTGGAAGGTCTCCTATTTTGTTTTTTAAATAATGTATTATTTTTAAGTATGGGGAGGCAGTGTATGCACATAAGTGTTGATGCCCTCAGAGGGCAAGGATATTGGGTCCCCTGGAGCTGGAGTTACAGGCATTGTGAACCACCTGATGTGGGTGCTGGGAACTGAACTCAGGTCCCCTAGAAAAGTAGTGAGTGCTCTTAACTACTGAGAATCTACCTCTCCAGCCCCAAGGGTTGGAAACATGTGATATTAGACATTGAACCCAGGACAGGTGTCCTGTCATTGTGCTTCGTCCTTGTCCTTGGTGTTTGGTACACTCTATGTAGCCCAGGCTAACCTTGAACTTCCAGTCCTTCCAAAGCCTCATACCATGTTGGATGGAAGGTCTCTTATTACTAAGAAAGGAGGGCATTCTCCCTTTGTCCTCTCTCAGATACAAAGGTTCATTCACTATTCTCTCTCAACATCTTTCTGGAGATGCACATGGCTACTGATGGGCCGTGTTCCACCCTGAGCTTTTCTCTACATGCTCCACACTGCTTTCTCTTGACCTGCTACTTGCCACGTTCTGCCCTTTTCCCCACTCCACCCTACACTCCCTGAACAAACACAAGGCCAAGTGTCTGTCCCCATGCCAAGCTCAGATGAGCTCCTTGGGCAGCCCAGGAGCACTCACCAGAAGCAGATGTGGAGCTGACTGGAGGGGACTACTTGGGTTTATACCTGGGATTTCCTTCTGCCTGTCCCCATAACGGATGGGCACAGAGTCATACCCAGTGGTCCTCAAAGATGTGGTTTTCTGTCTTTGGGGCTGTCTCAGTGCTACCACCTGATCTAGCTTTGGAATCCTACCTGGAGATGCTCAGTCACCGAGTTCCTCAAAGCCATGCTATGTGGCTGTGCCAGAGTTAGGTGTACAGGACCCAAGTAGCCACTTCGCCTTATCTCCCCTTCCTGCAAGCCCATGCCAGGACAGCCTCTGGTCCAGTCAGTCTGCTGGCCTTTTTCCGAAACTTGACAAGGAAAGAGCTACCTGCTGGTCAGTAATGAAGGCCACAGTGGTTTTCCGAATGTTTTGATGCTATTTTTTAAGATCTGGCTCAATTCAGCCTATCTCTCAGAAATCTACCCCTTCGACACCTAGCCATCAAGGCTTTTTAAGAAGGCCCAAGGCTATCTGTAGTGGCACACACCTTTAATCCTCAAATACAGGAGGCAGAAGCAGGTGGATCTCTGTGAGTTCAAAGCCAGCCTGGTCTACATAGTGAATTTTAACTTGTCCCAATTACTTGGGGGTAATTGCAGGGCATGGTGGAGGACACTGTTAGTCCCAGCATTTTGGGAGGCAGAGGCTGATAGATGTCTGTGAGTGAGTTTGAGGCTACTCTGGTATATATATTGACCTCCAGGTCAGCCTGGAACCTGAGACCCTGTCTCAAAAAAATAAATAAATAAAACACAAAAATAAAAACAAAGGATTCTAGCCACTGTGCCACAGTCACGGTGTCCCTGCACCAACCTGCACTTCCAAGCCTGGAGCAGGGGGCTCGAAAGGCCTGTGCCAGTTGTGGTAGCACATATCGATAGGAAATGCCAAAGAGATGGAGGCAGGAGGATCCCAAAGTTGAGGCCAGCCTAAACTACACCTGGGACTGGGAAGATAGTTCATCGGATAGATAAAGCACTTATTATACAAGCTTGAGGACTGAGCTTGGATCCTAGCAGCTACATAAACAGGCAGCGGGTGGGTAACCACCCTGAACCGCAACACTCAGGTAGGCAGACTATCTCCCAGGACAAGCGGCTAGAAACTAGCCAAGTCAGCAAGCTCTGGTGAGGTAAAGAGGAAAAGAGGTCAAGGATGACACCCAATAGCATGTATCTGTACCCATCTGACATGTGAGCACAGACACACACCACACATACACACCAAAAAAAAAAAAAAAAGGTCCAGAAGGTTCCCCTCAGATTGCCAGCACAGAGTTTCATTTTGCTGATGCAGTTCTACCAACCTAAACCTTGTTCAATCCTATCTCCTGTGTGAAGGAATTGTTCACCCACTAAAGGATGCAGAGTCAGTGGAGCCTCTCAGCCTGCCTCTTCTGCAGTGCGCAATGGGCTGGGCACCCTCCAAGAATCCTGGGAGATTGAAGTCTCTACTGAGAGTGCCAATTAACCTTACCATAAGTACATTAAATGTGGGGACAGTTACACAAAGAAGCCAGAATGCCAGACTTCCAGAGCTTGTTCACGATTCTTTAATAGTTCTTTTGACCCTTGTGGGCTTGACAATTTCCTCATAGGCTACATAGCCCCAGGCTTTGTAGACGCATGAGCCAGGGAGACAAAATACAACTGCAGGTCACACAAAAATGGGGAGCATTTTCAAATCACCCGTTTCATCCTTCTACTCCAGGGTCCATCTGTACCCATACCCCCAACCCCATCCATAGTCAGTACATTAGCTATGTCTTAGTCTTTCACTGCTGAAAAAATTATCTTTATTTTTGCAGGTCTAAACTGAAGATGGAAGACATAAAGGAAGTAAATAAGGCACTGAAGGTATCAGATAAAATTACTAATACCAGCAAAGTCACAGCTGAGCGTGATGCAGTGCTATAAACCCAACACTCCGGAGGCAAAGGCCACAAATCACTGAGTTGGAGGCTAGCCTACTCTACATAGCAAGCTCCAGGCTAGCTAGGGTTACATAGTGAGACTTTCTCATTAAAAATAAAATAAAGACTGCTCAAAGCCCCCCCCCCCCCCCCAGCACACACACAGTGGTGACAGCATAGTACACAGGCATGTCTGAGATGGCAGTGCTGCAGGTGGACAGGCATGAGCTGGAGGCTGATCTGCTGGTGGCCCAAGCTCTTATAGGCGCTATGCCTGTTGACTGTCTCTGAACTTCTGTGTGCTTGAGAAGTTAGCAGACAGCAGGGTCTCTGCTCTGCATGTCCACAAGGTGCCAGGTAGGGAGGCCTGTCTCACCCACTTGCCACAGCAGAGCAGAGGCTGAAAGGCATAAGGAGCTCCTTCAAAGGTAGGGGAGGGGCAGCCACCGCTAGCCCAGCAGGAGTATGGACCCCTGGCTGCTCCTGCTCCTTAATGCAACACCTTGATTGTAATTGTTGGGAGCTGCCTCTGT
This sequence comes from Uromys caudimaculatus, assembly GCA_028551405.1. Taxonomy (NCBI): domain Eukaryota; kingdom Metazoa; phylum Chordata; class Mammalia; order Rodentia; family Muridae; genus Uromys; species Uromys caudimaculatus. The sequence goes on from CM052710.1 coordinate 66,088,982, forward strand.
CTTGCCATGCAGTGTTTGCATGACAGTGGCAGCAGACAACTCCAGAAGGGCTTTCTATAGGAATGGTGAGTACCTTAGGTGGCCCCAGCAACCTGCTCCTCTAGTAAAGGGTGTGTCAACGGGCCCTTTACCCTTCTGATCACCTACAGAATTTCTAAGGGAGAATACATTTCAGATCAGTTTTTCCTGGTAAAAACTTTTCAGACATCCTCTTTCAGAGCTTCCATTTTCATTTATGTAAAGTAGCTGTTTCCCAAGGCCATTTGAAGACCTAGGGCTGGGTGTGCAGAGGAGCTTCACTGGACTGAAAGCATCCCTCCCCTGCACATTGTCTCTCTGCAGAAGTTCATGTCACTTGTTTGAGCCTAGCTCAGATCTGGTTAGCCTTCTCTCCTGCCAGTTTAGCTAGTCATGGATGGGATCATGTCTCAGGCCAGACACGAGGTTACAGACACCAGAGTTTGACTGTGGTGACCTCAGCTACAGGGAACGTTAAGAAAACGGGAGCCAGGTGGTGGTGGCTCACTTTTAATCCCAGCACTTGGAAACCAAAGGCAGTTGGATCTCTGAGTTCAAGGCCGGCCTGGTCTGTAGAGTGAATTTCAGGACAGCCAGGGCTAAACAGAAAAACCCTGTCTCCAACAAACCAAAGGACAGGAGCATATTTTGATGGAGGCCAGGGTGCTGGGAACACACAGTTTATATGGATATGTAAATCCCACCTGAAGCCAGTATGGGAGAATGGACTTTATCATCTGGTAAAGCAGCAAGGCCTGGAAAGAAAATGTGGCAGTCACAAGATAGTAGATGCAGCCAACCAGGGACTGACATGAGGTGGAGTTCTCAGGTGTTCTTTCTTCCTCAGGGCCACACATGGTTGAAAGATGACGAGGCAACACATTGTAAGCAGTGTGAGAAGGACTTCTCCATTTCCCGGAGAAAGGTGTGTAGGAGCCACTCCTTGGATCTCTGGAAAAGCCTTTCATTACAGCCCTGCCCGTTGATCTGATGGAGGCCCTTGCCCCACATTCTCTAATGACTGGCGTGGGTGGGGCATCGAGGCTTCTGTGTAGAGCTGCTGTGTGTACCACTGGCAGCCCTCCATATGCAGCAGGACCAATTGTTTGACTAACTTAGGCAAACCACCTATCAATAGAGGCTGTCTAAAAGCACATGGGTCCACAACAGCCATTTATAGAAGCCAGCTTTACAAAGCATGATAGGTGTGGGGTCCCACCTCCCCAGTAGTCTTAACTGCCTTTGTCTTGTCTTCTAGCACCACTGCCGAAACTGTGGCCACATTTTCTGCAACACCTGCTCTAGTAACGAGTTGGCTCTGCCCTCCTACCCTAAGCCAGTGCGTGTGTGCGACAGCTGTCATACCCTGCTGCTGCAGCGCTGTTCCTCCACAGCTTCCTGAAGCCATCAGCCCCACCTTCAGGGACCTTAGCCTGTTGACCTCCATCCTCAGAGTGGAGGAAAGCCTCAGGTACAGTGCCAAACTTGGGATCTCCAGAGACCTATAGGGACCCAAGAGAATCAAAGGAAAGAATGAAACCTTCTCCGGGCTGTCAGCCTCTGAAGAGAGCACAAAGTGGCAGCTGAGCACTTTTCCATGGTTTATATGGAGCCAGCTCCTCTCCAGACACTTCTGTGTCCTCGGTTATACCCTGGCTTTGGTACAGGTGCAACTTCATGATTTTGCTACTGTCACTTTCACTTTTCAAAGGATTAACCTGTTGTGCAGCAGTTGCACTAGTACAGACTCCTTTCTTTCCTACACACGTCCCACAGAAACCTTGATTTCTGCTGTGCTTTGAACCTTGTGGGTCTGTCAGTGTGCCTTGTCTGCTTCTGCATCCAGAATTTGCCATCATGCCCGTCGACACCTACTGTCAGCCCTGCAATAAAATCCTTTATTTTTCACTCTTGTACAGACAAAGTGCTGGCCTCCAGCTTGCCTGTGGAGGGCTCAGCAAGGCCTGGGGAGGAGGGCCTGCTGGGTTTGAGCTCTTCAGCTGTTGTGTTGCTTGGACTCAGGCTGCTCCACCCAGGTGAACCAAAGCCTGTCACCAAAGTCCAAGTGAGTTACTTACACAGATGCCTGACTTAAAATGGGGTTACATCCACATTGCAGTCGTTGAAATGAGCCAATAATGACCACTGTACAGCCTCTGAGCCTGCCTTGAAAGTACTCAAAACACTGAGCTTGCAAAAAGGCAGACAGATAACAATCTTTTTGTTTTGAGACAAAGTCTCAAATAGCCTGGTCTGGTCTCAAATTCAAATGTAGCCAAGACTTGCCTTGAACTTATCCTCTTGCCTCCGCCTCCCAAGTACTGGAATTATAAGCTTGTGCCGCCATGTCCAACAAAACATACAAAGCCTCTTATAGATGTTGGGTTATCTCAATAATTTACTGAAAACTGGCTATACAGGTACTTCTACACTATGGCAAAGCTAAGCCATCTATCGGGACCCTGTAGCTACATGAGACTTGCAGTGCTAGCAGACATCTGTGGCCACGTAGACTGTCCCAAGACCTATGTTCTCAGACTTCTTTGGGCAGACATAGGGAAAAAGTGCCACGGTACATGTCAGATGGGAGCTTACTAGTTATCTCCACCATGTGGTGTCCAGGGATCAATCTCAGGTCATTAGGCTTGGCAGTAAACACTTCTACTCAATGAGCCATCTTGCTGGCCTGACTCTGAAGGTTAGAATAAGTACTGTAACATCTAGCAGTCAGTCTACCTGTCCGCCAGCCCTTGTACTTTGCCACTTCTATACCTAATCCCTTGTTCACAAATGACACCTTCACTGCTTACCAATCCCCTGACCTGATTGTTTATTGTCTAGATTCAGCTCCAACCAATCCAAGCCCGTATCTCCTACCTTCCATTTCAGTCAGCACTGGTACTCATGCTTTACTTTCAGATTTTCCATGTTTTGCAGATGAGAAACAAGAGGATGTTTAGGGCCCTGCCTCTTCCCCAACCCCCATTTACCCCAAGTCCTACAGCAAAGATTGCACATCAGGCTTTAAAATCAGGCCTGAGTAGCTCCCAAGCTCAGGGAAAACTCTGTGAGAAAGCAGACACAGTGAGAAACAGCCAAAGGAGTCTGCTCCTTCTGTCTGAGCCCATGCCCATTTTCTAACCTCAAACAAGACCACAAAGTTCACATACTGTAACCAACCTCCAGCTTGCTGGGAGCATTAGTCAAGTCATTTAACTTGTGTGTCAGATCTTTTTATCTGTGCACAAAAAAAAGGAAGCAAGGTAACACCTCCCATTTCCACACTGCTTATCCTTCAAGTCCCATCAACACCTAGCACATACATGCTGTTCAATTCAAATTTCTTCTCCCCTTATCCTTTCCTCAGCTTCATCTCCACACCAAGTAACATAATTCCTTTTCCACAAGGATCCAAGTCCTAAGTCACCAATATTTAACTGCCTGGTTAAGGCAGAATTTTATACCAAATTCAAGAGCTTCAGTGCCTAGTCGAGCGTGTACCTTCCATAGGTGCTCCATAGTAATGCTGCTCTAGCTGAAATGCAGAAGATAGCCAAATAGACAACCTTATTACATTTAGGTGCAGAGGCCAGAGATCTGCCGCCTTCTGCTCTGCCTTACTAGTGCTTGGATTAAAGGCACGTGCCACTAAGCCCAGCACTGAATTTTTTAAGGTTTATTTTCCTTGTGAATGTGGTATACCATCTGGCAAATGGAGATCAGAGGACATCTGGAGGAATTGGTTCTGCTTCTAAAGCCAGGCCTACACAGTGAGATTGTCTTCAAGTTTGTTTTTCGGGCTGGGGGGGTGGGGTAGGGTGGGCAATGACAGGATTTCTCTGGCTATCCTGGAACTCAGAACAGGCTGACCTGGAAATCAGCCTGCATCCTGAAGTACCACCACCACACCCACACAACTTTTTCCTAGTGTTCCAACTCAGGTGGTTTAACAGTAATAATATTTCCAAGTGGATGAGGCTTTCAGCACAAACCTTTCAAATTCCAAAAGCATGAGGGCTAAGGATGTAGAACTGTGGCTAGGTGTTAAGGTCCTGGGGACAAGAGAAACACAATAGATGGCAACGCACACAACCCACATTTAACCAGCACTCGGGAAGCTGGTTTGAGACATAGGGTACACATGGAAACCATCAAGAAAACCCCAGCCTGTTAAAACAATCTATGATCACAGGTATAAGCTGCCTTGCACCTTTGCTCTGGCACTTGTTTCAGCCATGCTAGAGAGCCAGTGTTGAGTATTGGTACTTGTAAAAGCCTCGTGATTGGTACTTGTAAACCACTCAGATGAGCAGCCAGGCCAACCAAAACAACCCTCCTGCACACTGGAAGTTTGAAGACATCTCAACTGCTAGCAGCCTCAGCTAGCCAGCCTGTTTGTCATAGCAAGAAAGGTGAACCTATACCCCTGGCAGGAATAGAACACAAAGTTCACAGGACACTAAAGCACAAAGTGTAGCTTTTAAAAGGAAGATTTATTTGACAAGGTTCACTTTGCGCAATACACCTAAAAAGAAATCACAATACGATGAAAGACTTAAATCAAGGCCTCAGAATTTCATACAAACACCAAGACCAAAAATCCTAAAATGTAATGGTATTGCGTCTCAAAATTTCTCCATTAACTTAAAGAAAAAAGAGCTTTAAACTCACGTGCCTTACAGGTTATCAAATGAATTTAGAATTAACAAACATGCCAAATGTTTCACTTTTAATTGTAGACGCAGCTCCTATATAGTTTTACAAAAAAAGCATGTCTTTTCAACATGCATCAACAGTGTTCAATGTATGTATGCATGTATAAGAGCAACATTTAACATAATTCAACTGCTTTAACCTAAATACACGTACTGCTTACGTACATCCTACAATAACTAGAGAAAAGCTAGGAATTAAGTTTAACAGTTACAGTTCACTCAACTTTGCCCTATCATCATCCTAGGTGACTGCTATGTTCAACATTGAGCAATGCCAATGTTCACTTAAGAGAGCAGGCATAAAACCACAAGGCTGGATTGCAAAAACTGTTAAACTGAAGGGTTTAAAAAAACTTTTCTTTTTGACCAAGAGTCAGTGATCAAAATCAATTACATTCCCCATCCACCACTCATACTAGACATGCTAGACATCCCTCCCATTCCATTCACGCCCATAGATGCTCGGCTTCCACTACTGTAGTAGCTGTTGTTCACTGCTCCTTCGCTACCTGTAAAGAGATTCGTGTGACAAGTTAGGAATGGTGCTAAATAATCAGTAAATTAAAATAGCATTCCAAGAAAAAATATAAAAGGTATACGAGTGCAAATGGCTGCTGTCCAAGTGGTGAAGACGCTGTCTGGGAAAAGGGAATCCCGACTCCAGACAAATCTCAATTAAACCCTTTTCTCTGCAGTACCAACTTGCCAGACTCTTGTGCTACCAGTAAGTGGATTCTTCAGGATCAACGTGGAAATTTAAGTTTAAAGGAAAACTAGTGTTTTTCAAAAATTGCAAAATTACTTTGTTTTAAAGGTACACAAAGCATTTTTAAAAACTGTATCATAAACATGTACTATGTGTCCATTGAATGATATATGTATGAATAGGGAGCACAGGGGAAGTCTTTTGCTTTGCCTATTCATGGTGAGCAAAAGTAAAAGGACAAAAGTTGGGCTAAAGGCAACTCACTATGCCCAAAATGGCAGCCTCCATGGAGTTAAGTCAGAGTCACTGACTGCTATAGAAAGTGTTATCACAACATTATCAATATTTGCTATCGGGAATTTAAATTATATTTTTTGAGAAAATATTTACCTATGCAATGTTTGATTGAAAATCACTGGAGTTTTCCTGTAAAACTTGGTCTGCAAAAGGATTTTGTAGGGTAAGACTATAATACCAAAAAATCACCATTCTTTAGACCAATTGAAAAAAAAAAAAAAAAAAAAAACCATCCCTAAGTTAGCCAACTAGTAAATACTGTCCTGAACCCAACCACCATTCTAAATATTTAAGAATAACCCTATCAAAAATTAATTTAATGCTACAACAGAAAAGCAAATTAATGATTTTAATAAACACAGATATTTTCTGGTTTGATAGTGTTCCAAAATTGCAATGATTTGAACATATCCTCCTCCTCCTCCCCAATGACTATTTCTGCAAATTAAGCTATTAAGAATTATAATAAAAAACATAACATTTAATACCCCATTCTCTTTTTAAAAGGAGACTGTATATCACCCCCAACTAAAGAAACCTACTCTAAGTATGTGGGAAAAAAACACTCACCATATCCACTCATGCTGCTCTGGCCACCATAGCCACCTCCATAACCACCACTCAGCTGCTGGCTGGCTGGGCCACCGTAACTGGACTGGTTTGCTGTTAAGTTAAGAGAACATTAGAGCTTTGGTCCTTATCCAATGTGGTACCTGGTGGTACCGGGCTTGTAATTCTATGACTATCATTTTCCAGTCTTGTTCTTATATTACTGTCTCCTTCTGCCTATTATCTATGACAAGATTCCAACTGTCTATAACCAGATTAACCTTTATATTAATCATATGAGCTAATCAAATGTTTTATAAACCAAAGGGTTAAGGAATAAATACACATGATTCCTTAAATTGAGGCATTTTGTGACCATCTTATGAAACTTTAGTTTACAGGGTTCCTTCTTAGCTCAATATATATTTAGATATGTCATTATACAGGCTATCATTTAACACCTAATTAATTATGCCCAACTAAATTTTTAATCCTATATTTTTACTAATTATTTTAGACTTAAACTTTATAGTCAGATAATGTAATAATCAATAGTCCCCTCCCCCAAACAGAAGTACTTATATCTACTTTGAGTAATCTACCTAAGCAGCCTTATGTTACAAGATTTTAGTAACTAATACAACTACAAAATTTATTAAAATTAAGAATCTATCTTTGCCAACATTTGTTTCCTAACTTACGATTATTGTACCTTATGTAATTATTATGCTAACAAACTCTTATGCTAAACTAATTAAATATATATATTAAAACTTAGCTTATTATCTACTTATACAGATATAAATGTTTTGGTTTTTAAAAAAACTAACGATATTTACACAAGCCCATGCCTCCCATCATTTGGCTACCATAAGCACCACCGCTTGCTCCTGCTGTAGAATTCAAGAAGAGTTCTACATATCTGTGTTCTGAAATGAGAGAAAAGGCATACAAGGTTAGCTTTAAAAAAAGACACTAAAGTGATATTTACACAAACCCATGCCTCCTAGCATTTGGCTACCGTAAGCACCACCGCTTGCTCCTGCTGTAGAATTCAAGAAGAGTTCTACATATCTGTGTTCTGAAATGAGAAAAAAAAAAAGTTTGAAAATGTGTTGGTAAAAGAAAACAAGCAATTTAAAAGTAATTAACTTGTGAATCACAAATGTTTTGGCAAAAAGAAAAAAAAAAGAAAATTCCCATGTTAAGAACTAGCTTTTTGTTTGTTTGGTTTTTTTCGAGAAAGAACTAGCTTTAAAAAAAAAAAAACACTTTATCTTTGAACTATCATACCAACTAAGGGCAAGGGCAAACTTCAAAATTATATCTTTATTACAAATCCCAAAATAGGTTTAAAAAAAAAAAACAAAAAAACCACATAAGTTTCCTTCAGTACAACCACGTTACCCCACTAGAGATCAAATCTTTTCGATATATCCCCTTACTAATCTATTCTACTCTAAATGCTTGTCACTCAACTGCCTGAGGTTACAAATGCTTTAATCACACTTACGCATATTTGCTTTATCTTTTGACATAGCTGCAACAGCATCTTCATGGGTTGCAAACTCAACATCTGCTTCACCAGTCACTCTGCCATCGGGTCCAATCTCAATATGTACTCTCACAGGGTTGAGTGGTGAAAAAAACTAAAATACAAGTTATTTCACATTTTAAAGATTTATTTTATATGTATGAGTACACCATTGCTGTCTTCAGACACACCAAAAGAGAGCATCAGATCCCATTACAGATGGTTGTAAGCCACCATGTAGTTGCTAGGAATTGAACTCAGGACCTCATTTCTCCAGCCCCCTAGTTAACTTTTAATGTATGGTGATCATCCCATATTTTTACTGCTGTACTGAATTATCCCATGTGAACTTATCTGAATACTTACATTGTAAATGTCATTCTCAGTAGCTCTGTATGGTAATCCCCGCATGTGTACACAGTGTCCCGTTGTACTCTGGAAAGTAGAGCCACCATCCCCGTATCTGTGGTCAGACATTCCTGAAAAACAATAATTGAGGTCTAGATGGACAAGTGTGTAAGTATCCTTCAATTGAGAAATTCAATTCTTACCTTACCTCTTCCAAATCTATCCGAACCAAATCCATAGCCATCATTATAGCCATTATAATCATCATAGCCTCCATAGCCTGAAAGATAAAAAGTACAATTAATCACACACACAAAAACCTATACAAAAGAAACTGACTCAGCATATAACAACACATACACACCTCCACCATAAGCACCACGCCTCATCCTCTCAAAACCAGCTCCTCTGCCAATGCTGTTATACCCTCTGCCGGCCCCAGGTCTGTCATAGGGACCTGGCCGCTGCATGGCCATAAGTTTTCGTGGTGGATCATAATGAGTTCTAACTTCAGCTCGACTGCTCTTAAATATTTCAATATACCTAAAGCATTGTCCAAAAGGAAGGGGAATGGGGAGGGGAGAGAAAACATTAGTTCGTGTCATAAAATTACTTAGTTATACAAGAAAAACAATTTAGTCATAGCCATGAAACTGACTAATATTTAAAGCCAGATTTCTTACGTTTGTATAGGCAATGACCAGAAATTCACTCAAAAGACTATTTAAACTTTATAGAAAAAAAGAAAACAAACTCCTCTGAGGCAGAGCCCAGCCTTAGAGGCAGAGAGGAGTATTGTTAAGTAAATGGTTTAGGAGGGAATAATTCCACTCAACTTTCATTATTTCAACTCTTTTGGCAGTATGTGTAGCAAGTGGGCTAAAAAGCCAGCCTCCACCAACAGTCTAGCCCACACTACACACTTCCTTTCGCCAATACCCAGCCTATGCTTTTAGTAGGAATCAGCATAGGTAAAAAAAAGCGCATGCTTCAATGAAAAATAGTCACAAGCAAAGAGAATAAAACCCTTTGTGACAATTTCTTGAAAGCTATGCTTATTAATACATATGCAGAATATTTATACAGCAAGAAAAAGTTTGTTGCATTTCAACTTTAAAAACAAGATCAGAAAGTATCACATTTTCTTATGGTAATATTAATTTCCTATGTGGGTGTTATTACAGCTAAAGACAGGTTTGTAGTAATTTTTTAAAGCCATAGTCTCTCAACTCTATTGACTGGGGTTAATAAACTAAGAGTCCTACAAAATTGTAAAGATAGCCCAAATAAACTGGAGATAATTTTAAAGCCTAAAATTTAATTTGAATGATACATGAACTATGAAAATTTAGAAGCTATAGCAGATTATCAATTAACTGGGAATAGAAAATGGGTAATTTCCTCCTTCTAAGCAGAGAGAATATGGATTTAATTGTTTACCATAAGAAAAGTGACAAATCCAACCAACCATCCATCCCCACCTGTGCCCTATTCTTTCCTTGTGTTTCTTTAGAGCCTTTTCAGCTATTTCCTGTGAAGCAAACTGCACGAAGGCCTCCCCCGTACTCCTCCCCTGGAAGTCCACCGGCAATGTTATCCCATTTGGCACGATTTCCAACCCTTCAACCCAAGGACAAATAACCCCAGTAGGGGGGCAATATTAACATCACAAGCCCAGAAATGATTCTTCTTATAGCTTTAAATAAACCAGAATTTTAACTTTAGGTGAATGGTATGCTTTCAACAAGTACTCTTAAAATATGCATTGCAATAATAAGAAGTTCCACTATTACAAGGTATAACTCAATTCTTAACACACCCAAGGCATAGTATATACAGTAAAGAAAAAAAAGTTATACTCCAGAGGGTGCATTAAGAATTCAACAATTAAAAACATTTTAATCTATGCAACTTAATAGAACTATACAAGAACTTTAAAGTTTTTTAAGCATTAAAAATAACAGTTTAAGTAAAATAAGATACCTTTTAACCTCATTATATATTTCAATTAAGTTATTGGAACTTCAATTTTAAAATTACACATTTAAACAGTTTATGTAAAAATTGAAAACATTAAGAATCATAATTGACAAACATACAAACTAAACTTTCAACAATAACTATCTACAAAGCAATCATGCACTCTTATGTTCTAACAGTAGTATGATTCACTTCTGGAAATTCCGTCTATGAAAAATCCTTCCCGTGGATACATTCCCAAGCTTACAAAAAGGCCTTAAAGCACTTTCCTAGAAGATATGAAATTATGTTCATATTTAACGTTGACAGATAGCATTCAATTCTCACCAATTGATAAAACAAAACAGACTTGATTTCAAACTACAAAATATTACAATATTTTGTACAAATACACAAAGTTCTATAATCAAAGTTCTAATAATACATACTATGCTAAAAACTATGAAGATTTCTGATTAATTCTGTTAATGTCATCAAGAGAATAGTACTTAAAATATGTAAGATTTAACATTCTGCTAAGCATGCAATCCTATCAGCTCTTCAACATAAAAACATTCAAATACTTTAGGCCCAGAACTTCAAAAACTTCTATACTGTTTTCATATTGAGACTACAAGCATTCAACCTACACTTACTACAATTGACTTTTTTGACTTCTAATAGGCTAGCTAAGCCTAAAGTTCCTTTCATAACAACTTTTCATACAGAGAATTTTACACTTGATAAAATACTTCTGGTCCCATGATGGAAAATAAGTTATCTTACAACAAACACCATAAACTAACAATCTAAACTCACACTAATCTAATGTTAAAAGAGCTTACCTTTAACTTGAAGTACTTTGCTAAACAGCAATATGAAGTAGTAGTTAAGATGGCTGAGTAGAATCCTCAAAGGTCTACTCTGAACTACAATACTAAATATAGGCAAAGTTAACACTTTGGAAATACTTCTAATTTCCACCTTTAAGATGGGCTTAAGTTATTTGAAGGTCTCCAGGAAGAAAATGTGAATTTAACATATATTCAACGGCCTACTTTAAGTACCTAGACTACTTAACTTTAAAGTATACTAATACTAAAATAAATCATGTCGCCAGAAGCTGCCATACCTCACTGCTCAGCAACAAACAGGACTACATACCTGAGAAGAACTGAACAATTTCTTCCTTGCTACATCCAAAAGGGAGTCCTCTAAGCCGTACAAAGCCATCATTGGCCGTGTCAGGACTATTTGGACCAGTATGCTTCAACACCCAATCCATTTCAACGTTGTTTGACTTGAATACTGAAAGAGGTGCTTAGAATTAGTCAATTAAGTTAGAGAACAAAGTTCAGATTTCCTGGGTTTTTAGATAACTAGGAGGAGCTGCCAAAAACTCCCTTAGATGACCATTTCCATGCGGTCAAATACCTAAAATTCAGAAGGGGTAAGACCTCTATGTGTTTAAACGTTTACTGTTACTGGGGCAATGTAAATCAAACCTTCAACATATCTGTGTCCCATAGTTTCTCTGTCTTTTTTCAAGGCCAATTTGACTTCATCTTCTGATTCAAGTTCAACAAAAGCCTCGCCACTGGGTCTGCCTTCTCTGGTGTAGATGAAACGAATACCTTGGGCCCCATTTTGAATTTTGCAGTCTGAAAAGAAAATAACACTTAATACAGAATGTAAAGCCATCTCTGGGTGATACAAATAAAATGCAAATCTGTGTCCTCACTAAAACAGCATGCCTAAAGACTAAACTGACCAAGCATGACACCATCAAATTACCTCATATACAGGATACATTCCTAATCCATCAAAGTAACTCAATACTCAAAAATAGCTCAAATGAAGCTACCGCCTTACCTCTAAGTATCCACTAACCATCTCTCTGTACAGTGTCTCAGAATAATCTCATCTGGATCTGGTGACTTCACAACATTTTCTGGTTTGGGCACTGTTAGCTTGCAGCCACATAACAATTTCTCATTCAAATCCAAACTCCAGCTCAATACTCACCTTAATGGGGATCAATGTTAACGACTAAAGGCTCCAAGATGCACAGCTCAACTCAAACCCGGACGGCAACTGCCCCCTGCAATTGCTTCCAGTATACTCTTGTGTCTTGTTTTACAGGTCGTTTTCTGTTACCACAGCTAAATTCAGATAGTAAGGTCAACGCTACAAGTACCTTTTTACAAACCTTACAATTTTTTCGAAACACACCTTTCTTCTCTTACAATAGAGGGAACAAGATTCTGATAGGAATTATTCAGGAAGCTTACATACTGTAAAAATAAATAAATGAGACTCTACAGTGATAAAAGTTCTTTGGTTTCAGGGTTCTCAGTTGTAAAGGGAGCCAGATTATGAACTAACTAGATCTAGAGCGTGAATTCAAAGACGAAAACCTAATTGGGAAAAATGAACTTTCCAAAGCAGAATGCCCCTTCTTTTCAAGTGAATATATGTAAACAAGTGCAGTGGTGCTTCAAGGGCGAATTACCATCACTTGTCCAACTACTGCTCATCAATTTTTTTTTTCAAGACTGAGGAAGAAATAAATCACATCTTCCCCTACTTAAATTTTTCTTAGAGACAACTCCAGAATGCAGATTGGTGCTTAGAGACCTAAAAAGTTATAGGGAGAAAAAAAAAAAAAAAAAAAAATCCAGCAAAGCCACCAGCATGGGGGGGGGGGGTCGGCCAAATTTCGAAATTACCATTGTGTAACAGCAGGAGTCAAGTGCAGGCCGCCTGGGGAACAGCTGATGCCGGCGACTCGCTAGGGGGCGCCCGTGAGGTCCGCTCCGCCCCACCCCGCCTGGCCCCAGCCCGGCCCAGCCGCCGGCCGCACTGACAACTCCCGCCTCAACTCACCAGAAAAAAAACGCTGCACTTCATCCGCGGAGCAGGACCAGGGCAAGCCCCGGACCTTCACCACGAAGCCCTCTCCGCCTTCTGCTCCCAGCATCATCGTCTCTTCGCTGGTCCTGGCGTCGAAACTGACTGCAGGGCTGCGGGGCGGAGATGGGGTGTTAAGAACACGTCTGAGAAATAGTCATTTAAATGGCCCTCCCACTTCAAGGCGCCCTGCGGGATACGGGCGCCGCGATGGGAGCCCCGCCCGTGAAGATGCCTTGACCCCGGAGACTCAAGCATGCAACCCGGTCTCGGCTAGCGACCTGATCCCCAAAGCTGCTCTGTGCGCCCAGTGCTGAGGCTCCAGGCTAAGAAGACCCTGGCCTACAGCCATGGTGGAGACAAGGAAATGGCGGCCGCCGCTTCCGCTCCGCCTCCTCAGACATCTCACACAATAGAAGCGGCGCGGCCTGCAGGCCTAGGCGGCGCTGCCACGCCGGCGACACACTCGCGGCTCTCAGAGGCAGCCTGAGCTTGCCACGGCCCCTCATGTTATAACCAAAGTTCAGGGACAAGCAATCGTCACCAAAATAGGCGTCCGTGGAGGGCTCTGGCAGCAAACGAAGACAGACCACTCACCTCTACACAAAGCCTCGGCGTGGCTGAGGAGAAATGATAAGCGAGCGCCTGCGCAGCCTAAATAAAGCCCTTCGAGCAAGTTCTGCGCACGCGCACCCTGCTGCCGGCCCCGCCCCACTTGCGTCACATAGAGATTGGACGCATGCGTATTAAGAAAAACCGCACTCTCTCCCGCCGTCCTACTATTACACGCATGCGTTTGGGCTCAGCCCTCTTCATAAACTGACCGAGGTTTGTTTTTTTTCTGCGCCTGCGCCTTTTTGCAATTATTGCGCTTGGCGTCTCAGCGGTTTATCGTTTTACTTAATGCGCATGCGTCTGCCTTCAAACGGTTCTCTAGACCTACCCGCCGGAGTGGGGGAGGGGAATGGCGATAATCGGTTCCCAGCAGGGACTGGGTAGTAATCCAGAGTTCGTTCAGGTTTGCAGGTGCGGTTGTTCTACCCTTAATCCGCAGCTTTTCATCCGCGCTCCTGTCAGTTTTGAAAGACAGCACGAGGAAAAGGAAGCCATGTCCTTTCTCCCCAGAACCCGTAGGAGCTGGAGGGCCGGGTTGTGCCAGACCTCCTCTCGTTACCGCCCCGCCCCTGCGCCCAAAGCCCGGATCACCGTGGGGCTCCTGGGACCAGTCCCCTTACCTGCCCGCTTTAGAGGATCAGTCCCCGACCCACATGAGCTGCCAGTGCCCGAGCTAGTCCTGTACCCCACTTTGCCTAACGAACTCGCACTCTGCGAACCCCTCGTCTTCCCAAGGCCGCGGGCCCTCGCACGAGAAGCGCTCTGTGTGGGGCGCCTCGCGAGTGAAGGCTGAGACTGCCAGGTGCGCGAAGGACGCAGTCCCAGAGCGCTGCGCTCGACCGACGTGCCTCTCCCTGGTGGAGACACCCCCGGGTCATCCCGTGTGCATTTACAGAGGTAAATGGGTGAAATTAAGAGAATTCCAGCAACACAGCAGAATACGGATGATATTCCGAGTCTCTCCGGATTTGAATGATCTACTCTAGCCAGACCTGGTAGAAATTAACAAAAAGAGTGTTATTGTTTGGGCGATGCCATGGTGGGTGCCACAATTGGTAAGCCTCTGAATGCCATCACAAGAGGTTGCAGGCAAAAATACGTTTTTCTTTCAAGTACAATATTGAGGAGACTAAATTCAGTTTGGACAGTTTGATTTTTTTCTTTTTTAAAGGGGGATCATCAGCCGGGCAGTGGTGGCACACCTTTAATCCCAGCACTTGGGAGGCAGAGGCAGGTGGATTTCTGAGTTTGAGGCCAGCCTGGTCTACAGAGTGAGTTCTAGGACAGCCAGGGCTACACAGAGAAACCCTGTCTCGAAAAACAAAAAAAAAAGGGGGGCGGGGGGATCATCAAAGGAAAAGTGCAGAGACGGTGCAGAACTCGGACCTTTTAAGACTGCACAAGAGTGTTGAGTAGACAGAAGGTCATCACAAGCAGCAAGAGAGCAACAGGAGCTGTGTAACATGAACCTTCAGGTGTAAGGGAAACTCAGATGAAACAGGCTGGAAGAATAACGGGGCATGACCTCACCTGCAAAGGATCTATCTAGAGGAGACGGAAAACAGTAGCTTAGATCATCGAAAAGTGAGACTCCCGAGTCTCCAGGCCAGGAGGTAGGTGAAAAGCAAGAATACAAGCCCAGCCCAGGAGAACAGCAACTTCAAGACCTGCCTGGGCAAGAGTGCCTTCAAGGCAGCCTGGGAAATTTAGTGAAAACCTGTCTCAAAAAGAAGGCGAAAGAAATCTTAGTGGTAGAGTGTTTGCTTTAGCATGTACATTCCCCCCTCCATGGTCTTGAGACATAAGACAGATTACTAAGAACATACTCTTCTTTAGTTAATTCACACCGTTTGAGGTCCCTAGTCTTGTTAGATGATCTATGATCATTGGTCTATGATTAGATGTATGGGAGGAGCTATGCACGCTAGGGAGGCTTTGGGCAAATAAGTCCCACCACTCAGCTACATCTTCACACACTCACACGCTGTTTTTTGTTTGAATCATCTTTTTTCACTTTGCACAGTAGTGTGCCTGTAGTCCCAGCTACTTGAGATGCTGAGATAGGAGAATCACTTCAATTTAGGACTTCCAGGTCTCTCACCTGATGGGGGAAAATTTTTTTTCGAGACAGGGTTTCTCTATATAGCCCTGGCTGTCCTGGAACTCACTCTGTAGACCAGGCTGGCCTTTAACTCAGAAATCCACCTGCCTCTGCCTCCCAAATGCTGGGATTCAAGGAGTGCACCACCACCCCCCAACTGCTTTTCTCTTTGTGCTTTTTCTAACTGCACTTTTAGTCTTATTGTGCTTTCTTCTTGTTTGAGCCAGAGTCTCTGTATCTCAGGTTATAGCCCAGGCTAACTGGGTGTCCAGAGGCATCCTCTTCTTCAATCTCCAGAATGCTGGAATCACAAAATTGAGCCACCACAGCTGGCTTTTGGGTGCTGCTTACATAATAACACTATAAAGATCTCTTTAGCAGAGAAGCAGATTAAGCAGCAGCAGATACTTCAGATATTAAATTTAATAAGCCAGGCTCAGAGTCTTCTGAGTGAAAGATTAAACTCAGATTTGGGGGCTTGAGAAGCAAATGCCTTTCCTGACTAAGCCATCTCCCCAGTTCTTGTTGCTATATTCTGGAAGAAACAATATTTTCTATGTAGCTTCCACTTCCTGTCCTAATATCTTTCTGTACTTGTTGATTGTTATTACCCTGTATAACTAATGCTTTTGACCTAACAGAGGGGGAGGGTCATATGTGGGTCCTGCCTCAGAAAGATAAGGGGTCAGATGGTGCTGCACACACTTCAGGTGTCTAAGGGGTAACCTATATCCTGTCTTCTGTTTCAGGGTGTAAAATTCATGTGGGGCTTCCATTTCTCAAAGCAGAGTAGCTTTGTTGTTATTTGAACGTAGATGGATTTCTTATCTGTAAATGTGATGTACAATCCAATCTATAAATAGTCTACTTATAAAAAGTTTATATGAGGGGGAGCTGGAGATATTTCTTTTTTTTTTAAGATTTTATTTATTTATTTTAAATATATGATCAGACACACCAGAGGAGGGCATCAGATCCTGTTACAGATGGTTGTGAGCCACCATGTGGTTGCTGGGAATTGAACTCAGGACCTCTGGAAGAGCAGTCAATGCTCTTAACCACTGAACCATTTTTCCAGCCCTGGAGAGATTTCTTATATTTTTTGGTTGTGAGCCTAGCCTTTAACGGCTGAGCCATCTTTCCAGCCCGAGAGATTTCTTAATGTTTAAGAGCACTTGCTTCTTTTCCAGATAACCAGAGGTCAGTTCCCAATATTCACAGTGGGCAGCACCAGGGGATTCCCTCCTATGGCCTCTGTGGGCACCCACACATGAGACATATATTCACACAACACATACATAGTTTGTTGTGTGTGAGACAGTGTCACTGTGTAGCTCTGGCTGGCCTGAGCTCAGTTAGGCAGACCAGAATGGCCTCAGATTTGACTATCTCTGCCAGTCCTGGCATTAAAGATATGTGCCACCATGCCTGGGCTGAAACACATAAAGATTAAAAAGGGTTTATGTGGAAAACCAAAACCAAACCCTGAAAACCCCTTCCTGTCCACAAATGAAAACATTTTTCAGCAATTGTAAAAACACATTTTTTCCAGTTTAATTTATTCAAAACATAAATATAACCTAAAACCAATGGCATGTCAGGATTTGGTTAGCAGGTCCTTTTCATAGTGAAGTATAACTGATATCAAATCTTAACACTGATGGCATCTTAGATTTGATAGAGCTTGTATATTCTTGGAGGGGGTTTTCTTTGTGTTTGTTTTCTTTCAAGACAGGATTTCTCTGTACAGCACTGGCTGTCTTGGAACTTTGTAGATCAGTCTAGCCTTGAACTCACAGAGATCAGCCTGCCTCTGGCTCCCCAGTGCTGGGATTAAAGGTGTACGCCACCCACCTGGAAGAACTGGTTTATTCCTAACCTGGTGTGTGTAATCCCTGAACTCCCAGGTGTATGTGAGCCCTGAACTCAGGAGATGGAAGAAGGTGAATCAGGATCAAAACCATCCAACTATGTAGTGAATTGGAGGCTGCTTTAGTGGTCTGTAACTTTAATCCCAACACTCAGAAAACTGTGGCATGCTCTGTGAGTTCAAAGCCAGCCCTGTCTACATAGAAATTTTCAGAGCATCCAGAAATACCATATAAAATAAATAGATGTTCAATTAAACCTCTAAAATATACAGGTGCATTGACTATTCAGTGGAACAATCTAGAGACAGGTCCAAGGTATAGTTTAGAATATATCATCTACTAAGTGTCATTTCCCACCAGGATAGAAAGGATCTTCAATAAATGTTAAAATTAATGATTGGCAGTTTGGAACAAAATAACACTGATGCTTTATCTCCAAAGTAAAATAAACTTCAGACAGCTGAGTGGTGGCGGCACGTGCCTCTACTCCCAGCACTCAGGAGGAAGAGACAGGAGGGTCAAGGCCAATCCAGTCTGTAGAGCAAGTTCCCGGATAGCTAGCTGGGTCTACACCGAGCAAACCTTGTTTTGAAAAACCAAAAGAAAAGTCAGGCAGTGGTGGCACACGCCTTTAATCCCCAGCACTTGGGAGGCAGAGGCAGGTGGATTTCTGAGTTAGAGGCCAGCCTGGTTTACAGAGTGAGTTCCAGGACAGCCAGGGCTATACAGAGAAACCCTGTCTCGAAAAAACAAAAAAACAAAAAAAAAAAGAAAGAAAGAAAAGGAAAAACAGAAAAAGAAAGAAGAAAACATCACACGGATTTTAAAAGAATTAAACTTATATTGGGGGATTTGGATTTTTGTTTTGAGTAAAATTTGTACACTGTGGCCTAGGTTAGCTTGGAACTCAGCATGTAGCCCAAGATAGCCAGCCTAGAACTCACTATGTAGCCCAGACTAGCTTTGAATTGGCAGTCCTCCCACCTCACTCAGCCTCTGGGTACTTGGACTAGAGGTATGTGCTACTGTGCCTTGTTTAAAGATTTAAGCTAACAAATGTAAAAGGCTGGGGTTAGCAAAATTGCCCGGGGGCAATTGTTTCTCTAGGGGATCTGAGTTCAAGTTCTAGCACCTATGTTAGGTGGCCATAACCGTGGTTCTGGTGTACACACAGATGCACACACATAATTAAAACCTTTTTTAATGTATGAAAAGCTTCAAGCAGGGTACGGTCACACTCAAATTTAATGCCAGCACTTGAAAGACAGGCAGGGGGATTTCTGTGAGTTCAAGGCAAGGCCAGCTGGTCTACAAAGTGAGTTCTAGGACAACCAGGGCAACAGAGAAACTGAAACTGTGTCTCAGAGGAGAAAAAAAAAAGTATGAGAAGCTGAAGGCTCTCAGAATGCATGTTTATTTTGATGCTATTAATTATATGAAGATACATTTTTAAATTCTGTTTGTTTGACATAGAGTGCTAGGATTAAAGGTGTGTGCCCTCAGGCTCAGCAGCAGGGACTGTTGAAACCTCGAAAACAAGTGGGGCATAGTACTCAGATTTCTAAAATACATAGAATTGCACACGTCCACAGAAACATATACCTGAACAAGGAGTCTAAAGTGTTCTCCTCCACTACCCTTCCATAGTGGGAACACAAGTGGATTTCTTTTATTTGTCTCAGTATTTGTAACTGCCAGTTACTTGTGAATCTAAATTTTTAGCAAATAATCCTAGCACTCTGGAGACAGAAGCAGGAAGACCACAAGTTTGAGAACAGCCTGCCCCTAAGAGGGAATTCTGTAGTTTCATGGGGAGACCCTGTCTCAAAACAAACAAATAAAAAAAAACAAATTGGGGTTGGGGGGCTGGAGAGATGACTTAGAGATTAAGAGCACTGCCCAGGGGATCTGTGTTTATTTCCCAGCACCCACATGGCATGGCAGCTCACAGCTGTCAACTCCAGCTCCCGGGACTCAATATGCATGCATATATGCAGGCAAAACACCAATGCACCGAAAATAATTTTTTTTTTTAAAAATTGGATGGATGGACAGATGGATGGATGGATGAATTATAGGACTTTAAATTTCAGAACAGTGAGTCAAAAGGGAACTGGGGGCTCAGCTCAGTTCAGGGAGAGCGTTTAGCTTGTCATGGATTCCATCCCCAGCAAGGCTAAAATATTAAAAGAGCAGCAGCACATCAGGGCTTGGAGCTCCCTCCTGCCCTGGCAGGGTCTGCTCAGATGACAGCCTCCCAAAGCTGCAATGACTTGGGAAGAGCAGCGGGAGAGCAACGTGAGTTCCTGTGGGGCTCGCCCTGCTGCCCCCTTGCTCTAAATGGGATAGCTCTCCTAATGCCAGGCGATGGCTTGGCAACCATTTTAAACTAGTCAATGGGAATCGGTGTGGAAAGGAAGACATCTCACAGCTCCGGCCGTGATCCTCGTCCACTGCCGTCAAGGTCTGCGGTTTTGCGCCCTCTTCAGTTCACTTGGTGTATTCCTTAGAAAAAGTCTTTGCTTTAAATTATTTGGCTTTTGCGGTATAGGTTTTTTGTTTTTTGTTTGTTTGTTTTCATTTTGTGGTATTAGGGCTGGCACCCAGAGCCTTGCCAGCTTAGGCAGGTGCTCTGAGCTGCACTCCCAACCCAACAGATTTTTGAATCTTGTTGAGACTGGTCCTGGCTTCCTAAGGCCTCAGCCAAGGTCACTCCCTGTAATTAAATCTCAAGCTGTGTTTAAAATGTACTGAAGACTAATATTCTTTAAATTAAAAAGAGAGAGAGAGAGTCGAGCAGTGGTGGCACACGCCTTTAATCCCCAGCACTTGGGAGGCAGAGGCAGGCAGATTTCTGAGTTCAAGGCCAGGACAGCCAGGGCTATACAGAGAAACCATGTCTCGAAAATCGGGGGGGGGGGGGGGAAATACATAACATAAAGCCATTTTAAACAATTTGCTCTGTGAGATCATGTAGCACACAAGCTGGTCATGACTCCCAGGTAGCTGAGGAGGACCTCGAGCTTCACAGTCTGTCCTGCCTCTGCTTCCTAAGTGTGGGGATTATATCCACACACACAAGCCAGTGCTGCTGATTCAGCCCAGGGCTTCATGCATACCAGGCAGCAAACTCCTCTACCACTTGAACTACATGCCCAGGCCTGTTTTTAACCCTTTCCTTTCCTTCTTGTAGTTTTAAACAGTTATTTTAATTTATGTATGTGAGTTTGTTGCCTACATTTGTGCACCATTGCATGCCTAGTGCCCACGGAAGCCAGAAGGGGGCACTGAATCCCCTAGGACTGGAGGTATAGGCAGTTATGAGCAGCCATGTGAGAGCTGGGAAAGGAACCTGGGTCCCTTGGAAAAGCTTTCAGTGCTCTGAATCCTGGAGCCGGCTCTCCTGCCCCTTTGTTTTTGGTTTTTAGAGATAAGGTCTCAGTATGTTCTCTTCTTAAAATTACAGAGATCCTTCTGCCTCTGCCTCCTGAGCTCTAGGGTTAAGGGCTTGTGCCACCATACCCAGAAACCCTTCTATTTTTAAAACAATTATTATTGTGCATGCATCACGTGTCTATGCGTGTATGATGCACACACGTGCTGGCAGAGGCCAGAGGACACCTTTTGGAAGTCAGCGCTGCTCTTGTACCAGGGGTTAGACCCAGGTCAGCAGGCTTGCCCTGCAAGTGCATTTCACCTGCTGAGCCATCCATTTAACCAGTCTTAAAAGTCTTTACTGTTCACTCAGCCTCTGGGCAAAATCCTCGCCTTGAAAAGCCATCCCAGAGCCCTAACTCCGCTTCTCCCAGCACCCTTGACTGTCTGTCTTTCTGTTCTCATATTCCTTCTGCTATTTTCCTGAGGGCCTGCTTTCTTATATGGCCCATGCTCTGAAAGTCTATGTTTGGGTTCATTTTCCTTTATGTAGTCCAACAAATCATAAGTCACCAAAATGGCTTCAGAATCCCAAACCAAAGATGTCGTTGATTGTAACTGCTGGTTTGAGGAAATCCTATGATGTTGGTAAAAGGACTCGGGGTGTGTCCCTGGGGTTATTTCCGAAGATGATTAGATCATGAGGGATCTGGCTGAATGATGGGTTAATCTCTTGATAGATTCTTAATATGACAGTGTCTTAGTCACTGTTCTGTGACAAAACACCATGATCAACTTCCATCTCTCTAGTGTTGGAGTTACAGAGGTGTAATGTTGTGCCCAGTTCATGCAGTGTTGGGGAATCAAACCCAGGGCTTTGTGTATGCTAGGCAAGGGGGCTAGCCTCCTCTTTTTTTCCCCAATCTTACTTTATTTACTTATTTGCTTGCTTGCATTTGTTTTGTTTTTCAAGCAGTCTCATGTAGCCCAGGCTGCCCTCAAGCTCATAAAATCAAGAATAGCTTTTAACTTCTGATTGTCCTGTCTGCACCCCAAAGCAGGTACACGATGTCAGCTGCACTGTCCTAGACATGGAAGAGTTTGGGACTGTATAATTTGGGCTGTGAAGTCTGGTCACAATGGTGTGCAACCATCAGCACACTACCTCCAAAGCTGCTCTTTTTTTTTTTTTCTGACAGAAATGCTGCACTCAGTTATTTCAGCTCATGATACAAGGGCTCATTCAATTCATCATGATTGGGAAGAGAGCAAAACCTTGGATTAGCTGCTAGCACTTGGGTTTTGCCAGCTTATATCTCTAAATACCAAGACAGCAGAGGAAGGCCAGGCATGACTGAAGGAATTGGGCATGAGAGGCAATGTCTGACACACAGTCTACTGAGTCAATTAGGACCAAACTGATAAGAAACATGGGCTGAGCCAGGCTTAGTGTCAAACACCTTTAATCTTCACACTCAGGGAGCACAGGCAGGCAGATCTCTATGAATTCAAAACTAGCCTTTTCTACATAGTGAGTTCCAGGATAGCCAGGGCTGTTATACAGAGAAACCATGTCGCAAAATCAATCAACCAATCAATCGATTGTAGGGTCAGAAGATGGCTCAGGGGCTAAGAACACTTGCTCTTGTTACAAAGGACCTAGGTTCAATTCCCAGCAGCCACAGTAGTTCACAATCATCTGCAGCTTCAGTTCCAGGAGATTCCATGCCCTCTTCTGACATCTGCAGGCACTGCACCCACATGGCGAGTATGCACACACACACACACAATCTTTTTTAAAAATATTACATTCATGGGAGTGAGGAGATGGCTCAGCAGTTAAGAGCATTGGCTGCTCTTCCAGAAGTCCTGAGTTCAATTCCCAAAACCACATTGGTGACTTATGGCCATCTATAAAGGGATCTGATGCATTAAAAAAAAATCACATTCATTATCTACATAAAACATGCATCCACACCCACCCACACATATCATCTTTCCCCAGTTGTCTTACATGCTTCGCTTACATGTCACAGGGCATGGCCATTGTGCCAGCCCACCTAGTGGCCACACCTGTTTCTCCCCTTTAACCTGCACATGTTCTTAAAAGTCCTTCCGTTCCCAGGTTATCAGTTCTGTTTTCTAGTAGGACACTCGTCTGTTTTCCCCGCTTAAAAGCTGAGTTTCTCAGGCTGGGGAGATGGCTCAGGTGGTAAAGCTGTAACACAACATCAAAGTTCAGTCCCCAGAACTTACATGAAAAAAGCCAGGTATGGTGGCACGTTCTGGCAGTCCTGGTGCTGGTGTGGCAGAGACAAGCAGATCTCTGTGGCTAGTCGGCCTAACCAACTTGGCAAGTTTCAAGCCAAGGAGAGACCTGTGTTTATTCTTTTTATTATTATTATTTTTTTTTTATTTTTATGTGTATGGGTGGTTTTTGCCTAAGTGTAAGGCTGTCACATACATGTAGTACCTGTGTGGGCCAGAAGAGGGCATCAGATTCCCCCTGCAACTGAGGTTAAAGTTGTGAGCCCATATGTGGGTTCTCAGTACTGAATCCAGGTCCTCTGCACATGCTCTTAACCACTGAGCCATCTCTCCTAATTTTTTTTAAAAAGATTTATTTAATGTATATGAGTACACTGAAGCTGTCTCCAGACACACCAGATCCCATTACAGACGGTTGTGAGCTACCATGTGGTTGCTGGGAATTGAACTCAGGACCTCTGGAAGGGCAGTCAGTGCTCTTAACCCCTGAGTCATCTCTCCAGCCCAATTTTTTTTATCTTTATTATGTTTTTACTGTTTGTTTGCTATTGATTGATTGACTGACTGATTGATTGGTTGATTGATTTGGGTTTTCCGAGTCAAGAGTTTCTTTGTGTAGCCCTGGCTGTCCTGGAACTCACTCTGTAGACCAAGCTGGCCTCTAACTTATAGATATCCACCTGCCTCCCAAGAGCTGGGATTGAAGGCATGTGTTGCCACCCCTGACTAACTAACTGATTTGTTTTGTTTTGTTTTGTTTTTGTTTTGTTTTGTTTTGTTTTTCGAGACAGGGTTTCTCTGTGTAGCCCTGGCTGTCCTGGAACACACTCTGTAGACCAGGCTGGCCTTGAACTCAGAAATCCGCCTGCCTCTGCCTCCCAAGTGCTGGGATTAAAGGTGTGTGCCACCACTGCCCGGCTAACTGATTTTTAAAATGAATTTTGCTCCTGTTTCTTGTGTCTTGTTAACCCAGTCTAACCTGAAAACTATGAAATCCAAAACACTGCAAAATCTGAAATGTTTTTGAGTGACTTATCTCACCAGAACAAAATTTGGCACTTTTGTGGTTTGGATCTGCGGTGTCCCCCAAAGGCCTTCAAGCTTGTTGTGTAACAAAACGTTTCCTGAGAAATTGCAACCATCTACTCATCCCATTTAGGGAACCCCTGACACACCGAAGTACAGGTATCACCAAAGTCCAATTTGATGGAACCAATGAGTTTTATTGTGATTACTTACAGGAATATGGGTGGGGGGTTATTAAGGAGCAGAAACAACTCAGAAAAAAACAGCTGCATCACCAAAGCCCAGTCCCAGCAAGAATGACAGCTCTCAAAGCTGGGAACCTGGAGCACACTGCACAGTCTGCAGGGAGGGGCCTAGTGAATCTGGTCTGTTTCAGGGACTTCCTGAAGCTATTTTGAGTTGTTTACCTTCCTGCTCAAGGAGCTTCCCTGCAATCTCAGAGGAAACTTACACAACATAGCTAAAGACTGTAAGCCTAACTGGAGGAGTCTTTAGGGGGTGGAACCTAGAAGAAGGCAGGAGGTCACTAGCCCTGTGTCCCTGAGGGCATGTTGGACTCATCTTCTCTGCGTTCTGACCACTGAATACAGCTGCTCCTCCATGTGTCTCACCATGCTACACTGTTCAACCAAAGGATCCAGAGACTATGGCTGAAACCTCTAAAACTGTTAACTGGAACAAACCTTCCCCCTTTGAGCTATTATCTCTGGGCTAGGGAGATAGCTTAGCTGATTGAGTGCTTACCTGGCACTTAAGAAGCCCAGAGTCAGCCGGGCAGTGGTGGTGCACGCCTTTAATCCCAGTACTTGGGAGGCAGAGACAGGCGGGTTTCTGAGTTCGAGGCCAGCCTGGTCTACAGAGTGAGTTCCAGGACAGCCAGGGCTATACAGAGAAACCTTGTCTCAAAAAACCAAAAAAAAAAGAAGTCCAGAGTCTGATCCCCAGACCTGAATAAATCTGGCGTTGTGGTGGTGCATAACTGTAATCTCAGCACTTGGGAGACTGGGGCAGGAGGATTGCTGTGATTCTAACAATAAGAGGGCTACTAAGTGCAACCCTGTTTTAAGAAAAAAAAAATCAAATAGGGGCTGGAATAATGACTCATTGGACCTTAGTTTGATCCCCAGAATCCACAAGGAGGCTTACAACCCAAGTAACTTCAGTCCCAGGGGATCTGATGTCCTTTTCTGGACTCCACAGGGACTGCATGCACATGCATGCAAATACCATACACATTAAATAAATTACCTCAGGCTACATTATAAAATGTGTATAAAATAAAATTAAGTTCTTGTTTAGACTTGGGTCCTCTAAGATACTTCAGTATGTATATGTATGCGTCAATAAATTAAAAAAGAATCCAACACAGAGCTGGGGGAATGGCTCAGTGGTTGAGAGCATCTGTTGCTTTTGCCAAGGGCCTGGGTTCAGTTCCTAGGTGGTTTGCAACTGTTGGGGATTGGTTCTAATGCCTTGTCTTATTTGGGCTCCCAAAAAGCTGTGCTTCCAGACCTGAGGGTCCCTGCCCCCAGCTGGCTTCGATTGATAGTGAAGAATTGCCATACAGCCAGTGGCTGGGCAGAGAGACAGAGGTGGGAATTTTAGATTGCATGGGATAGGGCCAGGAGAGAGAGAAGAGGCAGAAAATCGACATGACTTGGAGGGAGAAGGATCAGATTTAAGAGCTGCAGGAGACGCTGGGCAGTGGTGGCACACGCCTTTAATCCCAGCACTTGGGAGGCAGAGGCAGGTGGATTTCTGAGTTCGAAGCCAGCCTGGTCTACAGAGTGAGTTCCAGGACAGCCAGGGCTACACAGAGAAACCCTGTCTTGAAAAACCACAAAAAGAGAGAGAGAGAGAGAGAGAGAGAGAGAGAGAGAGAGAGAGAGAGAGAGAGAGAGAGATATGCAGGAGAGAAAGCATCCTACAATGTAGGTAGAAAGGAAATGCAGCCCTATGGGGGTGAACTGCCCAGAAGGTAACAGAGCCAAGAGAGCTCTTGGAGTGCAACCCACTGGGAGCCAAGGTGGTTTAACTAATCCACTGCTACACACAACCATTCCTAACTCCAGTTTCAGGGATTCTGATGCCCTCTCATGACCTCAGAGGGCATGAGACAATTATACTGTGCACATACATGTAGGCAAAACATAAAACAAAATTTCATAAAATATAAAACAATAAAAAATTTATATACTTCTGAGTCCCAGGTATTTCAGAAAAGCAATCCTCAATCCATTCTGAATTTCTTGGTTGGTTGGTTTGGAACTCCTATGTATAGGTGTATATTTGAGGCAAGGACTTATTCTGTAGCTCAGGCTGGCCTGCAGCTATGTAGACCTGTCTAGTCTTGAACAATCCTCCTGCTTCAGACTTCCAGGCGCTCGCTACCTGGGATTACGGGTGCAAACCAGGAACACGTGGTTGTGTGTCGTGTTCCATTTTGCAAAGCACTCTTTACCCCCAACCATTTTCCTGGCCCCTGCTCTAATCTCAGCTGCCACCTGCTACCTGAGCTGGTAGGCAGGGAAAACTGTAGAGTGCTTGTCTGTAGATAGAGGCTCTGGCCTCAAGACCTCTTCTTTCTGAGCTCACCACCCACTGTCTTTCCTACAAAGAACGTGTGCATTTGGTCATTAGAGAAGAGCCTCCCAATGAGTCAAATACACTTCCCCTTTGCTTCGACCCAGCCTCTCCTATGTGTCTTATCGCTCTTCCACAACCTCCAATGTATTAGAAACATGTTTAAGTAGCTATTTGCTGTTGGGTGTGGTGGTGCATATCTTTAACCCCAGAAAACTGGCAGTGGAGACAGGTGGATCTTATGAGTTCCAGTCTGGTATACCTGACCCTTCCTCAAAAATGAATTATAGTCTTGGAGTTTGAACACAGGGCCTTGTATATATTAGACAAGAGCTCTAACACTGAGCTATGCCCCCCTTTGCTGAGACACACTCTCACATATCATACACACACACACACACACACACACACACACATATATATATATATATATATATATAATTTTATTTTATTTTATTTTATTTTATTTTATTTTTTTTGGTTTTTCAAGACAGGGTTTCTCTGTGTAGCCCTGGCTGTCCTGGAACTTACTCTGCAGACCAGGCTGGCCTCGAACTCAGAAATCCACCTGCCTCTGCCTCCCAAGTGCTGGGATTAAAGGTGTGCGCCACCACTGCCCAGCACATATATGCTATTATTTTTTTTATTCAGAGTTTCTCTGTGGAGCCTTGGCTGTCCTGGAACTAGGTCTGTAGAGGTTAGCCTCGAACCCCAGAGATCTGCCTGCCTCTGCTTCCCGAGTACTTGGATTAAAGGCATGGGCCACCCCTGCTTGGCTTCCTATACATTTTTTAAAATGCTGGGTCAAACAAGTTTTTATCCCACGTATGATAAAATAACGGGCTTCACCAATGGAAAACAAAGAGAACCATTCCTGTGAGTGTAGAAAGCAGAACCTAAGATTTCGAGAAAAACCCAAGCACCCTCTCCCCCACCACGCAAGCGCCCCACACGCTTTAACTCCGCCTGATCTGTGCCACACGCAGCTCCACCCAAGGAGCACCCGGAATGCCCCCAGAAACGGACCACCCGGGCCACCGGGGCGGGGCGGGGCGAGGCGCGCACGCGCAGCCCTGCTTTAGGTACAGCTTTATTGCATCACCGCGACTCCAGAGCGCGCGGCTGGATTATAAGCACGCCCGCGCCCTCGTGCTTGTGCATCTTTCTCTGCCAGGAGCGCGCCGAGGCCGCGGGGTCGTCATCCGCTTTCACCTTCTTCTCCAGCCGTTGCATGCGCGCCGTAGTCTCGGTCAGCATGTCCATGAGCAGTTCTTGCTGCAGCTTCAGGTAGTTGTTCTCCTCCAGCAGCACCTGGCTCTTGATTGGTTGCACTTGTGGCTTCCAGGCCGGGATGGTGGGCGAGGGCAATGATGTGCGCGCGCGTGCGCGCTTACCCTCCGCGGTCCAGCGGCCGCCGCGGAACACGAAGGCCTCGTCGCTCAGTCGGGTGCGCGGCGCACCGTAGTTGAGCCCCAGCTCAGCCTGTCGCGTGCGGTGGTCCAGGAGATAGAAGGTGGACATGGATGAGATATGGCGCAGCGGCGGCCTCCGCGGCGAGAAGCGGCGCGAGAAGTGGTCCGCCCAGAATTGCCTCAGCTGCTCCCACAGGCGGCCCGCTTGGCTCGTGACCAGGCACTCAAAGGCCTCCAGGGTGACGTGTGGGTGGGGCGCGCGGGTGTCTGGAGCCCTGATGTCCTGGAATGATGAAGGCGAGCCAGTGGCACTGCTGAAAAGCAAATGGCCGGTGAGCAGCCTGCTCAGGATAGGCTGTTCCTCAAGGTGTCCAAAGTTCTGCAGTTGTAGGCTAGTGGGGGAACCCATTCTTGCATAGTCACACCAGCCTCGTTCACCAAAACTACCTCCAAAACTATCTGTGGGTGTGTAAGAGATAATGTAAGAAAAGCAGCTGGAAGAGACCACAGGTGGGCGGATCAGTAGCCAAGCAAGTAGGACAGGCCTTTTCTTGGTAGAAGGTGTGAGGCAGTGTGACAAGTGGGGCAAATGGCTGTCATGTTCCAGATGTGTGGAAGAGCCTCTGAATAGGATTGGTTCTGAGAGTAGCAGTAGGCTAGAAAGGTGAGCTGGGGCATTCTGAGGTGCATGCAGTACAGGGAAGCTGAGCATCTGTGGTATCGTTCTTTAAGGGAGGCAAAGCCTGGGTTAGTATGAACTCTGCAGAGTATCTGACTGGTAAGATGTCTAGCACATTCTTACACTGGCACCTGCTCCATGCCAGGTCTGGCCTGCACAGAGGATACCACAAGCACAGCCTTTGTCTACCCTTAAGATGTTCCCGGTCCAGTTGGGAAAGGCATATATTAAAATCCAGTGTAATCAATGACATCTTAGGACAGGCGCCTTAGCCTAGACCTATGCTTAGCTTTAAAGTAACTGCAATTGCTGGGCAGTGGTGGCACACGCCTTTAATCCCAGCACTTGGGAGGCAGAGGCAGGTGGATTTCTGAGTTCGAGGCCAGCCTGGTCTACAGAGTGAGTTCCAGGACAGCCGGGGCTACACAGAGAAACCCTGTCTTCAAAAAACAAAAAACAAAACAAAACAAAAAAACCCAAAAAAACAAAAAACAAAAAAAAAAACACCCCAGCAATTCTGCACACTAGAGTTGACTTTCGTTCCTAGCAGACTACAGCAAGGAATCTAAAGCCCAGATTACTACCAGAATCCATTCTACTTGCTTCATAACAACACCTACAAAGTGCTGACTCTACAGTGTGTCTTTTCAAATACTTCCCCTGCCCATCATGGGTGGGAGTAAAGAAAGATGGAGTCAGGGTTCCCTCTGCCACACCTCCGTTAAACCAACACACACTTCTGCAGGTAGGCAGAGGCAGGCTGACTCCCCCAACCCC
Organism: Uromys caudimaculatus; assembly: GCA_028551405.1. NCBI lineage: Eukaryota > Metazoa > Chordata > Mammalia > Rodentia > Muridae > Uromys > Uromys caudimaculatus. The sequence goes on from CM052710.1 coordinate 66,118,725, forward strand.
GCCCCACCCCGCCCGTTTAGTTCATGGAGATGGTCTCTGGAAGTCCTGACACATCATTTTTGCGGTCACAACTCCCCAGAAGACTCGTTTCCTGATATTCCTTGCAAGTCGTTCCTCACCTGGAAGATGTGGTGGAGGTGCCCAAGCTGCTGTCCCAGGCCTGGCCCCATTTCTGGGTTCCGTCACCCACCTGTGTGCCAGCTGTGACTCACAATGCCTCCTTGCCAGGCCTTAGGGTGGAGGTGGTGCATGCAGACAGTGAAGTGTGTCAGTTACGTGACGTTTACACTCCAGGCACTGTTCTGGGAGAGGGAAGGCATTCAACCATTAAATAGGGCTCCTCATTTTGTTTAAGTCTTTGATGTTTTGATTTAGGTCCTTTTGAGACAAGATAGCCCAAGCTACCCTAGCCCATGCTTGTTTGACTATGTAGCCCAGGCTAATAATCCTCCTGAGCCAGTCAGTGGCAGCAGGTGGGTCTCAAGAGTTTGAGGCCAGCTCTTACCTCTCTTGCCTCTTGCCCTCCCCCCATTCCCTTCTTCCCTCTTTTCCAACACGGTCATGGCTGGCCTCTACTTCTCTACTTTCTCCCTCTCTCTGCCTTTCTCTGCCTCTACTACCCTCTTAACTCCCCTCCCCATGCCCTGAATAAACTCTATTCTATACTTTAAAAAAAAAAAAAAAAAAAAAATTTGAGGCCAACCTGGTTCAGGATTGCCAGGGCTACACAGAGAAACTCTATCTGGAAAACAAAACAACAAAAAAGGAATCTTCCTGCTTCCTGCCTTAGCCTTCCAACTGGATTGTAGTCAAAAGCCAGCACGCAGCTTTTTTGGCTTGTATGTGGAAGGTGGTGGTATGGGTAGTGTGACCTCTGGCCCAAAGTTAACATCCAGTGTCTTTCTTGGTCTCTCTTCACTCCTATTTATTTACTTATGTTTTAAAAGACAGGGTCTCTGTAGATTCCTGGCTGTCCAGAACTAGCTATGTAGACCAGGCAGGCCTCAAACTCACAGAGATCCACTTGCTTCTGCCTCAGAGTTGAGATCAAAGGTGTACACCAACCTCCTTGGTCTTCCACTTTATTTGTTGAGTCAAAGTCTCTCACTGACCCTGGAGCTAACAGAGTCACAAGGCTAACTGGCCAAATAAAGCTGTAGGGATCTTCCTGTCTTTACCTCCACCTTTGCCAGGAAAGTGCCTTCTAGGAGTTGGAATAACATCAAAGGTGAGAGTGTAGGAGCTCCCAGAGATGCTGTCTGTGAACCGGGGTGGGGGGTGGGGTGGGGGGTGGGGGGTACCACTCAACTTCTGGCCAGCTATGAGAATCATGGAAATTAGCGAAGGTATGGCAGAGGGACCTTACTCAAGTTCCAGACAGACACTGCTGTGCCCTGCAGATTTTGTGTGTAGGAGTGCATGTGTGTCAATGTCCAGTGTCCTCGTCAGCACTAGGGGTTAGAGAAGCAGGCTGCCACACCCACTTTATCCCACAAGAACCGGTGTTCTGCGCTCAGGTTCTCATGCTTGTGTAGCAGGCACTTCACTCACTGAGCAATCTCAAACTCCTTACTTGGGTTTTTCAGACCTGATCTCACTTTGTTAGCCTAGGCTGTCTCAAATCTCCTAGGCCTTAGTGATCCTCCTTCCATCTGAGTCTCCTGAGCAGCTCCAGCCTATAGGCTTATGGCACACCGTTGGCTTAACCCAGCATTCTTGGCAGTGAGGTGTAGTGGGAGGTGACCATAGGGAATCTGAAATGGTTCTGGGTATTGCTCTGGCATACATATGGATTGTCCTCCAGGAATATGTTTCTTGCCAGCTTAGTCCTGAGTATGACAAGGGGAACTTTTGGGGGCAGATTGAGCCCAGGGCCTCCTGCATGGTATTTGTATACTCTCTTGTAACTTTAATTTTTTTCAAATCCTATTTTTAATGACGATTCTTAAATGCTTTAACCTCCCTTGTAGCCCAGCACCCACCAGAGGTAGTAGGAAAGAAAGGATACGGGGGAAGTGGACCTGTTTAGAAAGGTTCTTTGTAGCAACTCCTGTCTGTGTTGTCTGGAAATCAGCTGTCCAGTTCACATGTCAGCAGTGGCAACTCGATCCACTTGCAAACACTTCAGGATACACCAGCAGTCCAGTTCAGTAGAATCAAGATAGCAAACACGAATCAGGCACTACCTAATAGAGACAGCCAGGCCTCAGCCTCCGCTGGAGTCAGCATCAGGAAGAACCAGGAGGAACACCAGAAGTTCTTGGCTGTGCCTCTCTCAGCAAAGTGAAGCTGAGGGAAGACTCAAGACCCCAAGCGTTGCACAGCTAGCTCTATAAGCAAGCCTAGTTCAGCCTGCGTCGCTGTTGAGTCCTTCTTACACCCTCCAAACATCACGTGTCCTCCACAGGTCTTGCCTCAGCACAGGTCTTACCTCAACTGACAACACTCTGCCAATCAGCCCAAGTCCAGGGACGTGGTAAGAAACTGCAACACACTACCAGAGGGGTTTTTTTGTTTTGTTTTTTGTTTTTTTGTTTTTGTTTTTTGAGACAGGGTTTCTCTCTGTAGCCCTGGCTGTCCTGGAACTCACTCTGTAGACCAGGCTGGCCTCGAACTCAGAAATCTGCCTGCCTCTGCCTCCCAAGTGCTGGGATTAAAGGTGTGCGCCACCACTGCCTGGCATCACTACCAGAAGTTTTATGGTGCATATCTCTCTATGGAGTTCCAACAAATGTAGCTCAACTATGCAGTGTAAGGCTAACACATGCGTGTTAGCACAGAATCCTTCATCACGTGTCCTTCACGTGCTTGTTTTAGCAGAGCACCCTTTTACCTGTGTCTGCTTCAGCTAAATGTTCCTTCACGTGTCTGCCTTGGTCTTTCACCCATGTCCACTTAGGAAAACATTCCTTCACATGTTTGCCCCAGCAAAATACCATCCACCCAACCTTCTAAAGAACCCTTAAGTTTCCACTTCACTCTCCTACAGAGCTACCCCACTGGAACCTTTAAAAGGAAATGCCCAGCGAAGGCAATGAGCGCCCTGGGGCTACTACACGGACAAGAAATTACTGCTGGGCTTGAGTGCTTAGTTCCAGAAAAACTGCCTTACAGAGTGATCCTGGGCCCCACCACACCCTGAGGGTTTGTATGCAGTTAATGGTTGATGGTGTGGCCAATGGTTAAAGTTCCAATGCTCCTGTAAATAAATGACCCATGTTCCTCTAGCAGCTCTAAGGGAATTCTTTGGTTTATTTTGAGCTTGCACAGGCTCCTGGTCTCTTCCCCCAACCCCAAATACATACAAGGTGAAATTAGAAGAGAGGCTAGTTGGAAAGAGGAAGGTGATTAGTGATTGTAATGGAGGAAGAGAAGGTGAGAGGGCAAAAATGGAAATACACTATGTGCGTCTATGAATAAGTTAGGTTGAAACCCATTATGTATAATTAACGCATACTATTGAAAAGCATTTTTTTTTAAAGATTTATTTACTATATGTAAGTACACTGTAGCTGTCTTCAGACACTTTTTCTTCTCTCTCCGGCCCCGCTTGCTCCAGCCCTGCTTGCTGTAGCTGTCCTTAGACACACCAGAAGAGGGCATCAGATCTCATTACGGATGGCTGTGAGCCACCATGTGGTTGCTGGGATTTGAACTCAGAACCTTTGGAAGAAGTCAGTGCTCTTAACCGCTGAGCCATCTCTCCAGCCCCCTGAAAAGCATTTTTTTTTTTTTTTTTTTTTTTTTTTTTTTTGGCTTTTTTGAGACAGGGTTTCTCTGTCTAGCCCTGGCTGTCCTGGAACTCACTCTGTAGACCAGGCTGGCCTCCAACTCAGAAATCCGCCTGCCTCTGCCTCCCAAGTGCTGGGATTAAAGGTGTGTGCCACCACTGCCCAGCATACATGTATCATTTTTAAAAGAGTAAATTTAAAAAACAGAGACAGAATTATTTGGCTCACAATTAGAGGGTCCGGGAGTATGGTGCTGATATCTTCTGGTCCTGATGAGGTCTTCCTGACTGCAATATAGCATGGCAGACAGCAAGATGGTAGGGGTTCGAGAGAAGAGACCACACAGAAAAGCTGACTTCAAGCTTCCTCCCTCTCCCTCTTCTCTCTTTCTTTGCATTTTAAAGGCAGTCTAACTCTTCCCCAGGCTGATATAGAACTCACTCTGTAGCTCAGGCTGACTTTGAACTCAAGAGTAACCCTCTGACCTCAGCCTCCTAAGTGCTGACATACAGGTAGGGGCCCACAATGCCTGGCATTCACTCTTTAAAAATGCTTTTCAGAGCATGTAGACCAGGCTGGCCTCGAATTCACAGAGATTCACCTGCTCTACTTCCTGAGTGCTAGGATTAAAGACATGCACCACCACTGCCCAGAGAAATAATTTATACATGCGATTCAGGGCACTGAATTATCATGCCTAAATCTGAAGGGTGGCAATGGAGAGACCACATGGAAGATCTGTGATCTAGAATTGGAAAGAACTTGCCGTACATGAAGGCCATGTTTGAGATAGAAGAAGTGCCCCAAATGACAGTCTCTATTTGGCCTTTCTAATCTTGGTTTCTTCTATGGGCTTCCTAGTTCACTTACCCTCTGCATGCCCTAGGAGGAGGTGGACCTAACCCCAAGGGAATGCTCAAGCATAGCAGGTGGCAGTACTGCTTTCTGGAGGTTTCTTTAATGGTTTTAAAACTGGATTTCTCTATAATATTGGCCTTGAACTTCTAGACTCAGCAGCCCTCAGGGACTGTAGACTCACATGGTCTCTGCTCTGTCACAGTTTTGTGGAGGTATAATTAACGGAGTAAACTGCATGTCTAATGTACAATTGATATGTTTGGATAATTTATGTGATCTCATCTCAAAAGCCTATGGTAATAAAATTATGGTAAAGGTTTACATTGCTTGCAGTTCTCTGTAGTTAACAGTCTGTGGAATTTTATATACTAGAATTAGTCATTATGAACTTCTGTGCAAGGGAGAGGTAGCAGCTAGCTTGTAGTGTATTTGTTTTAAGGCATCCATGTTGTATTGACAATTTATTTCATTTTATAGGTGACTAGTATCCATCACGCGGGTATACCACACAGCCTGCTCTTTTCTGTTGGTAGAAATTTGGGTTGTTTATTGTTCGGAGGCGTGTACACATAAAACCTTAGCACACGTGTCTGTGCCAACCATCATTTAGACTCCTCCCCTCGCCCCACCACTCCCCTGTTTCTTGAATTAACACAAGCGTAGGAATGGTAGGGTCACATGGAGGTGTGTTAGCACATCCTTGACCCTGTGGTCCCAAGTTTCAGCACCTCTAGGCCTAGCCAAAGCTTGCTAAGATTAAAATTAACTTAGCCATTGTCGTACCATGTCTATATTGTCTAATCTGCGGCTTTAATTTGCATTTTCTAATGGCTAGTTACACATGTTTCTTAGCCATTTTGATGAAGCAGTGGCTCAAGTCTTTTGCCCATTTTATCTTTTTATTTTGTTTTGCTTTTGAGACAGGGCTTCACAAGATGGCCCCTGCTGGCTTTGAATGTGCCATCCTCCTGCCTCAGCCTTCCTAGTGGTAAAATTGTAGGTGTGCAAATGTCCATCCAGCTCTTGTTCATTTTTAAAATTGGATTTGTTTTTTTGTTTTGTTTTGTTTTTTAAATATACTTTCTTTATCGAGGGGGGACAAACAAAAACAAAAAGAGCAAACATGTAAAATCCCAAGGTGCTAGAAATACAAACTCAATTCAGACTCAAGCTTGTCGAGACCCTGGTCATAATCCCCAAAGAGGTGCCCATGAGTACCAAGTCGGGGAACAGGACAGTAGCGAATCAGAGGCCAAGAGAAAGGGTGGGAAGGGGGCCTCCTAGGTCTCCCGGTGTTCACCCCTACAGTGGTATCTCCATCTTCCCAATAACTTTGAAGATCTGCCAGGCCCTGTCCTCTTGGCCCCAACCTCACCCTAACCAGAGCATGAAGGCCGATGGCAATCCGTTCTCCCTTCCCTTGCGTAGTCCTCACTTGCTCCGGTGTCTCGCCTTATCCTTTCCCTCCACATTCTTCCCCGTGATTAGTAGCAGGTTAGGTACTGTAAAAGCCACAGTGAGGCTGGGGGCCAGAAGAGGTGGGGTGGAGACAGGATGAAGATGGGGGAAGAGCTGTCCTAGGATCCCTCTCTTCATGGGATCCCAAACTGTACAACCAGCTCTTCTTTTGCGTCCACGCGGATCTGAGAAAGTACACTATAGGCATAAGCAGCTATCCTGGAGACCTGCTGCAAGTCAGAGAAGGGGATAGGCTCGCTGGCCAGCACTTGGTGGGGCTGGCTGGTGAGAGATGGCAGCGGTGGCAGCTTTTTCCAATGGGTCAGACTACTGCTAAGCACAGCCAAGCAGGTACTGTACTGCCTTGCCCGGTCCATGTACTCACGCTGCTCCATGCCCAGGTAGTCTGCGGCAGAAACATCAATGATGTTGCTAGCTGTCTTGGCAAGGATGGAAAAAAGCAGGACCTGCTCATCTGTGCGAGCTGAAGGTAGGCAATGGTAGTTGGGCTCAACTCCATTGAGGGCTTTGGTAGGGGTGCTACTGGGGTCCAGCAACAGCTTCCGATCCTGGTCTGAGTCCTCGATCCTGGTCTAAGTCCTCGTTTTCGCTGCTATAGCAGCACTCCCATGGCGGGGTCGGGATGGGCGCTCAAGCAGCGCCGAGGAGGGACCTAGTCCGTCCTTTTTTTTTTTTTTTTTTTTTTAAAGTTAGAAAACTCTATTTTTATGTATGTGAGCACACTGTCGCTGTCTTCAGACACACCAGAAGAGGGCATCGGATCCCATTACAAATGGTTGTGAGTCACTGTGTGGTTGCTGGGAATTGAACTCAGGACCTTTGGAAGAGCAATCAGTGCTCTTAACTGCTGAGCCATCTCTACAGCCCGGATCTGTCTTTTTTTTAAGGTAGGGTCTCATATATACCATGCTTTCCTCAAGCTCATTGTGTAGCCAAGGCACTCTGTGCCTTACTGAATTGTAATGGTTTTTTTTTTTGTTGTTGTTGTTGTTGCTTTTTTTGTTTTTGTTTCTTATTTTGTTGTTGTTATAGGGTTTTTTTGTTTTGTTTTTTTGTTTTTATTTTTTGAAAGAGGGTTTCTCTGTGTAGCCCTGGCTGTCCTGGAACTAGCTCTGTAGACCATGCTGTTCTTGAACTCAGAGACCCACCTGCTTCTACCTCCTGGGTGCCAAAACTAAAGGCATGCACCACCATTCCTTGGCTTGAATTGTAAATTTTTAATGCAAAACAAAAAATTGTCAAGTAAGGGGCTGGAGAGATGGCTCAGTGGTTAAGAGCACTCAATGCTCTTCCAGAGGTCATGAATTAAAATCCCAGCAACCACATGGTGGCTCACAACCATCTGTAATAAGATCTGATGACTTCTTCTGGTGTGTCTGAAGACAGCTACAGTTTACTTAGCTGTCAAAAATTGTCAAGTAAAATTTGCAAATATTTCCATGTAGTCTGTGATTTCTTGTTCATGTAAAAGTTTTAATTTGTCCAACTTACCATTTTTTTGTTTTTAGGGTTTATAATTTTTGTGTCATATTTAAAAATTCATTGTCAATCTTAAGGAAACTAAGATTTTCCTTTATGTTCTCTTCTGGAAAATTACAATTTGAGTTTTACATTTGAGTCTGTTCCATTTTTAATTCTGGTGCTTTTTTCCATAGCTGTTTTTTTTTTTTTTTTCTTTTTTCTTTTTTCTTTTTTGGTTTTTTTTCGAGACAGGGTTTCTCTGTGTAGCCCTGGCTGTCCTGGAACTCACTCAGTAGACCAGGCTGGCCTCGAACTCAGAAATCCACCTGCCTCTGCCTCCCAAGTGCTGGGATTAAAGACGTGCACCACCACTGCCCGGCTGTTTTTCTTTTTCTGTAGTATTCAGTACCATTTATAATAAAGTTGAGCCAGGAGTGGTGGCACAGGCTTCTTTTTAATGTACTTGGAGAAACAGGTAGAACTCTGTGAGTTTAGGGCCAGTCTGTTCTATATGGAGAGTTACAGGACAGCCAGGACTACACAGTGAGACCTTTCTCAAAAAACAGTGGTATTTCCTCCACTAACTGTAGTTATTCTGTTTCTGTCCTCTCTCGCTTTTTCAATCCTTCCTTTCCTCCAGATTAGAGCTGTTTATCTTCAGTGTCAAACTGATTGGTTTAAAATCACCATGGAAATGACTCTTAAGTATGTCTGTGAAGGTGTTTTCAGGGGGTTCTATTTGGATGGAAGACCCATTTTGACTCAGGGTTATGGTCCTGACATAATAAGAAAGCTAGTTGAGCACCTGGAAAGATGGCTTAGCCGCTAAAGTTCCCACCGTGCAAGCTTACAGTCCCACGTCTGAACCTTAGCACCCATGTAGAAGGGTCTTGTGCCTCTTGCCTGTGGTCCCAGCATTGAGGAAGCAAAGTTGGGAGGAACCTGGGACCTTACTGTCTGTCTGTCTGCTGAACCTGTGAGCTCCAGGTCCCATTGAGAGGCTCTGTCTCACAAACAAGGTGGAGCATTATTGAGGAAGACACTGGAAGTCAACCTCTGACTTCCAACATGCACACACTCACACACACACTCTACACACAGACAAGTATATGTCACATAGTCACATTAATAAATAAAAGGAATGCTCAGAGCTCTTTCCTCTCCTGGATGTTTACGAACACTCAAAGGGTGTCTGGCAGGCATGGGATCAAAGCCCAGGAAGATTTTGAACAAACCCATTGTTTTCACCATGCAAATTGTCATGAAAGTTAATTTCAACTAACAATTAGGAAGCACTGAAGTGTAATTCAGTGATAAGTATTTCCCTGCATGCACAGGAACCTGGATTCCATCTTTAGCACTGAAGAAAATGCACAAAATTAAATTGACTGTGAAGCAGGGCAGGGTGGGTGGCTCATACCTTTAATCCCAGTGCACGTGAGTGCTAGGAAACAAACCCAGATCCTTTGGAAGAGAAGAGCTCTTACTCCCTGACCCGTCTCTCCAGCCCCAGAAGATTCGTGTTTGAGTGTACTTATGCACTGTGTGTGTGTGTGTGTGTGTGTGTGTGTGTGTGTGTGTGTGTGTGTGTATGTGTACCACATGGAAGCCAGAAGAATTTCTTAGATCTCCTCTACCATTTCTGCCTCTTCCTTTAAGGCAGACTTTCTCCCTGTACCTGGGGCTTGGGTTCCCTGCTAGTCTGGAAGGCTACAAGTCCCCTAAATCCTCCTGTCTCTGCACTTCTCAAAGCTAGGGTTACAAGTGTGTAAGTGCTTGTTATACAGGCCTGCAGATAGCTGAGCGTGTTACCAGGTTACAGGCTTGTCAGTGCTGAGATCTGCAATCTGGTCTCATGCTTCAGTGTGCTAAGCCATCTCTTGAAGATGTGTAATGTTAACTGAAGGATTTACATTCATAATATAAACAAAAATAACACTCCACAATAGGTCTGGATTTTTTTTTTTTTTTTAAGATTTATTTTACGAGCATTGGTGTTCTGCCTGCATGTATGTTTATGCGAGGGTGTCAGATCCCCTGGAACTGGAGTTACAGACAGTTGTGAGCTGCTATGTGGGTGCTGGGAATTGTACCTGAACCTAGGTCCCCTGGAAGATCAGCCAGTGCTCTTAACTGCTGAGCCATCTCTCTCTAGCCTGTAAATATATATATATATTTTTTTTTGGCTTTTCAAGACAGTGTTTCTCTGTGGTATAACAGCACTAGCTATCCAGTAACTCACCATTAGTTCAAGGCTGGCCTCAAAAACTCAGAGATCTGCTTGCCTAGTCCTCCTAAATGCTGCGATTGAAGGTATGTGCCACCATGCCTGACCTGGTCTGGTCTTGACTTTTTTTTTTTTTTTTTAAAACAAAACAATTTTCCCTACAACATCATCTAAATCTGGTCCCTGTGAGGAGGGAATACCAAGTACCCACAGATCTGAATGAGGACATAAAGTTTGTTGTAATGATGTTAGGGAAGAAGAGGAACAAAAAAAGCCATGTGTGGGCCTGCAGACAGCTGAGTGTGTAAAGATGCTGTGCAGGCCTAACAACCTGAGTTTGATCCCTGGAATCTGCACCAAGGTAGAAGGAGACAACAGACTCCATAAAGCTGTCCCCTGACCTGGACAGCATCCATGTACACGATATATACACCATAGATTTTTTTTTTTTTTGAGACAGTCTCATGGTGAGCCTCTTCTGGCCTGGAGCTTGATATGTAGACTCTATGGGTCTCAGACTCAGAGATCCACCTGCCTCCGCCTTTCCAGTGCTGGGATTAAAGCACCACCACATCTGGTGCTCATACTAAATGTAAAGCTTGGTATGGGAACATGCGGCTGTTTTATCAGGATGCTGAAGGCTGAGGCAGGAGGATTGCAGAAAGTTCCAGGTCAGCCTGGGATGTATGAATAGCGTTTGAGTTTGAGGCCAGACCTTGTCTGTCTCTGAAAAAATAAAAAAGAGCAAAATTAAAATTTACAGATTTCCTTGTACTGCATGCATCTTGGCCAGTGGGTCTCTTCGCTCCTATAACTGAAAACGTGAAATCCTGTTTTACCCACAACAATTTCATTCCAGTTTCTGATAATTGCTTGTTTGTTTATTGTAGTTCTAGGAATCAAACCCACAGCCTTGGGTGTGCTGGGCAAGTGCTGTACCCCTGAGCTACACCATTCACCCTGGTGAATACTTGTGAGGTATTCTGCTGGTGACACTTCCTTCTCTGAGAAAAATGAGCTGATCTCTGTGCTTTGCAAGGAGTAAAATAGGGCTGGGAAAGATGGTTCCTAGGTTAAACGTACTAACTGTGAAAGTCTGACAGCCGAGTCCGGTCCCTAGAACCCAGGGAAAAAGCTGGCTGTGGTGGTGCACATCTGAAATTCCAGCACTCCAGAGAGATGGAAGGCAGAGAATCATCAGGAAGTTAATGAGCTTGCTAGCCCAAGTTCTGTAGTATAGTAACAAAGACAAGAGACCCTACCTCAACAAGGTAGGAGGGAGAATGATCCCTGAAAGTTGTCCTCTGACATCCACATATGTGCTATGGCATGACACATACCCACCCATAAGTGGAATTTCAGAGGATCATATTCCCTTTTCTGGCCTCTACAGCCACCTAATACATGTCGTATGCATGAACATACACACGAAAACACACACACACACACACACACACACACACACACACACACACACACACACACTTGCCGAATGTGGTTGTGCATGCCTTTAGTCCTAGCACTTGAGGAGGCAGAAGCAGTCAGATCTCTGAGTTGGAGACTAGCCTGGTGTGCCAAGTGAAGTGAGGGCCAGCCAAGACTAAAAGTGAGACTATTTATAAGCCAGTAATCCCAGTAGCAAGAAAGGCAGGCAGAAACAGAGCCCTGAGATGTTTCAGGGAAGATTTCAGTCATGGAAGGAATGCAGTGAACTAAAAATAAGTCTCCTGCTAGCACACATGCCTGCAGACTCTGACGTCTGCCTGAGGCACCAGACAAGAAAACACTGCTCTTTGTTCTTTTTCAGCAGAACAATGTTTCTTTTCTAAATTTTAAAGCCTTGGCATGGCACTGTGGTATACCCTCTAATCTCAGCATTTAGGAGGCAGAAGCAGGAGAATCTCTGTGAGTTTATGCCTGCTTGAGTCTCTAGAGTGAGTTCCAGGCTATCCAGGGCTACACAGTGAGACCCTTTCTCGAAAACAACAAAACATAATTTAAAATTATTTTATTTTTATGTGTACGGATATTTTTGCCTACCTGTGTGTCTTTACATCACATACATGTGTGTCTGGTGCCCAGAGAGGTCAGAGAGGGCATTGGATGTCCTGGCATTTCAGTTGCAGATGGTTGTAAGCTACCAAGTGGGTGCTGGGGAATCAAACCTGGGTCTTCCGGGAAAAGCAGTAGGCGCTCTAACCACTGAACCATCTCTCCAGCCTTGAACCATTTCTCATTGTTGTCTTCTTTAAGTGTTAACTTGATTTTTATCTTTGTTTTTTATATCTAAGTTTAAAAATCTTTTGTGCTAGTGGAATGTAGTGGCTGGCACACACTTTTAGTCCCAGCACTCAGGAGGCAGAGGCTGGTAGATCTTTGTGAGCTGGGGACCAGCCTAGTCTACAAAGAGAATTCCAGGACAGCTAGAGCTACATCAGAGAAGCCCTGTCTCAAAAGACCAAAACTAAATAAATAAATAAACTTTTGTGCTAGGCACGGTAACATAAGACTTTAATCCTAGCTCTGGGGAAGCAGAGGCAGGCAGATCTCTTGGTTCCAGCTCTACCTGGTTATATAGTGAGGCTCTGTCTCTAATACCTGTAGAAAAGAAAAATCTTTGGTAAGAGCTGAGGATTTATGCAGTGGTAGGTAGAGTGTTGTCTTGGGATGCATAAGGCCCTAAGTTCAGCACTACAGAAATGTCTTATGATTTATATTGTAGAATAGTTATAAATAAATAACATTTATTTGCTTATTTGTTTGTTTCTGCAACTGAGCTACATTATCTGCTTAAATGACTACTTTAGAATTAGGTTCACACTTATGTGCACTCAGATAAGCCCGTGTGGGGCTGATCTCCAGCCCATGCGTGCGTGCTTTGTCCGGCCCAATCCCTTTTTACCTGCAAGCTTGTTATCACTCCAGTGAACACCTGAGGTATTCTACACAAAACAGAAGTCTGTTCTGAGCTTTGAGCTTCCAAAACAGACTCAGGGTGGTTGTCCTAAAGGATAAAAGCCTGTCTCCCCTTCCTGTCCTTTGAGGACAGGTTCTTTGAAGTCATATGCTGCTACTTCAGTATTCACTGCCTACCCCAGCCAGTGGGGCATTATACAGTCTTGTACAGCCATGCTAGCTGAAAAGTTACGTGAAGAATGTTTCTGTACCCATTAACCAATTTCTGTCAATATTTCAGCCTAGTTGCCTTGTTTCTAAACATTTATATACATCATAGTCATTTTTTTAAAAAAGAATTACTTATTTTATGTATATGAGTACACTGTAGCTGTCTTCTGACACACCAGAAGAGAGCATCAGATCCCATTATAGATGGTTGTAAGCCACCATGTGATTGCTGGGAATTGAACTCAAGACCTGGAAGAGCAGTCAGTGCTCTTAACCACTGAGCCATCTCTCCAGCCCCATTATAGTCATTTTTAAAAAACTGGTATATATTGTATCTTTTTTTGTTTCATTTTTATTTTCAAGACAGGGTTTCTCTGTATAGCCTTGGCTGTCCTGGAACTAGATCTGTAGACCAGGCTGGCCTTGAACTCAGAGATCTGCCTGCCTCCCAAGTGCTGAGATAAAAGGCAAGTGTGCATGTTTTTTTTTTTTTTTTCCCTTTCTTTTTCTTTTCTTCCTTTCTTTCTCTCTCTCTCTTTTTTTTTTTTTTTTTTTTCTTTTTTTTTGAGAAAGAGTCTCGAATAGCCCTGGCTGGCCTGGAAATTGATATTTAGCTGAGGATGACCTTGAACTTTTGATTCTCCTACATCTCCTCCCTGAGTGCTGGATGATGGGTATGGGCACCATGCCCAGTCTATGAAACACTGGGCCCAGGGCCTCATGCATACCCATCAACCATTTTATCAACTGAGCCACATCCCCAGCCTTCAGTGTGTATTCTCTAAAATGATCCCAAGATATCCACCAATTTTACATGGAGATTGATATGTACCATTTATGCTTCAATTCTGCAGGTTTACTAGGAGTGTCCACTCAAGACTGCTGCTATTAAAATACCCTGTTCATGCCAAGCAGTGGGGGTGCACGTCTCTAATCCCAGCACTCAGGAGGCAGAAGCAGGCAGATCTCTGAGTTCCAGGCCACAGAATCCTGTCTCAAACAAACAAACAAACAAACAAACAAAAAACTACCAATAAAACCAAAATAAATAAAAACCTCAAACAAACAAATAATCAATACCTGTTGTATATCAAGCTTCCCCCAAATTTTAGATCCTTTAGTGATTTGTGCTTGATTTGAAATTTTAAAATAATTTTACTTTATGTGCATGGGTATTTTGCTTGCAGATACGTCTGTACCACTTGAGTGCGTGGTCCACTCTGAGGTCAGAAAAGCTCAGGAGATCCCCTGAGATTGGAGTTAGAGTTGTGAGCTGCCATGTGGGTTCTTATAGTTGAATCCAGATCTTTTGGAAGAATAGTCATCTCTCCAACTCTTGATCTGAATTTATTTAACAATTACTTTGTAGCCAGGTTTGGTGACACACACCTAGCACCTGGGATGCAGAGGCAAATTGATCTCTAAGTTTGAGACCAGCTTGGTCTACATAGCAAGTTCTCGGCCAGCTAGTGAGACTCTGTCTCAAAAAAAAAAAAAAAATTCCTCTTGTTATGCTGGGTATCAAACCCAGCCTTGCACATTTGAGACACATGCTGTGCCAGTAAATTTTATCCCCAGCTGCCTGCTTCAAATGTCTTTTTTTTTTTTTTTTTTTTTTTTGGGGGGGGTTTTTTTTTGGTTTTTTTTTTTTTGGTTTTTTTGAGACAGGGTTTCTCTATGTAGCCCTGGCTGTCCTGGAACTCACTCTGTAGACCAGGCTGGCCTCGAACTCAGAAATCTGCCTGCCTCTGCCTCCCAAGTGCTGGGATTAAAGGCGTGCACCACCACTGCTCCACTCACTCTTTTCCTCAGTTGATATCTGCCATTGACTCTCAGCAAGCTCCAGGAAGCATGAGGTCCACTTTCTTCTCCTCTATTGAATATCATTTGGTTTGTTATTGGTATGACTTACCAATGGTTTTTTTTTCACATTTATTTATTCGTGGTAGGGACATGTGGGCACACACATGCTATCGCATAGTGTGCATGTGGAGGTCAGAGGGGAGCTTTCAGGAACCAGCTCTCTCCTTTTGCTCCATGGGTTCCAGGAATTGCTGTCAGGCTTGCTAGCAAGTGTATTTACTTCCTGCTTCCCTCCTGGGCCAGTTTGACAGCCCTGGTTTTTTTTCTTGAAGGTTTTTGTGTATGTGTATGTCTTTGTGTATGTACCAGAAGAGGGCATCAGATTCTCTGTAGCTGGAGTTACAGGCAGATGTGGATACTCCCATGTGGGTGCTGGGAACCTGACTCAGTCCCTCTGTAAAAGCAGCAAATACTATGAACTGCTGAGCCATCTCTCCACTCCACCTGCCTTTTGTTTTTGTTTTGTTTGTTTGTTTGTTTGTTTGTTTGTTTGTTTTTGAGATAGGGTCCCATATAACATAGGCCTTGAACTCTGGATCCTCCTGTATCTTCCAAGTGTTGGGATTACAGGTATGAGCTAGCATCCCTGGATTAATTTGTATTTTTCAGTGGTTTATAAGTACTTCAATTACTTCACTCCTCAGATGGCTGAGCCCTAACACAGAAAATCTGATGCAGTATTCTGCAATACAGTTTGGGTACTGGTTTATGTATTTGTTTGTCTATCTATTTATCTATTTATTTATTGTCAGGATCTCACTGTGAAGCCCAGATGGCTTCATACTTATTTTTCATGTCATTAGTTTATTTATAATATTATCTAGTATAAGAATCCAAGAGTTTAATCCTGATGCCCCCCATCTACTTATATATTTGAATGCTTGGTCCTCAGTTAGTGGAACTGTTTGGGAAGGATTAGGAGGTGTGGCCTTGTTGGAGGAAGTGTGCCACTGGGGTGGGTTTTGAAGTTTCAAAAGCCCAGGCCCAGGCTCTGTCTTCTCTCTCTCTTTTTCTTTCTGCTTGCTTCCTGCTGATCAGGTTCTTAGCTCCTACCCCAATGCCATGCTTGCCTGCTTGCCTGCTTGTTGCCATGACGATCATGGGCTAACCCTCTAAAAATGTAAGCAAGCCCTCAGTTAAATGCTTTTTTTTTCTTGTAAGAATTTCTTTAGTCATGATTTTTTTCATAGCAGTAGAACAGTAACTAAGTTACCACTTCTTGACCATTGTCCATGTCTGTTAAAAGGATGGATTAAACATCGTGTATCATCATCATCATCGGTTTTTTTTTTTGTTTTTTGTTTTTTTCTTCAAGACAGGGTTTCTCTGTGTAGCTCTGGCCATACAGGAACTCATTCTGTAGATCATGTTCACCTCAAACTCAGAGATCTACCTGCTTCTGCTTCTGCCTGTGGATTGCTGGGATTAAAGGTGTGTGTCAACACTGCGCTAAAACATCCTTATTTCTTAAGAAGCTGGTGCCTTACCATACAGAAAGGGGCAATAAATCCAGGTCCAAAATGCATGGTCCTCATGGCCAGTAACTGCCTCTTATTTTCCACTGAGAATGGACATTTTCCTGTGTGTCCTCCCCATAGTGGCTGTGATAGACCATGGTGATGAACCTCTGGATACTGTCCCAATATGGTGGAACCTGTGCAAGGGACTCAGAGATAGAAGGTAGAAGAAATGGCCATACCACTAGGCTCTCCTTTCCTCACAGCCTTAATATCTAAACTTTTGTTTTATAAGACTGGGACGTCTGGCTGGGCAGTGGTGGCACACACCTTTAATCCCAGCACTTGGGAGGCAGAGGCAGGCAGATTTCTGAGTTCAAGGCCAGCCTGGTCTACAGAGTGAGTTCTAGGACAGCCAGGGCTACACAGAGAAACCTGTCTCGAAAAATCAAAAAAAAAAAAAAAAAAAAAAAAAAAAAAAAAAAAAAAAAAAAAAAGACTGGGACATCTGTAACCCATTTAGACGCAAACTTGTTATATAGACAGGAATGACTGAGCTCCTGATCATCTGGTCTCTACCTCCCAGGGCTGGCATTACAGGTATGTACCGCCACACCTACTTTATGCAGTACTGGGGAAAGAACCCAGGGTCTTTTGCATGCTAGGCAAGCGCAGTGCCTATCACTGTCCGAACTGAGCTACATTCCCGGGTCATGACCTCAAACTTCTCATTGTTCAGTCTCAGACTTCTGCATACTGGGATTAGCGCTGATTGGCACTGGGATGGAGACTCTCTCATGGTGCTGCTGATATGCAGGCAGGGAAAATAACTTATACGTAGAGCAGAGACCAAGGTAAGCAAGCAGGGAAGTAAGGTAGAGCACAAAGGGAGTGTGGATGGGGAGAGAAACCGTCCAGCGAAGGGTGAGGGAGGGCAGCGGTTTGGTAGATTAACAAATTCTAGCTCAGAAAACCGTAAAACTGGAGAGAACTTAAAACCACTCAGAGGTCAGGAAGATTGTGTGTTGAAGACCCATTTAGGCCACATAGTAAGTCCCAGCAGTTTTAGCTATGTGGCGAGACCCTGTCTCAAAAAGCAAAACAAGGGGGTATCGCTCACTGGATAGAAGGACCTGACACTCAAGTGTGTGGAACCACAGAACCCACATAAAAAAGAGTGTGAGAATCCCCAGGACTCACAAAAAAGCTGGATGTATAGTGCAAGTGGCTGTGACCCCCAACATGCTGACAGGAAAGTGGGAGGCAGAGAATCCCCAGAGACTTGAGGGTCATCACACTTGTGTTTCAGGAGAACAAAGAGATTGTCTCAAAGTGGAAGGTAGGGAGAACCAACAGCCTAGGTTTTTCCCTGATCTCCACACATAATCTGTGGCATGTGGGTGTGTTCATACACACAGAGAGACAGACAGATAGATAGATGAGAGGGGGGAGGGTGTCCAAGTTAGGGCTCTAGAGGTTGAACCAAAGCCAAGAGATTTTGGAAGCAAGCTTTTATCCAAGCAAAGCTTGGGATCCAAAGAATAGTAATATTGTTGCCTAGGGTTGTTAACTTTGCCCCACCAAGGTCTGCAGGGTCAGCGTACCAGGAAAGGTTAGGCAAAATATACAAAATAACACTTCTGTTGGCAGAGGGGACTCATCTGACCTAGAAGAACCCAGAATGAGATAGCCTCTCACACACTAAATGGCTTTTAAGAAAACAGATAATACCTTTAATCCCAGCACTTGGGAGGCAGAGGCAGGCGGATTTCTGAGTTTGAGGCCAGCTGGTCTACAGAGTGAGTTCCAGGACAGCCAGGGCTACACAGAGAAACCCTGTATCGAAAAAAACGAAAACAAACAAACAAACAAACAAAAAAAAACAAAAAAAAAAGAAAACAGACAATAGCAAATTTGCAATGACATAGAAAGACTGGAACCTTCCACAGGGGAATATGAAATGGCACAGACACAGTGGAGGACCCACACACATTAAATATGTACAAAAACCCCATAAGAGCCAAACACAAAATACTGTACAGTTGTTTGCCATCTCTCTGGAATGTGTTCCAAAGTATTTCTCACATGCCTGGAACCTTGGATACTTCTGAAACATTAATATTAATTTTTTGCTAAACCCATGTACCCATACTTATGGTAGGTTAATTTATGGATATAATAAGACCTTAACAACAATAGCTAATAGTAGGATAATTGTAACTATACTATAATACAAGTTATTTAAAAATTGGTTATTTTTATTTCTGGAATTTTCCACTTACTAATTTTGGGGTGAGATTAATTGAGGTAGCTGAAATTTTAGCCTTGGGTAAGGAAAGGCTACTGATGACTCCATGTTTATGAAGTTCTACAAAAGACAGATCTTACCTGTAGAAGCAGGTCAGCCTTCCTGATCCTAGTGTCAGGAAGAGACTTAGAATAGGGTGAAGTATAGTCAAAAACTGTTTGGTTCCTACCACAGAGTCCTAAAGCCTTTGACTTTCTGGGTGATAGAAGGGAATGGAATCCTTTCCCCTACCCAAAGCCACACTTAATATTAAACATTCTACAAAGCAAATTGACTGGTTGAAACATCTGTGACTGTGTAGAGCCAAAGCGTTTCCCAGGTGGGGAGCCGGATTCTCTCGGGATATATTTAGCTCTTTAAATGAGTCATTTATTGACTACCTCTCTGTGTAATCCAATGTCCTTATAAACATTGAGTAAATCCTTTCAGAATGTACCAGCAAAACCCCATCTTCCATAAGAATGTCACTATATAACATCTGAGGCCTCGAACAGAGACTTCCCCCGAGCTGCTGTAGCTGCCTACCTGATGTTTCTACCCATGTATTTCAAGAATCTTGATTTATGGGTTTTTTTGTTGTTGTTCTGTTACTATAAAACCTTCAGTAAACAGGTAGGTTGGGGTAACCTAAATCGGCTTCCCTGGGTATGGTTACTCATGTTTGGTTCCAGAATAAACTTACTCCCTTTGAGGTGAGAAAGGTGGTTTTTGTGTTTTGAGTCATATCTTTTGTACTTCAGCCACTCTAGTTTGGGTGAGATGTGTACTGGTGGACCCTAGACAGCTTCATCGTGAAGGCTGGTGACAAATGAGACACCCGTGTGAGCACTGCCTTGGAGCTTTCCGCTGTCACTCCAGGGGAGAAGAGAGATCCTGGAGACTGAGTTCAGTCACCTATGGCTAGTGATTTAGTCAGTGATTCCTGCCTAATGAACTCTTCACTCCTGTCTCCCCTAAATTCCCTCCCCCAAACAAAAAATCCCAACAAAAAAACCCCTAGCACATAGAATTAGGAGAATTTTCCACTCAGTCAACAACTGAGGTACAAGGAGAGTAGCACACACACAGAGGGCGTGGGAGCTTCAAGCACATGACCAACCACCCATCTTTTGCTCTATGCATCTCTTCATTTGCTGTTCCCAAGCTACATCCTTTAGAGTAAACCAGTAAATACATATATGGCACCTCTCTGAGTTCTGGCGTTATTCTATTTAGCAAATTATGGACCCTGAGAGGAGCTTGTCAGAATCCTCAGATTTGTAGTAAGTCCAGAAATGTGGCTGGGCTATCCTGACCTCCTGCTTGCAGCTGTCATTGAAGGGAGCACAGTCTCGTGAGACTAAGCATATGGAGTCTGGTTTGTAATTGGGTAGTGTCGGGACAGAAATGAACTGACAGAAGTGAAGTCTGTAAAAAAGATGTCACATTGGTAGTCCAAAAACACATCAAGAGCATTTGGGAAGTGGGAATATTCTCTGTCCTGATAATAATAGTGGTCACATGGTATGTGCTGTACATTTTCAAATTCATGGAACTGTAGAACAAACTTTAAACTACAGATCAAGGAATTGGCAGATGGGTCAATGGGTGAAGATGCTTGCACAAGCTTAGTGAACTGAGTTCAAATCACTGGGACCCGTATAAATGGTGGAAGGAGAGAACAGACTTCTTAAAGTTGTCTTCTGACCTCCACACACCTGCATGTGCACCCTCCAGCCCATGTATATGAAATAATTCTAAAAATTATGGACCAAGAAGTCCTCAGTTGATACGATGTTTACTTAACACGCAGAGGGCCTAGGGTTCCATCCCTAGCACTGCATAAACCATGTAGTATCTCATGCTAGCACTTAGGAGGTGAAGTGGGGAAGTCTAGAAGTTCAAGATCATCATCAGCTACAGATTGAATTCAAGACTAGCCAGGTATACCTGAGACCCTGTCTCTAAACAGATAAATATATAAGGGCCAAAGAGGTGACTCAGGGCAGAAAAAGGTGCCAGATGTCAAATCTGATGACCTAAGTTTGATCCTTATATCCCACATTGTAGGAGAAAATAAATCTCTGTGAGGTAGCCTGGTCTACAGAGAGAGTTCCAGTCAGTAAGGACTACACAGAGAATCCATGTCTCAAAAAACCAAAACCAAAACCAAAACCAAACCAAACCAACCAGCCAAACAAACAAACAACCAAAACAAAAGGAGAGGGCTGATTCTCTTGCAAGTTGTTTGTTGGCCTTCACACCTATGCAGGGGCAGTTGCAAATGTACCCTACCTTAATGTAAAGTTTAAAGAATAATTACTTGTGTGTATGTATGTGTTTGTGGCAAGTTTGTAGCTAAGTGGCAGAGTGCTTATTTAGTAGGCACACATGTGGTGGTGGTGGTGGGGCTGTAGGGGTAACTGTGCTCAAGATCAGTTCTGGAATCCCAGAATTAGGAAGCAAGTTCAAGGCCAGTCACAACTACACAGCATGTTTCTGGTTAGCCAGCAGTATCCTGGATGATCCTTCTTCAACAAACAACTGGAAGCAGAAGTGTTTAGTGAGGGAAGGGAAGAGCAAGCAGAGGTCAGGTGGCCCCAGAGGGAAGGACAGCCTCCTTTGCAAGTGCCAGGTTGGAATGGCATAAGGTGAGTTGGTATTTTTCTTCTTCATGTGTCTTTGACATAGCTATACATGTAATTGTGTGTGTGTGTGTGTGTGTGTGTGTGTGTGTGTGTGTGTGAGTGTGTGTGTTTGTGTGTATCCTAAGAAGGCTGAGGCAGAAAGATTTCAAATTTAAGGCCAGCTTGGCCTTTATAGTGAACTCTATCAAAAAATAAAAACAAGAGAGCCAATTTAGATGGCTTAGCAGGTAAAGGTATCTGCCAGTGTGCTGACTAGTTTTATGTCAACTTAATACAAGCTAAAGTCATTTCAGAGGAAGGAACCTCAATTAAGAAAATGCCTCCGTAAGATCAGACTTCAGGCAAGACTGCAGTTCTCAACCTGTGGGCTGCTACCCCTTTGGGAGTTGAGAAACCTTGTCATCTAAGACCATTGGAAAGGGCAGATATTTATATTACAGTTCAAGACTACTGACTGCTCTTCCAGAGGTCCTGAGTTCAATTCCCAGCAACTACATGGTGGCTCATTGTACCATCTGTAATGGGATCCAATGCCCTCTTCTGGTGCGTCTGTAGACAGTTACAGTGTACTCATATACATAAAATAAATAAATCTTTAAAAAAATTTTATGGTTGGAGGTCACCACAACATGAGCAACTGTATTAAGGGGTTGTGGCATTAGGAAGGTTGAGAACCACTACTACTTTGGGACTCTCTTAATTAGTGATTAATGGCTGATGGCCTAGCCCATTGTAGGTGAAGCCACCCTTGGGCTAGTAGTGGTCCAGGGTTCTATAAGAAAGCATGGGGACAAGCCAGTATGCAGTACCCCTCCACGGATTCTGCATCAGCTTCTGCCTCCAGGTTCCTGCATGACTTCCTTTGAGATAAACAATGATATGGAAGTACAGGTGGAAAAATAAACTCTTTCCTCCCTAAGTTGGTCACAGTGTTTTATCAAAGCAATAGTAACCCAACTAAGATGGCAACTAGGCCTGATGACAATCTCGATTTAATTGATTTAAGGTGGAAAGAGAGACTTGACTCTTGGGAGTTGTCTTCTCATACATTCATGACGTGTATTTACATATGAATAGTTTTAAAGATTTATTTTAAATTTTATTTTTATTTTGTGTGTATGGTTTTGTGTGCATGTATGTCTGCGTACCATGTATGTGCCTGGTGCTCACAAAGGTCAGAATTGGGTGTCAGATCCCCTGGTACTGTAGTTACAAACAGCTGTGAGCTGCCATATGAGTGTTGGGGATTGAAGCAAGATCCCTTCAAAAAACCCCAAAACCAAAACCAACCAACCAACCAACCAAACAACAAACCAGCCAGTGTTCTTACCCACTGAGCTATTTTTCCAGCCCCAAGAACATTATTTGTTTAAAAAAAGATAAATAGGGTGGTGGTGATGCATGACTTTAGTTCTAGCATTTGGGAGGCAGAGAGAGCTGGATCTCTGCGTTTGAGGGCAGCCTGGTCAACAGAGCGAGTTCTAGGACAACCAGAGCTACACAGAGAAACCCTGTCTCAAAAAGCAAGACAGAGCCGGGCAGTGGTGGCGCACACCTTTAATCCCAGCACTTGGGAGGCAGAGGCAGGTGGATTTCTGAGTTCGAGGCCAGCCTGGTCTACAGAGTGAGTTCCAGGACAGCCAGGGCTACACAGAGAAACCCTGTCTCGAAAAACCAAAAAAAAAAAAAAAAGCAAAACAGAAGAAAGATAGACAGACCAACAGACAGAACAAATATACATGTATGAAATTACTGAAGGATAAGTTAAAAAAGATTTCTAACAAAACAAGGGCATGGTGCACCTGCCTGTGACTCCTGTGCCATCGCAGGCAGAAACAGGAAGAGCAATGGGGCATGCAATGGGGCATGCTGGCTGCCAGCCTAGTTGCAGGTTCAATGAAGAGATCCTGTCTATAGTGTCTCAACGGATTTGGGTGGAGAATGATAGGAACATACTAATCTTGCTTCCATACACACAGACATATGCAAGTACAGCACACTCGTACAGTCCTCAGACCCACACAAACCATTAATGAGAAAAGGAGGAACAAATTAAGAGAAAAGACGTAGCTCCTAGTTTAAAACTTCTAATGAAGCTAAAGATGACCGGGTTAATAGCAGCAGCTCAAGGAGCATCTCAATGCATGAAGATTTTTTACAAACCATCCAAACTAGCTCATCCAGAAGACCATTAGACTGCAGATTTATTACAAGTCAATAAGAAAAGCCTAGAATAGAACAATTGGACAAGTTACACGAATAGACAACTAAAAGAAATCTACATGATCAATGCAAAGTGTTTAATATATTTGTGATAAAACAAGTTTTATTTTCTACCAATTAATTTGACAGTGTCAGATTAGTGTGTGTACAGAGAAATGACCAATACTAGTGTAGCCAGTGAAAAAAAATCGGGTGGAAACATGAGTACTGTTGCTTGTAGTAGGATCGAATCAGGTAAGAGAGATTGGGGATGAAGACATTGGAAGTGGTTTCAGTGGAAGGGTCAGGGGAGAAAGAGTTAAGACTTAGGGACACATGTCTAACCACTTATATCTTTGCTGACTGTTCAATACCAAGCTTCTAGAAACTTAGATAAGTAACATGTGTTGGATGAATAAGGTATCTTTGATAAATGAGGTTTATCAATCCCTAAGGTCTAACACTAACTGACTTGAAGGTTTATGTCCAGCCTCTTTGTATTTGCTCATTTTGTTAAGGCTTAGCTGTTTGGATAAACCAAATCATAAAAGAAGCTGTAATATGTTCTACAATGACACAGCGTGAAAGGATCGGAAGGCCGAGGCCCCGGCTCTGTGGACTATGGCTTGGGGCCATCATGTCCTCAGTTTTATTAAATTTTCACATTTACTATTGTGTGTTTGTGAATTTGTGTAGAGGTCAGAGTATAATTCAGTTTTCTTATTCCACCATGTTGAGTTCTGGGGATCAAATTCAGGTTATCAGGCTTGGGGGCACATGTTCTACCTGCAGAGCCATCCCCATGGCCCCCAAAACATTTTGTATATATGGATCCCCCAAATACCTGAGAACCACTTTCTTGCTTTTCTGTACAGTTTTCTCATCTCAAGAACTTCCTTCCAACTTCACCTATAGAAATTTTGTATATCTATGAGGTCCAGTCCAAGTCTCACCTCTTTCTCTGTCAGTTTTAGACAGAAAAGTTCTGCCTCAACTCCTCTACACCTTCAGAACTGACATACTTTAACACCTCTTTGCAGAAGTCGATTTTTTGGCTCTCTTAAATTCAAGGCCATCTTGGGTAACACAAGTCAGAACCCATCCTAAATAAATTAAAAAAAATTTTTTTTAGGAAAAATTTATGTGTACTTATGTAGTATCTGTATGTGGTGGCAGGTGCTGTTGGATTCCAGAGGCAGCATGAAGTCCGCTGGAACTGGAGTTACAGTGGATTGTGAGTGATGGGAACCGAACTTGAGTCCTCTGCAAGAGCAAGTGCTCTAGATCACTGAGCTCTCTCTCTCCAGACCCTTAAGGGGATCCTTCTGCCTTAACCTCCTGAGTACCTAAGAACTAGGACTAAAGCATGTGCCAACCTGGCTTCAAATTTTTATTTTTATTTTATTTTTTATTTTTTGGTTTTTTGAGACAGGGTTTCTCTGTGTAGCCCTGGCTGTCCTGGAACTCACTCTGTAGACCAGGCTGGCCTCGAACTCAGAAATTCACCTGCCTCTGCCTCCCAAGTGCTGGGATTAAAGGCGTGCGCCACCATTGCCAGGTTATTTTATTTTATTTTTTTGTTTTTCGAGACAGGGTTTCTCTGTGCAAATTTTTATTTTGAACATGCTCCTTATAAGGCAAATAAGGAAAGCAAATTCTCTTCTTTAAAATTAAGGAGAATTGGCGGTTACTAAATTGACCCAAACATCAAATCCTTATTGTCTTTCTCTTGGGGTGGCTGGAACAAAGTTGATTTCATATGTAGTTACATAGATGATAAAAAAAAACCTCGCTCTTTCTTTCCCCAGTATTCAAAGCTTTGGGTCACCAAACACAACCAGAGGTGATCAGGAATCTCAAAGACCTAACCAAATCCTTAGCCACTTCAATCTTACAGCATTTTCAGCATATTGAAAAACGAGTGGGTTACGAAATGGCTACTTTAAATCTTCACATGGCATCATCCTTTTTTTTTGACTCAATCCATCACTAGATTATGTCTGATTTTAATGACTAAAATCAGAAAACAACATGGGAACATGGGACGGTGACTTCATTTGGCAGGATTGTGAATCTAGATAGTGTTTTGTTAGGTAAAGAGGTCTCAGGCTCCCGGGTTCAGGGCGATGACTCCGCAGGAAAAGGCAGTGTCTGCTGCCCAGAGGGATCTTACTCGCTACACAAGCACACCGACCTGACCTCTCACCATTTCTGATGAAGGCCATAGGTTCCAGGCGTGGTTGGAACAAGGTTCCTAACTCAGTGGGTGGGAAAGGCGTCTTCTGGATGTTCACCAACACACCGACCCTGAGGGATGGGGGCGACCCACGCGAGAACGCGTGCCAAATCCATCCGCCCTCGGGAGCGCGCACCCGCCCGTTTGGTGACAGCCCGCCTTCTTTCCTCATACCCAATCAGCAACCACTTCCTGCCTAGCTTTCGACCAATCACCACGCTCCACGAAGAATAGCCCTAGGGGGCGTATGGGATGGAGCTTCGAGCGATGGTCATTCTTACCAATAGATTCTCAGATCTTGCGCAAAGGGGCGGGAGCTGGCGTTTGTTGTAGCCACTCAGGAACGAGGGGCGGACGCGGGGTAGGGCTTCGTGCGGTGGGGCTCGCTCGCGCGGCGGCGGTAGCCGAGGCCTCTTAGTTCTGCGGCACGTGACGGTAGGGCCTCCTCTGCCGCTGTCTCCACTGCAGCACGGGGCCGGGTGTGCGGGTGGGAGGTGAGAGAGCCACCAGTGGTCCCCGGGAGGCTCGAGGTGAGACGGGAAAGTGTGCGGGGGCCTCAGGCCTGGGAAGAGCCTTGGGGGCCTGGGAGAGTGGCGCCGCGGCCGAGGGGGTCGGGTGTGGCTGGAGTCTCGACGACTGAGGGGTCGGGCGGGCTTTCGAGTGGCGCAGGCCCAGGCGGACGCTCAGGGCAGTGAGGAGAGCGGCCGGGTTAGAGGGACTGGCCTGGGCAGTGCCGCCGGGGTCGGGAGGCGTGGCAGATGTCCTGGGGTTTCCCTTGACCTCTGAGAAAGCTAACAACTTCCTATGGCTTTGCTTCTAGAGCTTTCTTAGGCCCTGTCCTGGCCCACCCAGAAGTGGACTGAGTAATCCGGTACAGGTGTGGTATTAGAATTAGGCCTAGTAGGTAGCTCAAATAGTAGGGAAAGACGAAGTAGATCTAGAGATAAGCGTTACGGTTTCAATATTAGAAAATAGCATGCCCAAAGCGAAAATTGGACCATAGCACTCTGGTGAGGGAGTAGAATGTACTAGAACGTGTACCGCTTGAGAAACTTAAGGCTTAACTATTAAAGAACCTGCCTATTCGGTAGTGGATAGATAGTAATCCAGTGGGGGTGTTCACTGGACCATAAAAGCAGGAAATACAAGCGAAAGTTCAGTTAGTGAGTGGAGGAAACTGAGGCCTAGAAGTTTGAAATGACTGGCCCAAGGTCATACAGGTAGTTCTAATCATCCAGTTGGGATTGTAACAGAGGACTAGACAGTTTGGGTTTCATATTTAAGGTTAAAAGTCCTGGTTCAAGCACCTAACTGCAATTTATCAGGGGAGTGGGAATTTGGGAGGTTTTTCTACTTTAGTCTCCAGGAGTAGACAGACTGGCTGATGACCTTCTATTAAATTAAGAGGTAGTGGGAATGAGAAATTGAATGTATAGTAAAGGTTCAGTGGGTAGTAATTGCACTGGCTTCTTGTAGTCTGAATGCCTTGGTCATTACACGGTTATACTAATTTTTGTGTTAAGTCCTGTGTGCCAAGACCTGGGGACACATTCATGACACCTTGTGTATTAACTGCTGGTCATGACGCTAGTGATTGCTGGTTGTCTGAAATTAAACCAAACTGAATATTAAAAGCTTGACAAAGGTGAGCTACAGTTTCTTTACCCTGAGGAAATGGAAGATTCTGCCTGTTTTTAAAATAATTTGCACACCCCCCCTTTAAAGGGGGAAATTGGGTTATCTTAAAAATCTTTGTATATTTTCCAGTAACGTTTGAAAGGGCATTAATGGAATCGATTCTCATGTTGTACTTATGCTGTAATTAAGCTTACAGGCCAGGCAGGGTACACAGGTGAGCCAGTACCTGAAGAATTGTATATAGTAGTGAACCGCCCACAATAGTTTACTGAGATGTCTGAAAATGGATGTCTCCACCTTGCTATCTTAACTCAACAGTGCAATTAGCTCCTTAATCTTTCAAGGGCCACAAGACACATGCATCTTGCCAACACACCTTGCATCCTTGTCCTGCAGAGGTCATTTGCCCTGCAAAAGTACTTTAAGGGAGTAGAGTGGCATAACTGCAGAAGACTGTCCAGCATGGTAACTTTGCTTCCTGTCCTTTTAAAATGGGAATGAGTCTGCTACTTGCTTTACCCTTGAGAGGGCAGATACTAAGAAACTGCTTTGGAAAGTGTAAGGAAATGGGCAAATAGTATTGGCAGCTCATAAAAAGTTCTAAGAAGTAATTAAAGTGTCAAAGATAGTTGTAGTCTGAATAGCTTACTGTAAAACTCATTAGGAAAGTGCTTATTAAATGCTTTGTTATTGCTACAAATGCTAGTGAAGAATTTTTAGGCTTATTTAATTTTTTGTGTATGTGTGTTTTGCCTGCATGTATGTCTGTGTGTAGTGTGTGTGTGTGTGCGCGCGTGCGCCATCATGCTGGTGCTGGGGATCAAACCTGGGTCCTCTGGAAGAGCAGCCAGTGCTTATAACCACTGAGCTATGTCTTCAGCGCTGAAAATTTTCTTTTTTTTTTTTTTTTTAAGGAATCTAGAAAATTTTTATATTGTGGTATTCGTGTCTTTAAAAAAAAAAAAAAGATTTATTTCTTTAGGGCTTGAGAGATGGATGACCGGTTGGGAGCACTGACTGCTCTTCCAGAGGTCCTGAGTTCAATTCCCAGGAGCCACAGGGTGGCTCACAGTCATCTCTAATGAGATCCAATGCCCTCTTCTGGTGTGCCTGAGGACAGCACAACATATTCATGGGGGGGGGGGTTTTAAAAAAAAAACCACACCCATATTTATATAAATTTTATTTATTATATTTATATATTATATTTAATTTATTATATTTAAATATATGAATATATTTTATATATAATATATATTTTTAAAAACAAAAAATATTTTTATGTGTATGTTGCTGTGAGTATATGCATTATATTCATGGAGGCCAGAAAAGGGCATTATATTCTCTGAAGTTGGAATTACAGACAGTTGTAAGCTGGCCAACTGGGTACTGAACTCTTTTTATTTTGTTTTGTTTTGTTTTTCGAGACAGGGTTTCTCTGTGTAGCCCTGGCTGTCCTGGAACCCACTGTGTATACCAGACTGGCCTCGAACTCAGAAATCCACCTGCCTCTGCCTCCCAAGTGCTGGGATTAAAGGCGTGCACCACCACTGCCCGGCCCGGTACTGAACTCTTAATCACTGAGCCATCTCTCCATCCTGGGTATTCACATCTTAAAGTCAATTCATATGGAAAAAGTTACTAAAAAAATCACTTATTAGCTAGGTGGTGTGGTGGTCACTCACCTTTGATCCCAGCATGAGGGAGGCAGAGGTAGATTTATTTATGAGTTCAAGACCAGCCTGGTCTACAGAGTGAGTTCTAGGATAGCCAAGGCTATACAGAGAAATCCTGTCTCAAAAAATTACTTCTATGTTTCTGTCAATGAAAAAAGATCCAAGAAGGTGGGAATAATTCTCACCTAGCAAACTTGGGGCCCAGGGATTCATTCCCAGCACGTGAAGAAAAACCCCCAGATCTGGCATGTGAGTAAGGTATTATAGATCTCATTTATAGAGCAGGCCACAGATCACACTGTTTTCCAGGATGTTGTCCTGTCTTCGTCCCCCCACCTCATCCCCCAAATACTGAGGATGGAATCTAGGCCTTGAACTTAGCAATTCAGAAAACACTACTACTTAGCTGTCTCTCCTGGCTGCCAAGGTGATCTTGAATTTCTGGGTTCACTTAATCATCTAAATTCAGTCTCCCAGGTAACTGGGACTACAGGAGTGTGTAATCATGCATTTTTTAAATTATTTTTTAATAGATGAGCATTTACAGTTGTATTTTCACCCATTAATTGTTGTAATTCTCACAAGATATTTTTTGTTTGTGCATGCATGTGCCATGGCATTTGGATATGTATGGAAGTCAGTGTGATTTTTTTTTTTTTTTTTTTTTTTTTTTCCTAGAATTGGTTTCTCTCTTTAAGTATGGGTATTAGGGATTGGGCTCAACCTGTTAGGCTTTTTAACAGAAACATAGAAGGGTCAGGGCACTCGCTGCCATGCCTGATGGCTAGACTTCCATCGCTGGGTGGCACTTGGTGGAAGTCACCCTCTGACTCCCAAATGTGTACACACACAAAATAACAAATACAACTAAGTGCTTATTTTTTCCCCAAAATAAAGTTTAGAGTATTTGCCTTAAAATTCACTAAAAATCAACAAGCAGAAATATTAGCAATATCTAGTAACTAAACAATCACTACAAACATTCAGCACATGCTGTAAAACAGGCCTCCTCATAAGCAGTTTAAATATGTTTAACCTAACCAGTAATTCTAGAGTAGACGTTAGTATTGGTTTAGAGAAAAAAACTCGGCCCAGAGATTAGCAGTTGACTCACATTATTAAGTAGCTAACCAGGAATTGTGATTTGAATATGTGTTTATAAACATTTTTTGTCTGTGCTCTTGGGCAGAATAGTGATAGAAACCCCTAGAGTTTATGTGGGGTCTTTTAGGCCACCTAAAGTATTCCCTGCCAAACCTAAATTTATTTTTAAGACTAAAATAATTTTTTTTTAAAGATTTATGTATTTATTATATATAAGTATACTGTAGCTGTCTTCAGACACACCAGAAGAGAGCATCAGATCTCATTACAGATGGTTGTGAGCCACCATGTGGTTGCTGGGATTTGAACTCAAGACCTATGGAAGAACATTCAGTACTCTTAACCGCTGAGCCATCTCTTAAGCCCAAGACCAAAAAAATTTCAAGAGAGTATATCAAATGAGGGCTGAGGAGATGGTTCAGATGGTGACGTGCCTACCCTGTTGTGCAAGCAGTAAGACCTGAGTTCAGATTGTCAGCATTCAGTGCTGGGGGCTGGAGACAACTGGGATACTAGAACTCACTGGCCAGGTAGCCAGTGTAGGTTTCAGGTTCTCTCAGAGACCATGTGTCAAAAAATAAGGTAAAGGGAGGTGGAGGAAGACATCAGGTCTGGGTCCTTTGTACACACAAGTCTGAACATAGACTCACACCAATAGTATGCTGAAATGAATGGAATGAATGTGTAGCTTACATGGAAATCACATTTTAAAATTTCCATGCTATTTCAAAATTTGTTTAGTATTTATTTTAGAATAACCAAGAATATTAGGTCATTTTACTATTCCTGTAATTTCCATAAATGAAAGAAATTAGAGTTGAAGTTTCTTTTTGTTTTGAGTTTTGAAACAAGATTAAACTATGTAGCCCTGGCTGACCTGGAATTCATAGTGTAGAACTGGCCTCAAACTTATGATTGTTCTGCTACTGCCTCTTTGAGTATTGGGTTATAGGTCTGCAAAACCAAATCCTGCTTGAATTTGTTTTTAAATTCTTCTAAGAAGTAAAGTCTTTGATGGCTGGGGAGATGACTAAGTGGTTAACAGTATTGGGTGCTCTTCAAAGGAACTTGTCTTTAGTTCCTAGCACCAACGTGGTGCCTCAACAACCATCTGTATGTAATTCTAGAGCCAGAGAATTTGATGCCCTCTTCTAGCCTCTTGGCACTATGCACATACATGGTACCTAGGCACACATGCAGGCAAACAAACATACATATGAAATTTAAAAAATAATGTATCTTTAAAAAATACATATATTGGGCAGTACTATTATATACAGGTCTATAGACTGGAGGAGGGAGAATTGGATGTAGATGAACTGACCAAGGTCACCCAGAAGCTGGAGAAACTAGAACAGTTCTCCCTGATAGGACAGGTTACTGCTCTCCACCACTGAGCTGTCTTGATAATAAGGAATTGAAGTTTCAAAATAGAAAACCTGCAGCTGAACACTGGGAATGCAGCTCAGAGGCAAGGCTTCTGTCCACCATCAGGAGGCTCTGGTTTTGATCACAGCACTGTGAAATAATAAAATGTCAACTTTCCACTTCTAGGATTTAAGATAATTTGCCCTTCTAAAAGTTGGGTGGATTACACTGAAATATGAGTGCATTAGGTAGGTGGTCTTGAAGATAGATCCCTTTGGCCCTGAAAATTAGGCCCCTTTGTCTTTAGTAAGTTGGGAAGCATGCCAGGAATGCAAATAATGTATTTTGTTGGCTTTGTATTTGTCTATGCTTTATGTTTGATTGCAGGTGGATGATCATTTGATTATTGAAGAGCAAATCTAGGGCTTTCATGTGCTAGACAAAGGTTATGCAATTGATGCATACCCTAAACTTACTGTGGGTTTGTATATGGGTGTGTGTACATTCATATGGGTGGCTGCCCATGTGTATGCATTGAGGCCAGAAGATGACTTCAAGTAGCAGTCCACCTTGTTTAAGATAAGGGTCTGTCATTGGCCTTAGGTTTGCTATTAAGTGGTTAGTAATTCCCAGGCATACACCTGTATCTTTCCCAGTCCTTCAAACACTTCTAAATTGAGAAAGACTAAACTTCATTAAGCTTAAATTACTTCTTAATGTATTGGGGCTAGAGAGGGCCTGTGTTCTGTGCCTAGTACTCATATAGTGGACTGTAGCAGCAGTTCCGGGGAATCTGACATCACCTTACTTTAACAGGTTCTGGGTATGCACGTTGTGCACATGCATGCAGACATTCATAAAAAATTAAAATTAAGGTTTTACTATTATATGTATAGGTAAGTGTGCATGGTGTGGGTGGATGCAGGAGTTCTTTCTATTATGTGGGTTCCAGGGAGTGAACTCAGATTGTCAGTCTTAGCAGTGGGTGTCTTTGCCCACTGAGAGCTCTCTTGCTAGCCTATCCTTTTCTTTTAGCCAGTTTTACTATGAATCCCTGGATGGTTTGGAACTTGCTGGCATTGAGCTCATGATTCAGTAATACATTAAAAACAAAAACAAGAAAAACCTAAAGTTTTGAAGTAATTATATGCATAACAGAACTGGCAAAAATCTCTTTTCATGATATAGTACATGAATTTAATCTAGACCCTGGAGTTGGAGGTGAGTTATCTTTAAGTCTGAGGCTACCTTGGATTACAAAATGAAGATTCTGTCTCTAAAACAAGAGCTAGGGGTGAAGTTCAGCAATAGAATACTGAATGCTAGGCCCTAGCACTTAAAAAGTAGCAAAAGTAATACAGGGTAGTCGATTGTAACCAGTGACTGCTGAGTTTCCCCTAGTGAGGTAACTGTAAGACCCAAACCAGGACTTCTACATTAGTCTTCTCTTCAAAGTATATTCAGACCACACCCATTTTTAATGTGTGTAGTTTAGTTTTAAGAATTTTTCCCTTTTTGGCCTTTTTTTTTTTTTTTTTTTTTTTTTTGGTTTTTCGAGACAGGGTTTCTCTGTGTAGCCCTGGCTGTCCTGGAACTCACTCTGTAGACCAGGCAGGCATGCGCCACCACTGCCCGGCTCTTGAAAACATTTTTTTAAGTGACTTTGTATTAAGCTAAACAGTCATACTGATGTCTTTAATTCTGTTCGCACTGCCGTGTTGATTCTTTCAGTTTCGCTCTGTTTGCTTATCTATAAATTTTTACTCCAACAGAGAAAAAGTGGCTCCCATCCACCATCTATTTAATTTATTTACTGTTGATAAGCCTGGCAATATCAAGAGTCATTGATCCATCTGCCATGGGAAACAGCTCTTTGAGCTAGTGTGGTACTTTGAAAGGTTCAGTTTTACTGAGCACACTCCTTTCACTCTGAGTGAGATTGTTTTATGATCTATAATAAAGGTGTAGATTGTTTTGTTTCATTGTCCATGTTGTCTTTGATCACTTGAGTTCCTAAATGGTTTTTTGTTTTGTTTTACAATTTTAAAAGTAGATTTCTTTGTGTTGGAATTTTATGGGTTCTGACAAATGCAGTATCGTGTATATTCATAATCAAAAGTATTAACAGTTTTGATGCCTTTTTAAAATTCCCTTTCTTTCACACGATTGTATGGTAAAGTCTCTAGTTCTTCCCCTTTCAGAATATTAGTAATTGGAATTCTGCAGTCTGACCTCTTTTGTTTAGTTAGCAACATACTTTTAGATTCATGTATTTTGTGCTTAGGCACTTCTTTCAGTGATTGAACAAGATTTTATCGTATGGATGAATGAGTTTATTTTCCATTCACCTGCTGAATTATTTTGGTAGCCTTTAGAATTTTGGGTACAGATCTTTGACTAAGCTCTGATCCTCTCAGAGTGCTGGGCCATGGACTTGACCGCTGAACTGTAATCCCAGGTTTTGCTTAGTTTCTAGTTGGGTTCTCTTATGTTGAAGTTTATTTCTTTGTATGTTTAAATCAAGCCCATTAGATGTGTTTTGTAAGTATTTTCTCCTAATTTGTGATTGTCCTTTATTACCTTAACGTCCTTTTCTTTTTTTAAAGATTTATTTATGTTTATGAGTGCTCTGTTTTAATGCACACCAGAAGAGGGAAACAGATTTCATTACAGATCCTGGTTGCTGGGAATTGAACTTAGGACCTCTGGAGCAGCCAATGCTCTAACCGCTGAGCCATCTCTCTGCCCTCAATATCTTATGTTCTTAATAGAACAGAAGTAGTGTTGTTTTTGTTTGTTTGTAGAACAGAAGTAGTGTTGTTTTAGTTTGTTTGTTTTGTTTTCTAAAGCACACACCAAGTTCCTTTTAATTATGTGTATATGTGTTTGTAGGAAGTTATGTGCATAAGTGCATGTGTCTGCAAAGGCCAGACTTGGGAGTTGTAGATGGGTGTAAACTTCTTGACTTGGGTGCTGGGAACTGAACTTGGGTCCTCTGGAAGAGCAGGAAAGCACTTTTAACTGCTAAACCATCTCTGTATCTCTTCAAAAATAAGTCTTGTCTGTCTATGTGTATTACAGAGTTTATAAGGAATTTGTAGTTCAGCATTAGAACGAATTGGTTTACATTGATCAATATAGTAAATTGAGCCCTTTTCATTTCTGTTTTGGACTTGCCTGCAAAATAATGGTCTTGATTGTAAAGAGAGAAAAATAGGCTCAGCTTTTCTGTTTCTTTTTCTTTAAAAAAAGGTTTTGTTTTTGTTTTTTTGTTTTGTTTTGTTTTGAAAGATACAGTTTTTAAAAGTAGTTTGTGGGGCTAGAGAAATGGCTCAGTGATTAAGAGCATTTGTTGCTCTTGCAGAGGACCTGGGATTGGTTCTCCGCACTCACATAGTGGCTCATAGTCATCCATAACAATAGTCCCATGGAATTTGACCTCTTAAGGCAAAACACTCATACAGATAAGTAAACATTTTATTTTGTGTGCATGTACACATGTGTATGTGTACCAGTGTCTCAGCTTATCTGTAGAGGTCAGTGGACAATTTCAGAGAGTCAGTTCTTTACAAATTTACCATGTGGGATCTAGGGGTTTTTACATCATGCTTGGTATCAAGTGTCTTTTAATTTTTTTAGACAGGGTCTGGCTATCCTGGACTCTATGTAGACTAGGCTGGCCTTGAACTTACATAGATCTGCCTGCCTCTGCTTCTACCTCAAGTGCTAAAATTAAAGGCATGCATCATCATGTTTGGCAAGTTTGCTTTCTTAGGTATTTTTAGATATACACATTAGTAGCACTAAGCATATTTATACCAAATCTTTATAACTTTTTCAGATTCTTCATATTAAACTCTCCTTTGTTTCTTCCCCCAGCCTTTACCACAATTCTGTTTCTCTACCTGTATATTTGGATATTTAAGATGCTTTATATGGGCTGGAGAGATGGCTCAGTGGTTAAGAGTACTTGCCATTCTAGGACCCAGATTTGGCTCCCAGCACCCAAATGGAGGATCATAACCATCTGTTAACTCCATCCACTTCCTGAGGGTCCAATGGCTCTGACCTTCAAAGGCACCAGACACTCATACACATAAAAATAACATGTAAAAAAGTTTTTATTTAAAGACACCTCAGAGCAATGGTTCTTAACCTTTCTAATGCTGTGGTCCTTTAATACAGTTCCTCATGTGGTGACCCCCAACCATAAAGTTACTTTCCTTGCCACTTCATAGCTGTAATTGTGCTGCTGTTATAGTTGTAATGTAAGTAATCGATATGCAGAATATCTCTTATGTGACCCTGGAAAGGGGTTGTTCAATCCTCCCCAAATGGTTGTGACCCACAGGTTGAGAACCGTTGCCTTAATGTATGTAGTATCTGTAACAGGCTTGCTTACTAAGCTGTTGTTACAGTGATGAATATGCATGTGCAGATACCTCTGAAAACCTGCTTTTAGTTCATTTGGTTGTACAACCAGAGTGAAGATGTTGGGTTAGCTGTATGGTAGGTAGCTGCTTTTCCATGGCACTTACATCATTTTATAATTCCACTCATGGTGCACAGGGAACAGTTCCTGTCGTATATTGTATCTGGATTATATTTTTAGTAAAAGCTTCATAAGCTTTTGTAACTTGCTGTGTTTACAACAATATCATGATGAATTTTGGTAGAAATTGTGGGTTTATATTGCTTTGAGAATGTGGGAAGTGTTCAAGAAAAGAAAGCAAGTGGGTAAAAGTAATAGTGTAGCCAGGGTGAAAGGTGAATGATAGCCACAGTGTGAGTCACCAAGAAAAACTCACAGGAAAACACTTGGCACTTGGGTACATTTTGGTGTTTTTTATATTTTTTTATTTTTTATTTTTTTTTTAAAGGTAGCATCTCACTGTATGGCTTTTATCAACCTAGACTTATATACCAGGTGGGCGTAGAACTTATAGAGATCTGCTTGCTTCTGCTTCCCAGGTGCTGGTATTGAAGGTTATGCTACCATGCCAGGCTGGGTTTTTTTCCTCTTTCTTTCTTCCTTTCTCTCTCTCTATCTATCTATTCCTTCCTTCCTTCCTTCCTTCCTTCCTTCCTTCCTTCCTTCCTTCCTTCCTTCCTTCCTTCCTTAGCATTTGTGGTTTATTGAAAAGAAAGTCAGCATATTTACATAGGATTAGGGGAAGAGTAAGACACAACTAAGACTGGGTATGGACTTCTCAGGATTTCTCCATTTTAGGAAGTTTTTTTAGTAGTGTGTTAGAGTAGAAAGAGGAAATGAATAAAACATAAATGTGTATGAGGGAGGTAGAAAGTGACTTGACTGAAGTGAATGAGCTTTTGGGAGAATACTATGCAGAGCAGCCTGAGGGAAAGGTCTCATTGCTAGCCAGAGGATGTACAGGTGCTGCAGAGACAAGCTTTTATGACTGTGTTGAGGTGTAAAGAATCTCATCGGGGTGTAGGGTGACTTCAGAGATGACAGAATGTCAGTAAGTATCCTTAATGTTGGTAATGGAGAAAGATAGATCAGGGTTGACTGGGTGACCATGTAAGAAAGAAAATTGTGCCCTGCTGAGGACATGTTTATACTTGTAGGTCATCTACTTGTTCTTTCCCCAGTCTCTTAGCTCTGCTTTCTCAAGCCTCACCTACTCCCAGCTTACTTTGTGTGTCTTATATAGCTCAGCTTTTATTCCAGTTAGAGCTTGTGATCCTTAGAAAGAGGGCCTACCTATCACCCATGATGGGCTAGTTTAATACACAAGAGACTTAAGTGCTTAGAAGATGAGCGATTAAAGTACCTGGTACTCTGCTTAATGTTTTTGTTGTGGAATCTTAGAATACTAATTTAAAAATGTGTGTATACCTAAGAACTGGGCGGCATCAGCAGTGTCCATTGTTATTTCATTTTAACGTTTTAATCAGTAGTCACTGTAAATTAGATGTGAAAGAACTTTTGGACATCATATAACAGTTGGGGTTAAGGAGTTGGCTGATGGGTAAAGGTGCTTGCCACCAAGCCTGATAACCTAAGTCAGATCCCTGGATTCAAGCAGTAGAAGGAACGTCTCCTTAAATTGTCTGTTCACAGCTCTCAGGAAGAGGTCACACATAATAAATAAGTGTAATGGAACTAATTAATTAAATACCCTTGTTCTATGTATTGTTTTGACACTATATGTGAGAGAAAAGAAAAAGACAGACAGGGTTTCTTGTTTACTCTGTAGCCAAAGACAACACTGAACTTCTGATCTCCTACCTGTGCTTCCTGAGTGGGATACTGGTGTAGTTTGTTTTATTAATTTTTGATAGAACTTCACAGTTCATACGGGCCTTTATTTTAATTCAGAGTTTTCCTGTCTCATCCACCCAAGTACTAGTACAGGTATGTACCAGAATACCCAGTTTATGGTATAGTTAGGTATGCTTTTGAATGTGCTGTTAATTAACTGAATTTAGGAAAATCCTTTCATCTCCCAGGGTTCACTTTCCCTTTTTTACAGGTTGAAAATTTTAAAAAATTAAAAAAAAAAAAAAAAAAAAAAGGTTTTTTTTTGTTGTTGTTCCATGATTTGAAACCCTGATTTTAAACAAGGAGCAGGCTAAGGTTAGTAGTTTTATGGAATTTAAAATGAAAACAGCACATTTCACATTCCATTCTTTTTGCAGATAGATCATGGAAGGGAAGTGGTTACTGTGTTTGCTACTGGTCCTGGGAACTGCGGCTATTGAGGCTCATGATGGACATGATGATGACATGATTGATATTGAAGATGATCTTGATGATGTTATTGAAGAGGTAGAAGATTCAAAATCTAAATCAGATCCCAGCACTCCTCCATCTCCAAAGGTTTGAAGTAGATCAGTCTTTTTCTTTTTGCTTTTATGAGACAGGGTATCTCTTTGTAGCCCTGGCTGCCCTTGAACTAACTCACTATGTAGACCAGGCTGTCCTAGAATTCAAAGATCCACCTGCTTATACCTTCTGAGTGAGGGGATTAAAGGTGTGTGTAACCATTTCCAGCTTAAAGTAGACCCTTTTATCTTTTGGTTTAAAAGAAGAAGAAGAAAAAAAAAATGAAGCCAGAGGCTGGGGATATATAGTTGCTTGCCTATTGCTTAGGCACTCCCCCACCCCACCCCAAAAAAGGGATTGTTTTTAAAGGCAAAGCAGCTTTTAAAAAGATATTTGCTAAGCTTTTGGGCAGCCTTTGGTACATGTGGATTGAATTCAGGGACAGCTATGAAAGCGCTGTGACAATTAAAAACAAACCCTGAGATAAAATTCTAAAGAATGTTACTAAATGGCTCATCTCTCCCAATACAACAAGGCTCTTCAGTAGCTCTGGATGCCTTGGGATTTGATACCTTCAGAAGGGCTGGGATTGCAGGCTTATGCCATTGTGCTAGGTTAAAATATTGCTGCTTAATTAATTTCATGTTTAACACAGGTCACCTACAAAGCTCCAGTTCCAACAGGGGAGGTTTATTTTGCTGACTCATTTGACAGAGGGTCTCTGTCAGGGTAAGTGTTTTCCTGGGAGTAAAGGTTTGAGAGGTGAATGTCTTGTAAATAAGAGTAGTGGGAAAGCACTGGACCCTTTTTAAGCAGTATTGGGGCTGAACCTAGTGTCACACCTGGGAGACAAGTGCTCTGCTGTGAGCTACAGCCTTAAATAGAGGGCCCCTGGGATAGCATGTCTTAACTGTACATGTCGTCATACATAAATGTATTTTGGAGCTTTGCTTCTTGTTGCTTTTATTCATGTTCTTCTACCCTAGATTTTATTCTTAGGAAATTTTTTTTCTCTTGAGTCTTGTTACGTAGGCTAGACGGAACAGGAGAGTGATAGTACTTGAAGCAACATTTACTGTCACTTATTTTAACTCTGGGGTTTGTCTTAATTACAGGTGGATTTTATCTAAAGCCAAAAAAGATGACACTGATGATGAAATTGCCAAATATGATGGTGAGAGTTCCATTTGTTCTAGATACAGTATGATATCAAAGTGACATCTTGTCTCCATTGCACCTCTCTTTTAAAAATACATGTTTGTTTTTGAGGATTTCATACATGCATATAATATATTGATCACTATCGTCTTCCCCCTACTCCTAACCTGACTTCTCCCAGACCTAACTTTGTTCACCCCTCCTAACTTAAAGCCCACTGATTGTAATTTGTGTTGCTGTATGCTCATGCTGGGGGTATCTGTTAGATCCTTGACATCTCTTAGGATTAGGTCAAAAGATGTTTGGAACTTCAGTAATCAGGAGGATGTATTGCTCTTCCAGAACCAAGTTTATTTCCCAGTATCCATATCAGTGGTTCACAACCACCTGTAACTCAAACTCCAGAGTTTAGACACTTTCTTTTGGTCTCCATGGGCAGACACACACACACACACACACATTTACTTTAAAAATATCTTTATTTTTAAAATTAAAATACAATTACATTGTTTTCTTCCCTTTCCTCCCTCCAATCCTTTCCGTGCACCCCAATGCTCTCTTTCAAATTCATGATTTCTCCTTATTACTATATTTTTTCCCTAAGTATATAAATACAACCTGCTCCTTACATAACGTTATTTGCATGTACATGATTTCAGGACTGACCACTTGCGAACCAATTTTGGGGCTCTTCCTTGGGAAGACTTTCTTCTACTCTCAACATTTGTTAATTGCTTATAGTACTTTGTCTGAAGTTGAGACACCATGAGATTCCTTCTTTCGAATTAGCTTGTCTGTTGGTGTCTTCCATGTTGGTGTCTTCCATGTTGAAGTCTTGTTTAGGCAGCCATGTTGATGAGACTTCATGAGACAGGGTCTCACTGTATCCTTGGCTGGCCTAGTACTTGCTATGTAGACCAGGCAGATCTGGAAGTCATAGGCTTGACTTTATCTCACAAGTACTTCAATTAAAGACTTGTGCCGCCATGCACAGCTGAGAAATAGGTAATCTGTTGCTTGTTTTTAGAGATAGGGTTTCTCTCTAACCCTGGTTGTCTTGGAACTCAGTAAAGCTCTCGCTGTGTAGGCTAACCTCAAACTCAAGAGATCTTTCTGCCTCTGGCTCCAGAGTGCTGGGATTAAAGACTTGTTCCGCCATACCTTGCTGAAAAATAAGTATTCTAAAAAGATATTTTCAGATTTTTTTCCTTAAGAATTATACCATCTTTGTATATGGAGCTTTATGTGTGATAGAATTAGAACTCTTTTTTTTTTTTTTTGGTTTTTCGAGGCAGGGTTTCTCTGTATAGCCCTGGCTGTCCTGGAACTCACTCTGTAGACCAGGCTGGCCTTGAACTCAGAAATCCGCCTGCCTCTGCCTCCTGAGTGCTGGGATTAAAGGCGTGCGCCACCACTGCCCGGCAAATTAGAACTCTGATTAACCATGTTAGAAATGAAAGTTTCTCTTTAGGTATAACGAGTAGGCCACTGTTATTCTCAAGCCATGTCTTACCATATGACAGATATACATGTACACTAGAGTAACTCAGCTCATATGTAAATGTAATGGCAAACATTGATTATTTTGATACTTATACAACCTGGAATTTAGTTCTTTTTACCATTTAAAAGACTTTAAGTAGTGTGGCTAACAGTCAAGAGACATTTTGTATTCTTTTGTAGGAAAGTGGGAGGTAGATGAAATGAAGGAAACAAAGCTTCCAGGTGATAAAGGACTTGTACTGATGTCTCGGGCCAAGCATCATGCCATCTCTGCGAAACTGAGCAAGCCTTTCCTGTTTGATACCAAGCCTCTCATTGTTCAGTAAGTTCAGAGCCTTCTTGGCAATTTTCTAGAAAGGGTAATCTGAGGTGACAGTATGAAACTTGAACATACTAAAAAATCATATGTTCATAGTAGGAATTTTGTGTGAATTGGAATGTGTTGAGTGGTTTTGTTTTTAACTGCTTGCAAAATAATCTGGTTGTTTACCTTCTTAGAAGCAAACAAATGTCTGGATTTTGCATTAAAGATTACTTTTGTTTTTTGATTTTTATGTGGTCACATAAAAGCAGTAGACGATGGAACCCTTTGTGTGGCTAATCATATGACATTTGATTAAACATGACCAAGCTGGGAGAAATTAATTAGGAAATATGATCTTTCAAAATGCCATAGGACTTTTTCTTTTCTCTCTGAAACTAGGTATGAGGTTAATTTTCAGAATGGAATAGAATGTGGTGGTGCCTATGTGAAGCTGCTTTCCAAGACCTCAGAACTCAACTTGGTAGGTTCTCTGTCTGTCTATGTAAAATTGGCTTTATGACTCTTAGAGCGTGGGTATAGCTCAGTGGTAGAGTACATGCCTACCATTCACAGGGTTTAATCATTATCATTTATAAAGAGAAAAGTCTACAAGACCTATGAAAATAAATTCTGCCCTGCTGTTGAACCATGGAGGCTTGACACTCATGGGCTTTTAACTTAAAAAAGTGACTGTTGAAGCTTTAGCTATATTTTATTGCTGGTTTCTTAACGGTGGAATTTTTAGGTTTTTGTTGCTGTTTGTTTTGTTTATCTTATTTTATTTTTGACACAGGATGTCATTAGGTGGGTATCCCTTGCTGCATGGAATTTGTTCTGTAGACCAGGAGGCCTCACCTGTCTCTACCTCACAAATGCAGGGATTAAAGCTGTGTGCTAGCAATTTTCAGTTTTCTCAAGCTTATTTCTTGGTCTAGAAAGAAGTCTGTATGCTTAGAACGTTTTTTAAAAAAGCATTTTAGTATTTCTGGTGGTTGCCAGTTATTTTTCATTGGTATTTGAAGAAGCTCTATAAGATCATAAGGTTTTCTTTAAAGCTAATAGAATAAGTTGCATGCAGTTTTATGAGAGGAAGTATGTATTTTTCAAAGTTTGCTCTTTGAATTCTTTGACTAGAGTTACTTAAAGCACTCCACCTTTGTCTCTGAAGGATCAATTCCACGACAAGACTCCCTATACTATTATGTTTGGTCCAGATAAATGTGGAGAGGACTACAAACTGCATTTCATCTTTCGCCACAAAAATCCCAAGACAGGTGTATATGAAGAAAAACATGCTAAGAGGCCAGATGCAGATCTGAAGACCTATTTCACTGACAAGAAAACACATCTTTACACATTAAGTAAGAAAAACCAGCTGTTTGGGGGTTTAGTTCATGTTAAGATTATTATATACTTAAAAGCCTTTCTTTATGAAGAATCTTTTTAAAAGACCCCATGTGCTGTCTTCCAATGAGTGTGGGTAACAGATTACTAAACTGCCTATGGATCAAAGTAGAATTTGATGAAGAGGAGAAAACTTATGGTAACTGAGATGGTCCTATACCCCGTGTATAAATTAAGATCTTCCGTGGTCACAGGTTTACTACAGAAAGAGAACATGCACTAACGCCAGAAACATTAAAGGCCATGTTGAGAACCCAGGTTTAGTATGCTGAGAAGGAAATCGATCAGTTTTAGAGAGATTTCTTCATAGGTTTTATCCGGAATGTGGGAGTGTTCACCTATAAGGCCAATATACTCATAGAATGGAAATTTTCACTTGCACCTAAAATTGCACTAGGACTTCTAGTGACTGAGAACTTCCTAGTTTGTTAAATAAAAAATTTTAATGAAATATACTTTTTTCAGTATTTAATACCTGTGGGTCAGCTGGGTTTTTTTTGTTTTTTTTTTCTTTATATATGTAGCATGTGCCCTGTAACCATTTGAACTACAGCATTGCAGAGCAGATTATCTCTGTTCCTTTACATGGCAATAGGAGTGGATATTTGTTCACTACTTGAACAGATTAATAACGTTTTCATAGTATGTTCTGTTTTTGAGGCGTGGTTTTCTGTATAGCCATGGCTGTCCTGGAACTTACTCTGTAGACCAGGCTGGCGTCAAATTCAGAGATCTTCCTGCCTCTGCCTCCTGATTGCTGGGAGCAAGGGCATGTATATATTAGTTTATATAGGCTTTCAGTATTTTTCTGTGTATATAAGTGAAGACCTGTAAGTGAAGAGGTTTCTGTCCGTGTGTGTATATGTGTGAGAGAGTGAGAGAGAGTGAGAGAGAGAGAGAGAGAGAGATATGCCTACATATATGTCTGTGTACCACTTGCATACCTGGTGCTGAGATGCCAGAAGAGTATATTGGTCCACTGAAGGTGGAGTTTTAAAGACAGTTTGTTGTAAGCCACCATGTAGGTGCTGGGAATTGAGCTGGGTCTTCTTAACCACTGAGCCACTTCTTTAGATGCTATCTATGTGGTTTGTGGGTCAAAGGACAATGGAGGTCAGAGGACAACTTTGAAGATGTTTCTCTCCTACCCTAATGTTGGTTCTTGGGCTCTAGCTCAGAGCATTGGGATTATGTGGCAAATGCCTTTATCTGCTGCTGTGGTGTTTCACCAATTTGTATTTAAAATTATTATTATTTTGAGACAGTGTCTCACTATGTACGTCTGTTTGTCCTGGAACTTTCTATGTAGTCAGGCTGGCCTCAAGCTCAAATCTACCTGCTTCTGCTGCCCAAGTGCTGGGATTAAAGGCATGTGCCATTATACAGAACACTTTTTGTTTGTTTGTTTTTGTTTACCGTAGCCTTAAACTCCTGTATAACTGAGAGTAAAATTGATGACCCTCCTATCACCCTAGTGGTGAGATCACAGGAGTGTGCCACCATACCCTGCAGGTTTTTATTGTTGTTTTGAGACAGGGACTTATTGTACATGACCTCAAACTAGCAAGTGCTGGTATTAGAGGAATGCACTACTACATCTGGTCTGTAGTGTGTGTGTGTGTGTGTGTGTGTGTGTGTGTGTGTGTGTGTGTGTGTGTGTGTGTGTGTGTGTGTGTGTGTATGCATCATGTGTATGCACATGCCTGCAGACGCCAGAAGAGGGTGTTTACTCTCCTGGAACTGAAGTTAGAGATGGTTGTGAGCCACCATGTGGGTGGTAAGAATTGAGCCTGGGTTGGGTCCTTTGGAAGAGCAACCAGTGTTCTTAACTAATGAGCAATCTCTCATGCCCCTTATTTATTTATTTATTTATTTATTTATTTATTTATTTATTTATTTATTTATTTATTTATTTATTTATTTATTTATTTATTGTTTTTGGAGACAGGGTTTCTCTGCGTAGCCCTGGCTGTCCTGGAACTCACTCAGGCTGGCCTTGAACTCAGAAATCCGCCTGCCT
Source organism: Uromys caudimaculatus (assembly GCA_028551405.1). Taxonomy (NCBI): domain Eukaryota; kingdom Metazoa; phylum Chordata; class Mammalia; order Rodentia; family Muridae; genus Uromys; species Uromys caudimaculatus. Next base: position 66,163,265 of record CM052710.1, read on the forward strand.
CTGCCTCCCGAGTGCTGGGATTAAAGGCTTATTTATTTTTAATTATTACGTGTATGGATATTTTTCCTCCATGCATGCCTTTGTACTATATGTGTGCTTGGTGCCCATACAAGCCAGAAAAGGTTGTCACATCCTTTGCAACTGAAGTTATAGGCGATTATGAGGAGCTATTTAGATCCTGGAATTAAACCTTTATACTCTGGAAGAGCAGTTAGAATTCTTAACCACTGAGCCATTAATTCAGCTCTTTTTAACTATTTTCATAGAGATGGTCTATGGTAAAAGTGCTTGTCCCGTATGTATAAGACCCTGGGTTTGATCTCCAGATTGGAGAAAATAATAGCTTATTAAAATTTATCATTTGAAAAAAAAATTATCATTTGTAGAAACAAGTATTTCTCTGTGAGTTCGAGGCTAGCCTGGTATACAAAGAGAGCTTCAAGACAGTTGGGGCAAGACAGAAACCCTGTCTGGATAAAACCAAGGAAAGAAAGAAAAAATTAATTATTTGTAATTTCTAGGAATCCAAGGGAATGGCATTGGGGCCCCTGGCTTTTAAAGAACTAGGCTTTGTTGACTATGACATTCTAAGTCAGGCACCCCGAGCTCTTTGTTTCATGACTACACCCTGGGTTTTTCTCTAGAGGGCATGATGATCTGTTTGTTGTCTTGGGTTGATGGGAATGTTGGAATGAGCGGTTTAGTCAATATTTTTAATTGCATTTTATTTCTTTTCAGTCTTGAATCCAGACAATAGTTTTGAAATATTAGTTGATCAGTCTGTTGTAAACAGTGGAAATCTGCTAAATGACATGACTCCTCCTGTAAACCCTTCACGTGAAATTGAGGACCCAGAAGACCGGAAGCCTGAAGATTGGGATGAAAGGCCCAAAATAGCAGATCCAGATGCTGTCAAGCCAGATGACTGGTAAATGTTGGAGATCCATCTTTGAGTATTAGTTCACATTTTGTATATTCTATATAGCTTAAACAACAAATGTTGATTGAGATCTGATTACGTAAGTACTCTGTGATACAGTCTAGGCATGTTGGCACATGCCTATAATCCTAGCACTCAAGAGGCCAAGGCAGAAAGATTAAGTGTGAGGCCAGTCTGGGCTACATAATAAGACCCTGTGATTTCGTGCAAGAAGAGGTGGGGGGGGGTACTTATGTAATCTATTTTACAGGAGAAAAGTACCAATTACTCTGGAAAAGAACCTAGTAGTAATAATATATATTATTCCTTGCTATGTTATAAACTATAGGATGCTAAAGCTTTTGTGGTTTGTCTATGCTGACAGGGTCAGCTTGTGGCAATCTTTTTGTACAGCCATTCTAGTGCTTCATTATTACAAGTTAAACTGGGTTACAGTGCTAAGGATTTAACCCAAGTCCTCCTGCATAGTAAACATGTGCTGTGTTGCTAAGTAATACTCCTAACATCCATATTTAAAGCTATTAAAGTTCTGAAATTTTTGGTTTTTTGAGACAGAGTTTCTCTGTGTAGCCTTGGCTCTCTTTGAACTAGACTGGCCTTGAACTCACAGATCTATCTGCATCTACCTCCTGAGGGCTGGGATTAAAACCATGTACCACCATGCCCAGCTAATCAGCTGTTTTTTTAATAGGATAAAGAGAGTATTAAGCTTTAAAAGATCAGGCAAAAGTTACACAAAACTTTGAGGTCATTCATAGAGTTAATTTAAAACTAAGATAGTTACAAAACAGTCTCTGTTGAGGGAGATATTTCTCAGTGGTAGAGGACATGAGGCCTTGAGTTCAGTGCCAGGACAAAACTAAGAAATAAACTTTTTAGCACAAATGGAACATTTTTGATTACCAGCTGCAGTAGTACTTTTATAGCCTCTGTATGACAACTTTGTCCTGCACTGTTCATTCCTGGTTCCTGAGGAGGTCAGCGGAGGAAACTGGAGCTATATAGATGGTTGTAACCTGCCATGTTGGTAGGCACTGGAACTATGGTCATCTGAAAGAGCAGCAAGTGCTCTTAACCACCTAACCATCTTTGTAGCTCCTTTGATTCTTATTTTAGATGAGCTTTGCTTTGTGTGTTTGTGTGTCTGTCTCTGTCTGTCTGTCTTTTTAAAAGATGTTTTCTGTGTAATCCAGGTTAGTCTCAAATTCAGGATTCTGTTGCAGTCTTGACAGTGCTGAATTTACTGTATGCCACCATGACCATCTTGAGAGTACTTGTATATAACAGTGATGGTTAATGTATCAGCAGTGCTATATAATACACTGCTATCTAATTGTAGGGTTTTTTTTTTTTTTTTTTTTTATCATGTACCCTACTGTTACTCCCTTGCCCCAGACTCTGGCAACCACTAATCTGCCTGTTTCCTGTTTCTGGATTTGTCCATTGGGAAATTTTATGGAAATAACATTGAATATGTGGCCTTTGGCATTTGGCTTCTTGTGGTCAACATAAATGTTTTCAACATTCATCTATATGGACAAGTACTTAATTTCTTTTTATGACTGAGAAATACTTCATCGTATCAGTGAATGATACTATGCTTATCTACTTAGCCATTATGTAATGTGTAGGTTGTTGCCTTTTGGATGTACTGGCTTTTGTGTGTGTGTGTGTTTTTATTTTTCCAATTTCGAGGAACTGCACCTTTTTTTCACCGTACTTGTTCGTTTTCCCTCAGAACTTCTTATTGTAATGGCCCTCCTATGTGGATGTATGATAGAGGGATAGTATCATGGTTTTCATTTATATTTCTCTGATGACCAGTGAAGTTAAGCATCTTCTCCTGTAACTCTTGATGATTTCTGTAGTTCCGTTAGAAAAATGTTTATTTGATCTTTTTAGCTGCTGTTTTTAGTTGAGGTTTTTTTTTTTTTTTTGGACAATAACCCAGATAATGATTTATAAATGTTTTCTAGAATGAATTAATCTGGGTTTCTAAGAGAGACTACTTGACTGATTCTCTGGCCTGTGTTGTCATACCTGGTGTTTTCTGTTTAAGGGATGAAGATGCCCCTTCTAAGATTCCAGATGAAGAGGCCACAAAGCCTGAAGGCTGGTTAGATGATGAACCCGAGTATATTCCAGACCCTGATGCGGAGAAGCCAGAGGATTGGTCAGTTGGAATTTGCTTTTACAATTACCTGGTTTTTGTCTTAAAATTTTACTTACTTACTTACTTACTTACTTACTTACTTATTTATTTATTTATTTATTTATTTATTTATTTATTTATTTATTTATTTGGTTTTTCGAGACAGGGTTTCTCTGTATAGCCCTGGCTGTCTTGAACTCAGAAATCCGCCTGTCTCTGCCTCCCGAGTGCTGGGATTAAAGGCGTGCGTCACTACTGCCCAGTTTAAAATTTATTTTTATTTTATGTGCTTTGGTGTTTTTTTGTGTTTTTGTTTTGTTTGTTTCTTTTCTTTTTTTTTTTTTTTTTTTTTTGTTTGTTTTTTGAGACAGGGTTTCTCTGTGTAGCCCTGGCTGACCTGGAACTCACTCTGTAGACCAGGCTGTCCTGGAACTCAGAAACTCGCCTGCCTCTGCCTCCGAGTGCTGGAATTAAAGGCGTGCACCACCACCGCCCGGCTTTGCTTTGGTGTTTTGCCTGCATGTTTGTCTATGTGTTAAATAAGTTGGAGCTGGATCTGGAAGAGAAGCTAGTGCTCTTCACTGCTGAATCATCTCTTCCGCCCCAATTAAAATCAAGCATTTAATTCCAGCAGAGGCAGGCAGATCTCTGAGATTGAAGCCAACCTGTTCTACAAAGTGAGTTCCAGGACAGCTAAAGCTGTTACACAGAGAAATCCTGTCTTGTCTTGGAAAAACCAAAATCAATCAATCAATCAAAGCAATAACTATGTGCCCCTCTCCCCCAGCAAAAAAAGAAGCAAAAGAAAAAAAAAGGTGGGTATAGTAGTACATGCCTTTATCTCAGTACTCAGAGGCAGGTGGATCGTTGAGTTCTAGGACAGCCAGGGCTACCAGAGAAACCCTACCTCGAAACTAAAAGAAAAAAAAAGCCAACTGCCCAAGTTGGAGTGAAAAGCCTTACAACCTTCACTAAATTTTATTAAATTTACTAAATTTAATGTAAAAACAAAGTAGGTTCTTTATGAAAGCTCATTGATAGTGGAAATGAGAAGTGGTTCTGTCGTATGCTGCTGGTATAGCTCCTGAAGCATCTTGAGCATAAGACTAGCTGTTTGTTTATATAACTTGTGTATACCTCCACAGGGATGAGGATATGGATGGAGAATGGGAGGCTCCTCAGATAGCCAACCCTAAGTGTGAGTCAGCCCCTGGGTGTGGTGTCTGGCAGCGACCTATGATTGACAACCCCAATTATAAGGGCAAATGGAAGCCTCCCATGATCGACAATCCTAACTACCAGGTTTGTGTCTTCTGATGGTTTAGGTGTTTTTATTAATCTGTTTGTGTCGGGGCAGAAGTTTGATCAATAGTGAGGCCAGCAAATCAAGAAGAGAAATTAAACTTAAGAGACAGGTGAATAAAGGGCTGAACATGAAACCAAAAAACAGGAAAGAGAATTGTTTGAACTTGCTATGTGATTGTCTTAGTTTGGGTTTCCATTGCTGTGAAGAGAAATACTATGACTAAGACAACTCTTACAAAGGAACGTAATTAGGGCTGGCTTACAGTTTCAGAGGTTGAGTCCATTGTCGTCATGATGGGAAGCATGGCGGCCTATAGGCAGACAGAGTGCTTGAGAATTCTACATTTTGATCAGCAAGCACAGAAAGGGACTGCGTGCCATACTGGGCGGAGCTTTACATCCAAGAACTCAAAGCCCGCCCCCACAGTGACATACTCCTCCAATAAGGTCACACCTAATAGTGTGACTCCCCATGGTCCAAGCATTGAAACCCATGAGTCTATGGAGCCCATTTCTATGACCTATATCTAAAAATAAAAGTAGAGTAGAACTTAGGGTGTGGATAACCTATTGTTGAGTGCGTAGATTGACCATAAGGGAACTGTGATGGGAGTTGGATCTTGCCATGTCAAGTCAGCTAATTCTTGGTCTCCTCAGTTTTCTTCACCTGCCAAAGACATGTGCATATGAAGTGGTAGTTATATGTATAGTGAAGTTATGAAGCTCCACTTGTGTTCTGGGAAGGTACCAATGTAGATTCTTACCTGGCTTCAGTTTCTAAACCAAAAAAACTATAGTCATAAATTTTCCCTTAGACTCTTAGATGTATGGTGCATCTGTATGCATATATTGTATATGTTTTTCTGTTGTAAAATGTTTTTAGTTGTTCATTTAAATAACTATGATCACACAAGAATTGTACTTTAGCTTGCCATTTAGCTATCTGAATATGTTTTTGTTTACATGCCTGTCATTCTAACATTTGATTATCTGCAGGAGGACCAGGAGTTGAAATGTCAACTTCCGCTATATATAACTAGGAAGATTAAGGCTATCCTGGGATGTATGAATTCCTGTTGAACCAAACCAAATTGACATTTAGCTATTATTCTGTTGGCCTCCACCAATTGTGTTTTGTTGAGGATTAGTATTGAGACTGAATACAGTGTCTCATGCATGTTAGGTTCAAGTGCTGTGTCTCTGGGCCACATCCTTAGCCCATTATTGTTTTAGAGTCATTTTGGCTGAAACCATTAGGATGTTTGTAGTCTCTAGAGCTAAATTACTAGTTCTAGTTGAAGACTATACATTTTATTTTTTTTAAATCACTACTGGGAAATGGGAAATGGCTTTACTGACTACATCCCACCATCACTTGTTAAGGATGGAATGAGCTACACAGAACCAGGTATTGGTTCAGAACAAGATCCTGCAAATTGGAAATTGAATTTGGTGGTAGTCCAGAATTCAGTACAAAAACATTACTATTGTTCTGTGCTTGTTTAAATTTTGACAGTTAATGTTTATCTTTGATAATACAAAATGAGTCTTTTATAGATTTTCTTTTTTCTTATGTGAAATCATGATTTGAAACTTCTTTCACTTCCACTTCTATCCCCCCACACCACATCACAAACTCTAGGGAATCTGGAAACCAAGGAAAATACCAAATCCAGATTTCTTTGAAGACCTGGAACCTTTTAAGATGACTCCTTTCAGTGCTATTGGTTTGGAGCTTTGGTCCATGACATCTGACATCTTTTTTGACAACTTTATCATTAGTGGTGACCGAAGAGTAGTTGATGATTGGGCCAATGATGGGTGGGGCCTGAAGAAAGCTGCTGATGGGGCTGCCGAGGTTAGTGATTGTTCACTACTTGTGGATTTATATCTGCTTTTGGGGGAGACTGATTACTTTATGAAAAGCAGATTTTTAGTGTTTATCTTTTTACTTATTCAGTGTCAAAATATATAACTGCTAGACTCCTATTCTGGCTTTCCAGCCCTATGTTATGTGTAGAGGGTGTATGTTTATGTTTGTATCTGTTTATCATTTTAAGTTCTCTCTCTCTCTCTCTCTCTCTCTCTCTCTCTCTTTTTTTTTTGTCTTCAAGACAGGGTTTTTCTGTGGAGCCCTGGCTGTCCTGGAACTTGCTCTGTAGACTAGACTGGCCTCAAACTCATAGGGACTCACCTGCCTCTGCCTCCAGTGTTTTGATTAAAGTCATGTGTCACCACACTTGGCTTAAGTATGTTTTAATGCACTGAAAATGCTGAATCTTGGTTGGAATTGTATGGAATTTCCAAATAACTAAAGATGTTGTTGAGCTGCGATTTGGAGGGCTAGAAAACTAGCCAAAGATATTCTTCTGTTTCCTGAGTAAGGGACCTTTTTGCAGTTATTACAAGCAATGGTTTGCACCTATGAAGGTGAAACTTCATGATAGTGAAAGAAGTAAAACGAGGGAATTTTTTCCCCTAATTTCTTAACGTGCATAGTTTGACTTCTTTGGAAATAAAGGAGTTAGTTGTGTCATGCCTTGTGTGAACATGAAACAAGCAGTCTAGCCTGTATTTGGTGTCATAAACCAGTTCTCTGAATTACTGTTTGTATTTCAGCCAGGTGTAGTGGGGCAGATGCTGGAGGCAGCTGAAGAGCGTCCATGGCTTTGGGTGGTCTACATTCTGACTGTAGCTTTGCCAGTGTTCCTTGTGATCCTCTTCTGTTGTTCTGGAAAGGTAGGAACATCTAACTAAATAATTGTATCCACTGAGATTTTCTTTAGTGGTAGTTCTGTAAATACTGGCCTGTGTTTTGCAGGGGCTCCTTGTACCCAGATGATAACAGGATTTAGAGTCCCTTGTTTGTCATTCCACTTTATTCCTCTTCTTTATATGGAGTGATCCTGTCTAGGGGAAAAAGAACAATGTGGATATAATATAAGATCAGCCATCTGGGCACAAACTAGTTTTCCTCATTATTTTTATTCTTATTTATCTATGGTTCCTTCCCTGCCTTCACTCTCAAATAATACATCCTCAAACTGTGCTTTCAGGTTCTACAGCCTCAGTGTTTTTCTTATTCAGACCTTATTTCATGCTGTTTCCTACTAACTTAGGATCCTATTTAAATTATTTAAATACTTTGTCAGATCCAGAGTTCTCTTTCTAGCCCTACCCTCACCACTCACTGTTGGAGTATATGAGTCAACTTGACAAGCTTCGCCTGTGCTTCCTTACCAAGTCTTACTGTTTGTTCTGTTTTTCATGATACCTGTCTCCCTTAACTTCCCTCTCAGTCTCCCTCCCATCTGGCAAATGTGTAGAGTAAGAACAATGTCTGCATAACTGCTCTGCATACAACCTTGGATATAATTTTGCCTGTAAACATTCAGAATTGAGGGGTAATATATTTGTTACAACATAAGCATGGCTCTTACAGTTGGCAATATTTCAGAAACAGTCCAACGCTATGGAGTACAAGAAGACGGATGCTCCCCAGCCAGATGTGAAGGACGAAGAAGGGAAGGAAGAAGAGAAGAACAAGGGGGATGAAGATGAAGAAGAGGAGAAGCTTGGTGAGTGAAGTTTAGAAACTTGTTCTAAACCCTGATTAACAAAACAAGCTATAGTAGATTGTCCTTAAATGATGCTATAATTATTGTCAGAACTCTATGTTAAGTTCTGTTCAGTAGTTTTATTTTCTGTCTTAGACGAGAAACAGAAGAGTGATGCTGAAGAAGATGGTGGCACTGGCAGTCAAGATGAAGAAGATAGCAAGCCTAAAGCAGAGGTAAGGGAGAGATAATAAATACTTCAGCCACTGAAGCTGAGAGCATATTTAGTAAAGAGATTTTTTTAAAAGTAAGTATATATGCAGAGTGGGGTATGGTATGTATGTGTGAGTGCAAGCGCTTCAATTGCCAGAGGTGATGGATCCCCAAGGCACTGGAGTTACAGGTGGTATGGGTCCTCTCAAAGAGCCATGTGTGTGCTTAACCACTGAGCCATCTCTGCAACCCAAAGGGAATGTTTTGTACATTAGTTTACAGTGACTGTAGAAGTATTTTTCTGTGGGAAACATGTAGGTTTTCTTTTTTTTTTTTTTTTAACAGTCCTGTGACATATCTCCTCACTGTCCCCTCAAAGGTATTTCTTGAATACCACTGCATTTTAAAGCTATTTTTGGTTTTCAAGACAGGGTTTCTCTGTGTAGCTCAGGGTAGCCTGGAATTCTGAGGTCTGCATGCCTTTGCCCCCCAAAAGCTAAGGTTAAAGGTGTGCACCACCACCACATGATATGTTTTAAACTTTTTGAGACAGGCTTTCACGTAGTCCACACTGTCCTTTCATTCTGTGTAGTCAAGTGTAATATTGATCTTCTAATCTTCCTGCCTCATGCCTGGTATGTGCTATTTTATGTGGTGCTGTGGGTGCTCCCAAGAACACCTGAATTCAATTCTCAGTACACATATGGTGGCTCACAACTGTCTGTAATTCCAGTCCCTGGGGTTCTGATGCCCTATTCTGGCTCTGAGAGCATCATGCATGCACAGGGTACAGAGATATAGATTCAGGCAAACACACATTAAATAAAAGTAAAATCCCCCCGCCAAATTTAAAAAAAAAAAGTTAATCGGTTTAGAGAAAGTACATGTTTTCTAAAAATAAAGACTAAAATTGAATATCTATAATTCACTTTTCGTAGTATATATACCTTTTCATCGATTGAATGACTTAGATTTGGTTGTGGGAACTTGGCAGCATTTGTATTTAAATATGCTAACTTATATGAGCTTCTCTTTTCAACTAATAGGAGGATGAAATTTTGAACAGATCACCAAGAAACAGAAAGCCACGAAGAGAGTGAAACAATCTTAAGAACTTGATCTGTGATTTCCTCTCCCTCCCCTTCCCCTGCAAATGTGGTCCTAGGAGAGGGCCTGGTGTACCTTAGGTGGGAGCTCAGAAAACCTCAAGATGTCACCATCAACAGGTTCCAGTGAATACTAGCCTGTAATTTTAAACATCTAGCAGTAAATAATTGCAGTTGTAAAGGACCCTGTTTCTGTAGAAAAGAAAGCATTTAACATAATGGTTGTGAAATGTAACATGAAGCAACTAACTAGTGTTTTGTTGTTTTTAAAATCTTCCCGGTTTGTCTTTCTTTTCCTTTTTTCCTTTTTTTTTTTTTTAAAGATACAATGATAGAATTTTTGCCAGTTTAAAATCTTGGCTTAATTTAATATATTAATTTGTTCATGCAGAAATAACACCAACATTAGGAATGCTAGGGAGAATGAATTGCAGTTTTTATAACAATTTTTTTAAGTTTGGTATTAAAGCATTCATGTGTCTGTCCTAAAATTGTAATCACGTTCAAGTGCAGTCATTTGTGGTTATAATCTTGTTTTGTGTGCTTCCATTAGTTAATTCCTCTTCAGGACACGAGAGAGATTGGATGGAAGCCCACATTTATATCAAAGTTCCCTTTACATTGTATTGAGTATACCCAAAAAGAACTAAAAGACTTTCACTTGGTGTTGGTCAGATCATACAGTGCAGTGTTCTGTTGCCCTTGGGATTGCTCCATTCACAAACAGCTTTGCAGAGGAAAGGAGCTGGCTTAATGCAGCAGTTCATACTGTACTTCCCACATAGGAGGTCTGACAGCTTGGGTCCTCTGGAGCACAAGGCTTTTTAAGGAATGCTGGTGGTGCCTGAGTAGATAATTACATCACTTGTTCCACTGTGTTGACACTGTTTTCCTCATGGATCTCCTCAGTCCCTAGCTTTCTCTGCTATGCATTTTCTTCACAGCGCAGCTTGCAGTCCGTTGCTGAAAATTACAAGCTCTGCATAGTGTTGGCTTTACTGTGATTACATCTGTTTCTTCTTTTTTAGCAGGCCCACACCTTTCTAGGGTCCAACTACAGGATAGATTACAGACTTTCCATTAGTGTCTATTTCTTTTACTCTGTGTAGACTTTAGAAAGTCTAATCCAGAGATGGGCCAATTCAGAATTGACTATGATTGAACACAGGCTAAAAGTATTTATGGGAGGGCTGACACATAGCATGAGTTATTTGACTTTTGTAGGATATTTAAAATCTTCATTTGCAGTTCATGTAACAGTTGTGTCTTAATATTCACACAATAAAGTAGTCCTGTTCAAAAAAAAAATTTTTTTTTTGTGGCTTGTAGAATTTTTTAAAAGTCAATTTAGGGCTCTTTTTGTTTTTGTTTGTTTGTTATTGGTTTTGCTTTGTTTTTCATGTGGAATGCAGATGGGTGCTAGAGGAGTCTCTCCCACATCACTATAGTGTAATATTACACCACACTGAAATGTATTCAGAAACAGATGTTTCAATTTCATTCTTTCTCCAGAGGTGGTCCAGTTGTACCAATGATACTGTTCCTTGCACTGAATATGTATAAACACTATACAGTGTTTATATTGGGGAAATACTGGGAAAGAAATATATTTGTTAAGGATGAAGGCTGTATCTGTTGTCTTTATAAACACTGGTTTATTTCTTTTGAGGGTGGAATGCATTTTTGTTCCTGTTCAGTGCTTTATCAT
>CM052710.1:66174345-66190079 GCA_028551405.1 Uromys caudimaculatus
CACAGTGACCATAGCTATGTAGCGGACGTTTCCAAATGTATAGAGTGAAATAAACAGTTACTAGCAAGAAATGAATACATGTCTGCAGGTTTCTCCTTGAAGCAAACTCGAGGATGATTGCTTTTCTTGAAATCTGCTTATCTGTTTAATCATTCTACATTGACATTGTTTTGTGCCTACTTTATTTTCACCCAGGTTCATTTAATTGGTGGTGTTCATTTTCTTTTCTGGGTCCTTCTTCCTCCCTCAACGTTCCATTGAAGCTACAGCCTCCTTAAATGTCTGAGACATTAATGAATGACCAGCAGTTTTCAGCTCTTACAAAAAACTTACAGGGCTGGTATTGTAGCTCAATAGGTAGAACTGCCAAGCATGTGCAAGGTTCCATGGTTTTGATTCCTGGCATTGAATTAAAATAAATAAAGGCCCTTATATTCTTATTTTCTATGCTGGATTCCTTGTAAAATGCCCATTCCTTCAGTAGTACTCTCCTATTGTCCATTTCTCAGATTGTCAACATTGCTAAATGACATTACATTAAAGCCCTGTGTTGAATGTCCGCATCATAACGTTGGATGTTTTTACTGTTTGAATAATGGTTCATTTAGTCTTTTTATTCTCAGAGGAGAGTTTAATTTAGTCTTGTATTTAACTTCCTCTGTCCAGTAATGGTTTAGTGACTACTATTGTGTAAAATGGACAACAGCCCAAAACAGGGAAGTTTTTTCATTGCTGGTATTTGAACCAGTGCTCTACCAGTGAGCTACACTCTGTCCTCCTAGACAATATTCTTTAAGATATATGGGAACTATTTTAATTATTTTTATTAGAAATTTTTTCTCAGGCTCCATATTTGAGGATATTATTGGAAGTCATGCCCAGGATATTTTGTGTTTTAGGTTGCTTCCTGAATTCATACACTACAGTGTATATAGTACTTCTAGGTAAGAGTTTTGAAGACAACCTTGCACTTCTAACTGGGCATAATGGTGTGATCTGTAACCCCAGAACTCAGAAGCAGAGTAAGGCAGTCCAGCCTCAGACAATACGTTTGAGGCCAATCTGGGGTACCTGACACTCTGAAAGTTTAATGGCTGGGTGTGTACTAAGTGGTGGTAGCTCTCTATGCTTGAGGCCCTGGATTCAGCACTGCACACAAAAGTTGCTAGTTTCACTTGAGTGTTAATTGTAATACTTGGGTATTGGTAAGAAGCAGTACTCATTTATCTTTGCCACTCTCTCCACCAAAAAACTGAGATTTTTTGTTTTGTTTTGTTCTGTTTTTTGTTTTTCGAGACAGGGTTTCTCAAGACAGAGTTTCTCTGTATAGACCTGGCTGTCCTGGAACTCACTCTGTAGACCAGGCTGGCCTCGAACTCAGAAATCCGCCTACCTCTGCCTCCCCAGTGCTGGGATTAAAGGCGTGCGCCACCACTGCCCGGCTCCTATTTTTAAACTGCATTTGTATAAAAACATTTGGCTGTTAGCTTTTTTTCCTTGTGATTTTAAAAATAAAACTTTAATGAACTCTAGTAAGAGGTTAAGAGTAACATATTTGAATGCTCCTGTGGCAGTTTGGGCATCAGTAACCATCTAGAATATTTTTTGGTCCTTTCCTGGCTTATGTCCCTGTGGATTTAAATAATTCCAGTCCCCAATAGTGAGGATGAAGACCACTTAGGGCTCTTCCCCCCCTCACCCCTTCAAGTAATGAGATATTGCTCGCAGTACCAGTCTGATTCCTATCTCTACTAGGTCGCTCAAGCTCAAAACAATTCTGATCAATTTCGGGGGCTGTATGTAAGGAATGAGGTCAGAAATGGCTGACCTCGAAATAGTGTGTGTAGACTAAAAAGACAGCACTGGACATCTGAGTCTTAAGGCTTCCACCACTCTTAGACTTACCCCGCGTTCCTCACGAACCCGGAAGGGACTGCCTTCAGGGGGAGGTGTTGAGAAAACGTGGCTCTTCTTGGATTGGGTCCTGTCACTCAAAGTCCACTCCGCTGCACTGAGCCCGCCTCGGGGCTTCCCTCCTCGCTGGAGTGTTCAGTTTAAATACCCGAAGATTCCTGACGTGCGTGTCCCCCACGCCCTCGGGCTGCGGGTTTCGTTTGATTGGCTATAGCTCCGGTCCATCAGCAGTGACGCAGAGTTCGCCGGCCCAGGCCCCGCCCTCTTCCGAAAGCCCCGAAAACAATTTTAAGATGGCGGCGGCAGCGGCGCGGAAAACAATGGGGCAGGGGTATAGCGGACAGGCCGAAGCCTGAGGCGGGCGGTGTTCACTGGCCTGGATTCGGGCCGAGCGGGGCCGGAGGAAGACCCGCCGCCGCGCCCGAGCCCGCTCCACAGCCCGCCCGGACATGGCGCGGGCGTGAGGCGGATCCAGGCCGCCAGAAGCGGAGGAACCCGAAGTGCCAGCCGGCGCCGGGAGGCCCGGGCCGGGCCAGCGCCGCCCGCGGCCCATGGTGCTACCCACCTGCCCCATGGCGGAGTTCGCGCTGCCGCGACACAGCGCGGTCATGGAGCGCCTCCGCCGGCGCATTGAGCTGTGCCGGCGCCACCACAGCACCTGTGAGGCCCGCTACGAGGCTGTGTCTCCGGAGCGCCTGGAGCTCGAACGCCAGCACACCTTTGCCCTGCACCAGCGCTGCATCCAGGCCAAGGCCAAGCGCGCCGGCAAACACCGGCAGCCGCCCGCCGCCGCCACGGCCCCGGCAGCCGCTCCGGCCCCCGCCCCGGCCCCAGCGGCCGCGCGCCTGGACGCAGCGGACGGCCCGGAGCACAGCCGCCCGGTCGCGGTGAGTAAGGCTGGCGCCTGCCACAGCAGTACTCACTCCCGAAAACGCCTCTTCCGGCGCGGACCGGGCCTCGGGGAAACTTTCCCGAGCGCCCCCATTTCTTAGTCTGGGTCCTGGGAGGAGGCTAATATGGCAGCGCGCTTGTCATCTTCGAGAAGTGGCACTGCGGTGTACTTTGGGAAAACGTCCCCGTGAGGACTTTGAGTGAAGTCGGGGCTGGAAAAGCAGAAGGTTAGTTGCTGATAGGCTTTTCTCCTAAACTTGATTTCCAACTGATGAGAACTTCGTCTTGGAACAGAACTTCGTTAGAGTTGCCTAGGATGTAGAGCGTTCTTGCCCCATAGGCCTAGCCTCGGTTAGTCTGCAGATGTTGATTGGATCTTTGCTTCGTGGAGGTTAGTTAGGACTTTAATATGGAAAGTCTCCCTTCAGTTGACCGTATCCTGCGGCTTCCGAATAGAAAATCGAAAAGCCTTTGGAAGCTTCAGTAAACTGAGTTGCATAAAAGGCATTCTTTTTTTTCCCCCCAAAGGGAACCTTGGAATTTGTGAATGCGAGATTCCTGCTATACTATTGACAGCTCCAAATCTAACCTTCTAAGCCTGTTAAAAACCCTCTGATAATATTAATAGTTGTTGAACGGGGGAAATGACGTTAGTTGTTGGTCAGCTGTGCCCTTTGGTTTTTAGGAGCTAACCCCGAGATTTATTGGTTAGAAGTTTTGCCTCCCTGAAACTGATTTATAAACCGGAAACCTGTGTGGAGGGGGAGGGGGAATGGGTGTTACAAAATTCTTGGTAAAGTTTAAAAGTTAAATTTTACAACACTTAAGTTGTCTGGTAATTGTAATTCATGTCTTCATTGTCTCTCACTTGGTCCGTTGTAAAACTTCCCTAACTGGTGGTTAGTCTTTGAGTCACTTAATACTCTAACTCTTGAAATGTTAGAAACCCTTCTGTTGCTGGAGGGAATTAAGTTTAATCTTTGGTTGGCTTTCGGGACCAGCCTGACCTAGCCTATCTTTCCATGTGCCCCACAGAGCTATTGTTTTCCTTGTTTCCCACACTATCCCGCTGCGGGACTACAAGACAGAATACTTGGGTTCTGACCCAGCTGCTCAAGTCTTTTCATCCTCACTTTCCTGTCTGTAAATCGAGGGTATGTTGGGCTTCTTACAAGGTTTCTTGAAGGAATCAAATGAGTATGAGGTTAGATATGGTGATTCATTCCCAGAGGCGGGAGGAAAGAAGAAATGAGAATGGATGTGAGCGAATTTCTAAAACTAAAAGGCTGCTTGCAGGATCTTTCTCAACATTTTCAGAATCCTGCCATCCTTCCTGCCACAGCCCACCTTCTTTTGCAATCTCTGAAAAAACAGCCCATAGCAGAATCTCCTCTCTCAATACAGTTATGAAATATATATATTACATATATATACTATATACTATATATATATATATATATATGCTTTTTTTTGTTTGCTTTGCTTTTAATTTTTTGCTTCTTTTCAAGACAGGGTTTCTCTGTATACCCTGGCTGTCATGGAACTCACTCTGTAGACCAGGCTGGCCTCGAACTCAGAGATCCACCTGCCTCTGCCTCTGAAGTGTTGGCATTAAAGGGGTGTGCCACCACTGCCCAACTTACACCCTTTGTTTTTAGCACATAGTCATATATTACTTCAACCATACTGTGTTTTGCTTAAGTAGACTGTAAGCTTTGGAGTCCAAAAAGGCTTGGGCTAAGTCCCATTCATATTTTAGGCCATCATATACTTGTTAGTTGATGATAACCAACTTGCATGTGCTTTACCCAAAATAACTAACAATCTTTCTTAAAAGATCCACACCTTTCCCCCAATCCCTGTTGGGGGATTGAGCCTAAGACATTGTATTTATTGGTTGTCTTAGTTGGGGTTTCTATTGCTATGAACAGACACCATGACCACAGCAACTCTTACAAAGGAAAACATTTGATTGGGGTTGACCTACAGTTCAGAGGTTTAGTCCATTATAGTTATGGCAGGAAGCATGGTGGCCTGCAGGCAGCTGGAGAGAAGGCTGAGAGTTCTACATCTGGATGGACAGGGACAGGAAGAGAGAGTGACACTGGGCCTGGCTTGAGCTTCTGAAACCCCAAAGTCCACCTAGCATGACATACTTCTCCAACAAGAACACACCTCCCAGTAGTGCTGCTCCCTATGAGCCTGTGTGAGCCATATTCATTCAGACCACCACACTGAGTGCTGTTTTACCACCACACTACACTGCTGACTCTAAGGAAAGACCTTGGAGGGCAATAGGTGGTCATCCCAATTGAAGGTGATTGTGAAAGCTCATAAAAAAAAACTTACTTGTGCAGTTTCCTTGAACACCTTTCAGAAAGAATATTAATAGTGTTTGAATTTCTGTTTAAAATTATGGTAAAACTTTAGGATTTACATAATTTTATAATTTTAAATTTCTGAATCACTGCAGAAAAATTGAGTTCTCATCCAGTGTTTTAAAAAAATGTAAGAACTTGAATCCAGCAGATTGTACATGCCTGTGATCCCAGCACTTGGAGCAGAGACAGAAGGATAGCTGCACGTTCAAGGCCAGCCTGGTAGCTAAGCCAGGCAGGGCTATGTAGGGAGAGCATATCTTAAAGGAAGGGTAGGGACAGGAGATGTCTCAGCAGTTAAGATCACTTGGTACTCTCAGAGAGGAACAGGTTGCTTTACAGCATCTAGTTGACAGCTAACCATCTGTAACTCCAGTTTGAGATCCTGGAGATCCAATGCCTTCTGGCCTCTGAGCACACTGGGCACATACATGATGTACAGACATACATTTAGGCACAACACTCAAAAACCTGAAAATAAAAACTTTATTTTTTTTGGCACACTCTGTGTGTGTGTGTGTGTGTGTGTGTGTGTGTGGTCCTGGCTGTTCTGGAACTTGCTCTATAGACCAGGCTGGCCTGAAATTCAGAGATCTGCCTGTTCCTGCTTCCCAAGTGCTGAGATTAAAGACATACACCACCAAGCAACTTGAGTCTGACTAGTCAGTAAGTCCTTTGAGTGTGAAACCCTGACCAGATAAATTTGCCGTGTCAGGCTGATGTTACCATATTAAACCTTGATGTGAAGGTCTTGTGAGTTTAAACTTTAGAGTAGGTAGTGTTCTTTATTTCTATAGGGAGTAAGGACCCTTTTCACTAATGTGATTCTAGCTGAGCTGTTCAACCTTGGATTGGGCCTACAAGATAAGTATCACTAAGAAAGCAGTGGTGTTTCCATTTCTGTGGCTCCTTTAGAGGGGAAAAGAGGCCTTGACAGTGTAGGATTTCAACGTGGATAGCACAGCTTTGAATTTTCTCACTGCATTTTTAAAAATGTATGTATATGGATGTAGGTTAGTAGATGCATGCCACAGCATGCCTGTGGAGACTAGAAGATAACTTGCTGGAGTTTGGCTTTCCTAAGTGGGTCCCAGGGATTATAATCATGTCATTAGACTTGGTGGAAGACTAGCTAAGCCATCTTGACAGCCCAAGAGCAAAGCTTTGAAGAGAGCTAAAAAAGAGAACACCTACTACTCCCAATTTTTGACAATTGTGTGTGTGTGTGGTCTCATTAATCTTTATAGAAAGACTGTTAATATATCCTCCCAGGGGTGGGGCAGTCAAACTGTTAGGCAGTCACTAACAGTTAGGGTTCCCTAACTGGCACACCTTGTGTGTGATGAGAAAGATACTGCTAATAGAGTCCCCTTTACTTGTCTTCTTAGGGTATCTCACATACACATCACCCCAGCAAGGGCCTGACCACTACCTACCATGTTAGAGATCAAGAATGATACTTCAGACTTTTTTCTATCCTGACTTTTGAGGAATCAGCCTATTACATTTTCTTTATAATTTGCTCTTGAAAAAAAATCTGTACTATATTTTTGCTTGTTTTTGTGTGTGTGTGTGTGTGTGTGTGTGTGTGTTGAGTTGGATATGTGCACAGGTGCTGGTATACTACAGTTTGAATGTGGATCTCAAAGGACAACTTTCAGGAGTTGGTGCTTTCCTTCTGCCCTGGGGGTCAGGGATCAAACTCAGGTAACCAGACTGTGGGAAAGCACCTTTACTTGCTGAACTCACCTTGCTGGTCCCAAATACTAGTGTCAGAATGGCAGGATTGCCTTTTTTTATTAGGATTGCTAGATTATAGAAAATTACCACCAACTTCATACAAACCTTCATTCTATGAGTGAAAATAGTCTTCTATAGAAGCATGGATAGTTTATTTCTATAATAAAATGTTATAAATGTTTATTCCCAGTTTCTCTATGGCCTTTGTTAGACTCTTGCTACTGAGTCAAGAGGAGTTTCCCATGAGTGGTGTGACCGTTGCATTTCAGCCTGTTCATCCTGACAGCTACTTCACTGCCTCACTAGTGACAAGCAGTTCCTCTCTCCCTGAGCTAACTGCTGTTCTGTTTGTATACTCTAGTTTTTTGTTTGTTTGTTTGTTTGTTTTTGAGACAAGGCCTCTCTCACTACAGACCACACTGGCCTGGAACTCACAAAAATCCACCTGCCTCAGCCTCCTGAATGCTGGGATTACAGGGGTGCACCAGCACGCCCAGCTTAACTTGTCGTTTATGGAGAAGCACTACACCAACAGGACAAAGAACACTTCACTTTGATTGAACTTCTGTCACCTTTGAGCTCTAGTTACCTTGTCATTTGCAGGCTGCTTCCGCTCCCAACTCCCACTCGGCTTTGTTCTGTGAGCCACCTGAGGATGCACATTTCTCTGCTCCACTACCCAGTGTGGACTGCCTAAGAGCGAGACTGGAAAGTCATGTAATCCTTACACCAGTAAATTCATTCGAAGAATACATGGAAGCATAAAGAAGCCACTGTTGTGTGACGGTGTGGAGCAGTCTGTTTGTAAAGATGACTTTTCCTTTCTCACCAGGCCTTTCAGTTTGAAGATAAGAGCAAATATTCTCCACACTCAGTCTTCACTTTCTTACTCTCAAACTCAGTCTGTGTTCCTCCTTCCCTTTGCCCTTTCCACCTGAAATTACTAGCACATTGTTATCTGTTGTTTACCTACTTTTCTGAAATTGCCCCCTTAAAGGACACCAAAGATGGTATTGCCAAATGTAGTGGTTTTTTTAGTCATCATTCTTGACTTCCTCCTCCAAAAGACTCTTAGCTTCTGCTCTCTTCTGATTTGCTTTTCAACTTTGACTCCACGCTTGTGTGTGTGTGTGCCTGTATGTGTTTCTCAGTGTCTTTTCCTATTTTTTTTTTTTTTATAGTTTTTATAACAAATGTTGAGCTCCTACTGTGTGGGCTCCTACTGTGTGTTCTAGTTACTAGGGATATAACAGTGGACAAGACAGATTAAAGCCTGGTGCCATGGAGAGAAGAATCAGTAATTTCAGAAGTTAATTCTCCCCAGGAGTGTTAATGGGCACTTAGGAGACCAGCTCCTCAGAAGGCTGAAGGAGGGGTTAATTAATTAATTAGATGGGGTCTCACTGTTCAACCCTGGCTGGCCTGGAACTCATAAGCGATCTGCCTGCCTCTGCCTCCCACGTGCTGGGATTAAAGGTGTGCATCACCACCACCACCCAGCTTCTCTGTTCTTATTTGTATCTAAAAGAAAGCCATTGGCTAGCTGAATGAAAGTCTTAGGAAAGAACATTCCAGATAAGCCCACCAGTACAAATTCTCTGAGACAGGAGACTGCTGAGTGTGAGAAAAGTCAGTGACCTAAGCAGCCTGGCAGGTGGCTGGGTCACTCGCTAACACCTCCCCTCCAGTACTCTTGAGTTATTACTAAAGATTATATTCCATCTTTGCTACTCTAGACCTAATGGGGGGGGGGGGGCGTTCTTCCCTGGCTCTTACATCTTGGTTGTCTGTGTCTTGAACTTACCCCAGCATGGCAGTTCTGTCCTTCCTCTTCCCTCAGTCCCCTTGCCTGTGAATCCTAAAGTGTCGTGTCGGCCCCCCCACCCCCAGCCATTGGCTGCTGGCAACTTTATTTAGCAGTTGAAACCAACAGTGGGAGGGGCAGGGACCATCAGCATTTTACATGAGGGATTCTCATGCAATTTGGGAACCCAAATAGTATAATACAAGCATTAAACCAAATCCATGTTTCCCCCTTTTTGTCCATTAAAAAGGCCCTTTCTTTCAGATATACAATGAACATAGTTATAACAGTTATATAAACTATAAGGTATGCTATGCACTAATAACCCATCTAGTCTATCAATTTGTGAATATAGGTATATTACCTTAACATCTATCTTAAAGAGTCTATAATCATATCTGAGTTATGCTTTGATTTTTAACTTGTATTACCATCTGAAAACTATCTTTTTAAATCTAGATCTTTTTTAGTGTTAAATTTAAGTTTGATTATGAGATTATAACTTGTCTTCAACCCTGTCAGAGATCTGAGAATGAATTAAATATTATATGGATATATTAGAAGCACAAAAACATAGCTTTCAAAACTTAATTTATAGAGACAGCTGACTATCTGGACAGTCCCCATTTCTTAAAACGTTGGAGCATCTGTCTTCAGCCTTCTGGCCCAGAACTATCTGACAGACTTTAAGTGAAGCAGGAACTAGGAAGGACTAGCTTACCCTTTCTTGGCAGAGCTAAGCTGTTGACTATCCCACATCATGTGTCCTTTCCTGGATAGTATTTTGTCTGTAGATGGTTAGGGCAGTCTTTGCCCAGTGGCTACCTTGCCACAACCGGAGCAACTCCACATGGATGTTATGATGCCCAGTGTCTTCTTTGAACCATGAAGGGGTACTGTCAGGAGCAGACATGTCTCCTAGTCAAAATTTAATAATAATGAAATGATAATAAATGTCATATTTTGTGGATTTTTTATATTTTTGAAGGCTATATAAAGTATATCTGAACTGTTAAACTTTGACTATTCTTAGCTATTTTTATTTGAATAATATTGGAAACATCTTATAATTAAATCAGAATCCAATATAACCATGAGTTTACTATCTGGTCCTTAACTTGAATTAATCATTGGAGTTTTAATTTTTAATTTTTATTACATATATTTATTTACTGTATGGGAGGATGGTATACATGTAATGACAATTCTTTCCTTCTACCATGCTGGATCCAGGGCAACTCAGGTTGTCAGGCTTGGTAATATGAGCCATCTTGCTGCCTCTGGCTTAGCTTTTTAAAAAAAAAAAAAAAAAAAAAATTGGTGCCAGACGGAAGATATCTGAGGTTGGTGAACAGATTATGAAGATCATGCACACACAAAGGCAAAACACTCATACACATAAAATAAAAATAAAATTTAAAAAACGAAAAGTTGGGGCTGAAAGTATAGGTCAGTGGTAGAACATTAGTACAAGCATGGCCCTGAGTTCAATCTCCAGCTCTCCAACAGAAGGAAAAATCAAAAGCAAACAAACAGAAACCCTCAGCTTTGCTTTGCTTGTTTGTTTTTTTTTTTATGGCAAAGAGGATCCCATGTAGTCAGGCTGTATAGCTAACACTGGCCCTAAATTTTACATTCTTGGCCTCTTTTTTACACATTTAAAAAACAATGTTCCTAGACAAATACTTCTTCCACTTTTTAAAAAAAAATAAGTAATTTTTTTTCCTAAGTAACATAGTTGATTCTTTTCTGGCTTTATATGTTACCTGTAATAATAATTTTGAAACTTCCAAGCAGGATCTTTATTTCTGCTAGTCGACTTCCATTCCCATGTGTAGTTCCAATGTATTTAAAATGGACTTTTTTCCTACTACATCTTTTATTTAACCTACCAAATCTTAGTATTCCTACCAAGTCT
Source organism: Uromys caudimaculatus (assembly GCA_028551405.1). Taxonomy (NCBI): domain Eukaryota; kingdom Metazoa; phylum Chordata; class Mammalia; order Rodentia; family Muridae; genus Uromys; species Uromys caudimaculatus. The sequence goes on from CM052710.1 coordinate 66,184,991, forward strand.
TCTATCTAGCCAGTCATACAAAACCCCTTAAGCTAATTATATTCCTCTACCTTGCTTCCAGCTTTCAGATGCTTGTTCTTTCAACAGCAATGGTAAGTTTTTCCTGGGAACCAAGAATTTTAGATACTGGGTCTGTATCAACCACTTGACGGGAAGCGAAGCCCATGCATCTCTTGGGAAGGGATATCTCTTGAGAACAGTTTGGAACACATGAAAAGAACTGACCTGCAAGATGAGTCTTAATTTATCCTTGGTTTTCTTTCTTTTTTCATTTTGTTTGTTTGTTTGTTTGTTTGAAGACAGAGTTTCTCTGTTTAGGTCTGGCCATGCTAGAACTCACTCTGTACACTAGGCTGGCCTCGAAATCAAAGATCCACCTGCCTCAACCTCCCTAGTGCTGGAATTATAGGTGTGCACAATCACTGCCTGGCTTATCCTTGAATTTTTTTCAAGGGTTCTATGGAGCATCAGTTTTGTATTGGCTATTTCAGTTGTAGGGGCTAGTGGAATTGCTGGCTCAGTGATGAACACTTGCCTAGAGTCTCTGCGTTTGATCCTCAGAAACACACACGCGTGCGTGCATGCTTGTACACACACACAAAACCTAAAGTGAAATATTTGGGAGACACTGGGCTAAATGAATGTAATCAGCTTTCACTATTTAGGTCATTGCAAACTGTAACAGGCCAATACCCATGAGTGCTTGCTCTCTTACCAAAAAGCATCTAATAGGACTTTGATTTCTTTAGGAAACTAAAGATTTTATTTTTATTTGTGTATATTTGTTTAAGCCTGTGTGAATGTATGACACGGATGTGGAGGTGACTGTGGAGGTCAGAAAAAGGTGTGGGATATGGAACTGGATTTAACAGGAAAAACCTGGGTTCTGTAGAACCGCAGCAAGCAGTCTTAACCACCAGGCCATCTCTCTTAGCTGTGTCACTTTGAAGCACTGTGAACTCCACAACTCTTGACATACTTGGCATCACTCCATCACTGGGCCACATCTTTGACTTTTCAAACTTCTTTTCTTTTTCAATTTTTGAGTCAGGGTATCGTGTAGCCAGCTGGTCTGGAACTCAGAGATCCACTTGCCTCTGTCTCTGTCTCTGTCTCCCAAGTGTTGGGATCAACGGCAGGCACCACCATGCCTGGACAAATCTCTAAAACTTCTCATCGTAAGCTTTTAGCTTATTAAACACTATGTGCAGGTACAGAGCAATGGTTTCGTGGTGTAGAGCACTGGCTCCTCTTCCTGAAGACCCAGATTTTGGTTCCCAGCATCCACATAGTGACTTAAAACCTTCTGTAACTCCAGTTGCTGGGGATTCAATGTCTTGGCTTCTCCAGCACCAGGCACACCAGTGGTGCATGGATCTACATGCAGGCAAAGCACCTATACACACAAATTTTTTTAAAAAAAGATTAACTATTAATGCATTCATTTTTAAACCAGCTGTATACTGAATTACCATAATTCATTTAAGTGAAAAATAAAAATTATACAGTCTACATGCTTAATATAAACCAGATACTTTAGAAGGTGAAATGGTTAAACATGCTATTTATAGTTCAAGGACTTTAACTTCTAGAGAATTATAAATATTAACATTTAAAAATAAAATGGCTACATCACTTTCTTAAATGGAGCCAGTAGGCATCTTAGTAGCATGATATCCTTTAATAACCATTTGGAGAATGCTTTTCTTTAAACAAAACTTTGAATCACTACTGTGTTTCTTAGAACTTAAATTTTTTACATTGACTCCATATAATATATATTTTGATTTTTAACATAACATGTATGAAAATATCTACTGATCACTCTTCGGTATTTCTCTGCAACAAAAATAAATCTATAAATTGAACTTAAGATTTTCCTTGTTCAGTATGTGTGTGGTACAGGGGATCAAACCCAGGGCCTCTTGTGCAGTCTACTTCTGAGCCTACACCCCTAGCGTTAAAAACAAAACAAAACAATAAGCTGATTAAAGAAAATGAAGCTGATTCATAGAGAAGAATACCTGTGCAGAACCTAGATTTTAAAAAAGGGGGGGGGGGACTCTGAAAGGAACAGTGAGAGGGGAGAGACATAAGAGAGTAAAGGGGGTGGCAGCTGGCCAGAGTAGCTTGTAGGTACAGGTGACTGGTCTGATAGCCCATTGTTTTGTACAAATGATGTATACTAATTACTGAGTAGGAGCGTGGACATGCGTGAGTGTCTGTGTACCACATGTGTTTTGTAAGTTGCATTATAATGATTTAATATGTAATGAACAACCATTTGTTTGTTGTCTGTTTGAGACAGGTTTCTCTTTGTAGACTTGGCTGTCCTGGATCTCCCTATATAGACCAGGCTGGAACTTAACAAGAGATCCACCTGCTTCTGTCTCCCAAGTGAGATTAAAGACCACCACACCCAACAGCATTATAAGTTTTTATAAGTAACTAATAAACAAGATGTCCAGTTTTAGCAGAAATGCCTTCCTTAACCTTAATGAGACAGGTGAAGTAGCCACTCCTACCTTGTCCGTAACAATGGACAAGCATTTCTTGTCATTAGAATGAAGAAGAATTCTCAGTTTTTATAAACTGTGCTTAGAAATCTTGGTTCATGTGAAGGAAAGGAAAAAATTTAGTTACAGCAATATTTCGTATGAAACCTTGTTGTCAGTCCCAGATCACACTGTTGTAGCATCAGAAAATAGAAGTTTGTGCTGCTCTCTACATGAGTGCACTTCCATTCCTGCTTCCTGCCTCACTGAAGTGCTGGGCCCCAATGTGTGCCAGCACATCCATCTGTCCTACCTGGGGTCTGGAGATTGCACTCGGGACCAGCAAGCACCTTTACCCACTGTGTCATCTTGCCAACCCTGCAATATTACTTTTAAAAATGTATGTGCACCACATGTGTGCCTGGTGCTCAAGGTCAGAGAGAGTGTCCGATGCCCTGGGACTAGGGTTATAGACAGTTGTAATCCACCATGTGGTGCTGGGAAAAAGAATGGGGTCCTCTGTAAGAGCAACACATGCTCTTAACCATTGAGGCCATCTCTCCAGCCCCTGGAATATTACTTTTAAAAGAAGGGAATCTTGTCTTTTTCTTTTTCCATGTGTGTGTAGCATATGTGTATGTACAGACCCAAGTCTGACATTAAATGTCTTTCCGGATCACACTTTCCACCACACCCTTTGAGACAGGCTCTCACTGAAAGCCGTCACTCACTAGTTGGCTAAACTGGCTGGCTGGCTGGCAAGCACTGAGGGTCCACTTTTTTTGCTTTCCCCACTTCCAGTCCCATGCTAGGGTTATAGTATATGCCCAGCTATACATATTACACACACACACACACACACACACACACACACACACACACACACACACACATATGCTGGCAATCCAAACTCAGCTCCTCATGTTTGCACCAAAGCAGTGTACTGACTGAGCCCCATCTCCCAGCTCCTTTTCATTTCTTAACATAATGAACTCAGAGGATATTATTCTAAATGAAACAAAAGTAGTCACAAAAAAGACAAACACTACATAATTCCATTTGTATGAGATTTTTAAAAGAGACTCGGAAACAAGATAGAAGGTTGGTTCCTGGGGTCTGAGGGAATGTGCAGAAGAGAGAGTACAGTGGATATCAAGTTTCAGAGCTTTGTGGTTGATTTGTTGTGAGTGTTGAGGGTTGAACCCAGAACCTTGTCATGCTAAGCAGATGCCCCACCACAGGACATCTACATCCTCCTAAGCTTCCCTTTCTGGAAGATAAAGGCGTTCTTGTGATGTTTTTAAACAACAGTAGTGTGTGGGTGTGTTTCCAGTCTCCCCCACTAGGCTTTTTACGTGGGTTTTGGGAATGAAACTCAGATGATCAGGCTTACATGGCTAACACTTTTCCCCACTGAGCCATCCCCTGCCTTGGTTGTGTTTGATCAGAAGACAAGTTATTTTACAAACCATATATCCTGACATTTTTAACTCTGAATGTGTGTAGATGGAGGCCTGTCCGCACCTCTTCCACCGTATTTTTTTAAGGCAGGGTTTATCAATCAAACCCCGAGCTCACTGATATGGCTAGTCTTGCTGACCAGTTTGCTCTGAGGCACCCCTGTCTGTCTTCTGAAGCAGGAATTAAAGGCAGACACCCCACCTGGCATTTATTTAGGATCCATGGAATCTAATTTCTAGTCCTCAAAGGAACCACTGAGCCATCGACTTTTTTGATTTGTTCCTCCCGCCCCCTTTTTTTGGTAGTGCTGGCTGTGCTGGAACTCACTCTGGAGACCAAGCTTGCCTTGAACTCAGAGTTCACAGAGCCTGCCTCTGCTACCACTGCCTGGCCAAGGACATTGTCCTTTCAAAGGCAATTTAAAGAAAGGTGTCCATGATTTTCTTACTATATATGAAACAAGGAAAAACTTTCTCTCTTATTTAATGTTCGCTTCAGTCTCACATAGTAGATATTATTTGGCCAATTATATGTAAGTAAAGTGAGACTTACAGCAGGCTAATTGGACAAAGTTGCCAGCAAACTGGTAGAACCAGAATTCAAAGTAAAGGCCACTGTCGGGGCTCTTTACCCTTCCACTGGAGTACTTGGTTTCTGCAGGTGGATCATATATAAAGCACTCTAAAAATTACAGATTTTTGGAAAATGGGTTGCTGGTTATTGTTTTATTTAGTCAAGACCAGTGGTTTTTCATTGAAGACTGTGGCAGAGAGCCAATGAGGTACAACAGTACTTTGTAACTATCCACTTCCCTGCTTACTCTTGCCATCCCTACCCCCCCCCCCCCCCAATTTTCTTTCTTTCTTTGCCTTTGAGAATCTCATGTAGCCTAGTACACTGTCCTCTAACTATGTGGTTGAGGCTGGCCTTGAACCCCTAACCTTACGCCTTTACTTCCCAAGTTCTGAAACTATAGGTATTCACCTTCAGTCCTGGAATTTATTTCTTCTTGCTAATGAGCTTCAGTGATGGGTATGTCTGAACCCTTAGCTGTGTGGGGGTGTAAGCGATTAGTGCAGGGCATTTACACATCCATACACCCTCACCGGGCCTCACAGAAGATGGCATATGCT
>CM052710.1:66190579-66362558 GCA_028551405.1 Uromys caudimaculatus
GAGTTTGAGGACAGCCAGGGCTACACAGAGAAACTCTATCTCAAAAAACTGAGGCAGGGGGAGGAATTTGGAGGACCAGTGCAATATCGGAATAATAGAAATTACAGTAAAAAACAAACAAACAAACAAAAAACAGTAGGAAATTACCTATATAACTTAATTTTGACAGCTGCAGAGTATGCCTGTGCCCGGCGGCACTTAGGTTAGTAAAATAGACCCATGTCCGTCATACCATCTCAGACTTCTGGAAAGAGGGTTCCTTGTGACTTATTAAGACCCACACCAGCTGTAGAGAACAGGAAGACAGCTGAACAGACCTTCAGCGTCCTGAGGGAGGATCTAGGGCAATGGTAAGTGAGGAGGCATGAGCTGGGCATGTGGGAGGAGCTGAATTTGCTTCCCTAGCACACAGTCCATGCTGGGTGAGCGTGGGGGTCACCTGTGATCGCCACACTCTGGAGCAGAGACAGATGGGCGAGTGCACTTAGCTGGACTTGTCAGCATACTGAACTCTGGGGTCACCTGAGAGACCCTGGCTTAGTGAGTAAGGTGGACAGTGATTGAGAAAGATACCTGATTTCAGCCTCAGGCCTCTACATCTATACACACACACACACACACACACACACACACACACACACACACACACACACACACACACACATACACACACACTGCATGTATGTGGGTCAGAAGGCAATTTCCAGGGTTCTGGGGAATAACCTCAAGTTATACCCATTGAGTCATCTAGCTGCCCCTCCCTTGGTTTTAAATCAGGGCTTTTGTGTGATAGTATTCATATACTGGCTCCCACTTTGGATGCCCGGTTCAGTGGGCATGTTAGTATATTCATGGAGTTGAGGAGCCATTGTACATCAGTTACAGAACATTTTCATTGGAATAGAAAGAAGACTCTACATCTCCTTCAGTCCTTCCTCTCTTCTACAGCCCTTCCTCTCCATCATTCCTTCCTCCTTTCAGTCCTACCCCTTCTCCTTCAGTTCCTGGCAACCACTTACTCTGTCTACTTTTCAAACTGAGTTTGAGAACGGTTAACGCTCCATGCTCACCCTTTAAGCCTCCTCACTTGGTAACTTGTGCTCAGGGAATTTCACCAGTGACCCTCGAATTGCTGGTCCGCTGCACCTGTACAGTGCTTGCCTTTCTCCTTTATGCTGTTTTCTTTCTTCACCTGTCTGTCCTCTTGCTTTCTTCCCTTTTCCTGAGTGATAAGGTGTGCTATTAATGTTCCAGCCACATGTCCTGCTGATGTCTCTTTCCACAGCACACATAGTCAGTGAGTCAGTGTTACCCACTGTTCCTAGATACGACATGGGAATAAATCCCACAGCCATTTCTTCATGGTTTGAGATGAAATTCACCTTGTTCCTCATCAGGAGGAAGAGGAGGAGAAGGAAGAAGAGGAGGAAGAAAGAAAGACATTTGAACTTGCTAGAAAGCCTTACTTCTTCAAGTAAAGTAATAACCTGAGTTGTCTCCAGCCTAACTCTAAAATAGTTCCTTCCCACTCATAAGGCCTCCTCATCTTTCAGAGACTAGCTACACTACTTCAAGATCTGAGAATGTGTCTCAGTTGGTGGAATCACCCTCAGCTAAAAGAACTTCAAGGCCAGCCTGGGCTACATGAGCTAGTTTAAAAGAAAAAGGGGAGAGACTGCTGGACAGCGTGGCCTTTCCGTACTACCTTTGTAGTTTCCTCTTAATCTGCAGTGACCTCACAGTAAACACCTAAGGACAGTGGAGGTAGGCAGCTCTGGTGCCTGCTGCCCTTAACCAGTGTACTCGATAAACCTGTTCTCTTCCTAAAAGAAAATAATGCAGTGTGCATTCACAGCATGCCTGCAGTCCCAGCTTTCAGGATGGCAAGGCAGGACAGCCAAAAGTTCAAGACTCAACCCACAATAATGCTCCAGAAAGTACTCAGGCACCAAACTGTAAAGTCTTCTGGAGGGAACTTGCCATCTTCAGAATGTCCCTGGCAGTGGAAGGAACCTCCAAAGGCCTTATGTATTCCCTGTGCTCGGTTGTTTGCACTCTAATGGGCGACTCTTCTAAACTAAAGGCAAATGACATAAAAGAGGTAACATCTTAATAACAGGGTATATTATAGGCAGTTCTGTTGTATTTCTTTTCTTTTAAGTGTCTTGTTTGTTTTAAGGGTTTATGTGGGTAGCCTGGGTTGTCCTGGAACTTACTTTGTAGAACTAACTCAAGGCTGGTCTGGAACTCAGAGATCTGCCTGCCTTTGCCTCCTGAGTATTGGGATTAAAGGTGTGCACCACTACTGCCCAGCTCCTTATATATCTCTTAAAAAGAACTGCTGTGGGCCTGTGTGGGCTTGTTTTTCTACTGATAACACCTGGAGGACTCTTCCCCATTCTTGGCTGAGGGGAATGTTTGTATGATCTGAAACTCTGATGCGTGCCATTTACCCACTGGTATTTCATCTGCAAGATTGGGCTGAAGGATCTAAAACTGACTCCAATATTTACAAGGATCCTTCCCAAGATAGCCAAACACTGAAAGCCTTAGAAAACATATGGGACTTACTGAATTTTGCTGGCTATAACATGGAAACAATGGGTCTCATGTCCTAAGGGTTTTTGAATATTTAGTGGGATCCCAGATTAAGAAACTCAAACAGGGAGCTGGAAAGATGGCTCAGCAGTTAAGCACTAACTGCTCTTCCAGAGGTCCTGAGTTCAATTCCCAGCAATGGCTCACAATCATCTGTAATGAGATCCAATGCCCTCTTCTGGCATGTCTGAAGACAGTGACAGTGTGCTCACATACATAAAATAATAAAAGAGAAACTCAAACAATAAACTGGGAATAAATCATAGTAAGTAATAAGGGAACAAGAGAGTGGCAACGTACACTTTGTAAATAATAGGTTTTCCCAACAAAAACAGGAGTGACACCTCTGAGTGCATATATGAAGAACAAAGCTGCTGGGAAAGGAAGCTGAAATCACTAGTAGTTCTAGCTAGGTGTGTGTATTTGCCTATAACCCTAGCATTATGGAGGCCAAGAACAAGGATCGTGAGTCTAGGTCAGTCTGCATATATAACGAGTTGTAGTAGGGAAAAGAGGGAAACAAGAGGTTTTCTTTTTGTTTTCTCCTATGCTATGGAGGAGTTCCAGAGAGCCACAGCCTTGGTGCAGCTATGCTGTGGCTGGGGAGACAAAACTCAAGGACAGCAGAGCCAAGGCTTGGGGCTATGAAGACCCAAGAGCAACCAGGAGCCACCGAAGGGCACAAGAAAAGGAGTGATCACACATTTCTAGTCACCGTCATTACTTGACCCTGGAGTCAAATATGGGTAGGAGCTATGGTACAGCAACACTGGTTTTAGAAATCATTCAAATAGTTCAAACAAGGGACACTGCTGTGTTAGTGGACATAGCACGTAGGTGGGATGAAGAAAAGCTGTGGGGTGTGTATACAGCTCTGTGGTAAGTGTTTGCCTGGTGTATGGAGTCCTGTTGACTGTCCACCAGCATTAACAAGAAGAAAGAAAAAGAAAATAAGAGCTAGGCATAGTGGTACACTCTTTTAATCCCAGTACTTGGGAGGCAGAGGCTGACTTCCAGGCCAGCATGGTTTACATAGTGGGTAAAGACCCTGTCTTAGATGGATGGATGGATGGACAGATTGGTGGATGAATTGGTAGATAAAAGAGAAAGTTAAGGTGGGGTGGATGGACGGTTAAGGGGGATGGTGGAGACTGCTTTGATATAGGGGGCAAGGGGACTCTGGCTTCTGTTTGTGTAACTGCCTGGCTAGTAGTGACATCCTCTAAAATAGGAATAAGGAGTGGGGGACACAACCTAGGACTAGATTGTGTCTAAAGGCATCTGTGTGCCCTAGGACAGGCGTGCAGGTGGATAGAGAGGGAAACAGGAGTCTGTAGAGGTGGGTGAGCTGGAGACAGCACATTCTGTCCCCTGTGTGCCCCTCGCTGTCCAGGACAAGGGTGTGTGTGGGAGTTTGTTCATCATACTCTTGGTACCCATTCACGTGAAGTGAACAAGAACTGTGGGGTGCCGATGCTGGGGAATGACGGATGAGCCACTTGCTCTGGGCAAAGAATGAGTGCGAGAGCCCTGGGGCAGGAATGAGCCTGCACATTTGCAGACTTGCAAGGTTTATGGGGTATGCTGTGGGAGCAGGAAAAGTGGTGGAGAGCTCGCTGCTAACTTAGCATTCCAGCCCTTGGGCGGTTAGACTTGTTCTGGGTGTGATATTCAGCCCCTGGGCATGAGGAAGAGGGAGTGGATGTGATCTACTGTATGATTGTGTAGTGGGGCCGAGGACGGGTCAGAGAGACAGCTCAGAGACTGAAAAGAAGGAACTGGGAAGGCAGTGGTGGTGACTCATGCCTTTAATCCAAGGACAGCTAGGACTACACAGAGAAACCCCATCACCAAAAAAAAAAAAAAAAAAAAAAGGAAAGAAAGAAAAGAAAAAGAAAAGAGGAAGAGGTGGTGGCAGCAGCAGCAGGGGCTGGGAGAGCTGACATTAAAGCAAGACCATGGACAGGAATGTGAGGCACGTTGAAGAGAGGCTAATACGTGGACTCCTTAGCTGGCATATGGTGTGGGACACAGATGGCGGGGAAACGGAAGAACTGAAAGTGTGGTCCACATCCAGTACATTCCCAGAGTAGGAGGGATGGAAGCCCTCTTACAGAGGACCTGAGGGATGCAGTGGGTGATATGTGGCTAGGGAGGACAAGAGAGGCAAAGGGGAGGAAGGAGGAACAACACATCTCCAGTGAGCAGCAACAAGAAGTAATGGTGGCCACTATGTAAAGGATTGATAGCATCTGGGCCAGGTACAGTGTGCACACTTGTAGTCTCAGAACTCAGGAGTTCACACAACCAGCTGTATAACCAGCGAGACCCTAAAACAAATCCCAAGCAGCTGGGAACAGGACTCAGCGATTTTAAAAGTGTTGCTCTTCCTGAGGACCCAGGTTCAGTTCCCAGCACTTACATGGTAGCATCTAAGCCCCATAACTCTAGCTTCAGTGAACCAGACACCCTCTTCCTGCCTCTGTGAGCACGAGGCACAAACACGGTGCCTTTACATACATGCAAGCATGCACATAAAATAAAAGTAATCTTTAAAATCAAAGCGGTAGCTGGGAAGAGACCTTGTAAAGGCTGATGGGGGGGGGGGGGTGCTCACAGCTAGGATGCTGATTTTTGTCCGGGAGGTGTGAATGACTATAGCTTCAGAGCTGTGCTGATATCCTGGAGACCTCCTCCCAGAGTGGAATTTGGTGGATAGGATCAAGAATCTAAGGCCTTACAGTAAGAGAGCTGGCCCACGTGGGGGTGGAATTCAGGACTGAGGATGCCATCATAGGGACACTTGATATTCTGTAGACTACAGCTACTCAATTACATCATCCCATTGAACTAGGTCATTCTGGAATTCTCTGTCCCTCTAAGCTCAGCATATGCTCACATAGATGGAGGCTGGGCTTGTATTACTGTACAACATTCACATAACTTTACTATAGTAGCGGTGGGGACAGAACATAACAGTATCACAGATTGTAGGTGAGCACCTTGTTGCCATGTCTCATCTCCATCCTAATATGTGACCTTTATTTAACCTGTTCAGATTGTCTTCTCATCTTCTGGAGACTGGGCTCCAAGGCTCCCCCACTTCTCCTTCCCCTGCAGGGACTTTGCACATGTTGAGCACTCCTGCAAGTGTCCAGTGCTTGCGAATCAGTCAGGGCTACCACACCCTACAGCACCCCACCCCTGCCTACATCACTCCAGTTAAACCTCTGCCTAGTTGGGGATATGGCGAAGCACTTCTCTTGGCTGAAGCACTGTGTGTGAGGAAAGTGAGCTGTTCTTTTGGAACCTGTCTGCAGCTGTTTGCATGTGGCTACTCAGAGGGCATGGCAGGTTTTATACTTGTTGGAGTGGAGAGGGATTCTGTTCTAATCTGAGGCAGCTGACTGATTTATAAATGACTTGCCACCTTCATTGGAAAGATGGGAAAGTGACCAGCCAGATGTAGCTCTTGGAGCAAAAGATGCTGACAGGAAAGATAGAAAGAGCTGCATGTGGTTGTAGCCACCATGTGGTGCTGTGGATTGAACCTGGGTCCTCTAGAAGAGCTGCAAGTGCTCTTATGCACTGAGCCATCTCTCCAGCCCCCAAGGGCTTATTCATAAATTGGATTATTGGATGGAGATTAAGTTGCTTACTCTGCCCCACAGTTCCCTTTCTTAGACCAACTATGTAGCCATATATGGACCTAAAGGAATGCCAGCTGGCAGTGGTAGAACTCTGAGCCATCAGCTTTAATAACCGAGAAAACCTTCATGAGGGGGCTCAGCAGTAGAGAGTGCTCACTGCTATTAAAGGACTCAGGCAGGTTCCATTCCTAGCACTCACATGGCAGCTCAAAACGGACTTGAACTCTGGTCTCAGGGGAATCCAGTGCCCTCTTGTGGTCTCCATAGGCACTGCACACGTGTGATGCTTAGACACGCAAACAGACAAAACACCCAGACAATTAAAATGGATCAAAGAAAAATGCTGATAACGTGGAAAAGGAGGATGGCAGTAGTTGAGACTGAGAGGTGGAGGAAACTGTCCTCAGTGACCAGAGCACAGGCTACTGCTGAGAGGCGCAAACTCAGGTCAGCGCATGCCCGCATTCTGCTTCCAAAGCAGTAGCCCTCCCCTGCAGCCAGATGGAATAGCATGGAATTCTGCACTGCTTTGACTCCTCTGACAACTGACAACTAAAACTGTTATTAGGAACACTTTCTAAGAGTCTTAATGGGCTGGAAAGATGGCCCAGAGGCTCCTCTTCCAAAGGTCCAGAGTTCTGTTCCCAGCAACCACACAGTGGCTCACTATCATCTGTAATGGGATCTGATGCCCTCTTCTGGTATGTAGGCATACATGCAGGCAGAACACAGTATACATAAATAAATAAATCTTTTAAAGAGTCTCATTCTATAGCAGAGGTTGGCTTTAAACTCTAAAGACTTAACTCAGTCTACTAAGTACTGAGGTTACAAGCATACACTACCACACACAGCACCAGGCTGGAACATTTTTAATATCACACTTCATGTACTCAGAAGTAGTGGGAGGTGGATTCAGGACTGGGGGTGAGGGGTAGAGAATAAGATATAACTTAATAAATGCGAGCATAGGGAAGGGGGGGCTGAGGGCAGAAGCCCAGGCTTGGGGGGGGAGCCACACTCTGCCAGTTCTCATCCTGGATTCCCGCCCCCAACTCTTAGGGAGCTTTTTCTATGGCATGCATGGGACATTTGCCTTATTCTATAGCAATGTCCAGTTTGCTCTGTGCTTGCTCTCAGGAGACTGTGACTCCTGAAGAGCAGTAACTGTAACTGATGTATTTGTCTTTATTGTCCCCACAGCACTTGTAGTCCTGGCACAAGTAAACTCTTAATAAGGCTAGCAGAGTGAAGCTAGTCACAAAGAAAATGAGGGTGCCAGAGCAGACATGATCAACTCCAATGACAGACTTTTGAGGAGTGGCAGTGTTTGTGAGGTTGCTAATGGGGCACCTCCTCAGAAGCTGCTTAGGAGGTGATGGGGCAACTGGTAAGACGGCTCAGTGGGTTAAGACTTGTCCGCAAACCTGACAACCAAATTTCAGGCCATGGAACAAACCCATATAGTGAAAGGAAGAACCATGTCCTACAAGTTTTGTCCTATGACCTCCACAGGTGCACTGTGGCCTGTGTACATGCCCACCCACCCATCCCCACACACACTTTCACATGCCCCATCCACACAGACACACTGTGGCCTGTGTACATGCACTCTCCACTCACAATAAATAGATATTAAGTGGGACAAGAGCTGAAAAATACAAGCCAGCTCAGGTGGTGCGTGCAGAAGCGTGCACCATGGAGAGAACATGTGGCTTTGATAAGGATACAGAAATGGGCAGTTAGGTGGACATAGGATTATTGCGGCCGATACTGCCACTACCTGAGGAAGAAAAACTACAGTCAGCATTCTTGTCTTAGTCACTGTTCTCTTGCTGTGAGGAGACACCATGACCAAAGCAACTTTTAAAAGAAAGCATTCAATTGAGGCTTACTTACAGATTCAGAGAGTTAGTCTGGGACCGGCATAGGAAGTAATATGGTGGCAGGCATGGTGCCGGAGCTCATGGAGTGCCCAAGAGCTCACATCTGATCCACAGGTTTCAGGTAGAGAAAGAGCAAGACTGTTCCCAGTGTGGGCTTTTGAAACCTCAGAGGCCACCCCCAATGACACACCTAATCCTTCCCAAACAGTCCCACTAACTGAACTAATATATAAGCATATGGGGCCATTCTCATTCAAAGTAGCACAGCTCCTTTGGTTGGAAGTAATAGAATCCAAATTAAATCAGCCTAAGCACAAGAAAAAATGTATTGGTTTATATGAGTGGAAAGTCAGTTGGGGGGAGGCCTAGAGGTGGCAGCTGAAGACATTGGCAGGTCTTAGGTAGAACAAGATGTAGGATTCCTGTGGTGATCTAATGCAGACCCTCAAACTAGATGACAACAGCCGGCATCAAGCTTGTGCCCTGGGTGTCATGCTCACTTTTCCATAGCAAGCCAGATGTCCAATTCCGACAGGCCAGGCCAGACTTAGTGATAGAGGCAGTGCTGCAAGGGGAAGCAGAGGGCAGGGAGGTATGCAAGGCCCTGGTTGAGGTCACTGTTGGAAGCAAAGGGACCTAAGACAAGACACTGTGCTCCTAAGTCTGTTTTCCAATGTTTTGCAGCATCTTCATGATACAGTGAAGAGGAGTCTTGACAGCGCTGCCTCCCCTCAGAATGGCGATCAACCAAATGGCTACGGAGACCTGTTTCCTGGGCATAAGAAGACCCGCCGGGAGGCCCCTCTGGGGGTCAGTGTGTCTGCCAATGGGCTTCCTCCTGCCTCACCCCTGGGCCAGCCTGACAAGCCTGCTGGGGGAGATGCCCTGCAAACTGGTGGGAAACACTCCCTGGGGCTAGATCCCATCAACAAGAAGTGTCTGGCAGACTCAAGCATCCACCTGAATGGAGGCAGCAACTCCAGTGAGCCATTTCCTCTAAGCCTGAGTAAAGAACTCAAACAAGAGCCAGTGGACGACCTGCCGTGCATGATCGCAGGGGCCGGAGGCTCCGTAGCTCAGAGCAACCTCATGCCTGACCTCAACCTTAATGAGCAGGAGTGGAAGGAGCTCATCGAAGAGCTCAACAGGTCAGTGCCCGACGAGGACATGAAGGACCTGTTTACTGAGGACTTTGAGGAGAAGAAGGATCCAGAGCCCCCTGGTTCTGCCACACAAACCCCCTTGGCTCAGGACATTAATATTAAAACTGAGTTCTCTCCAGCAGCTTTTGAGCAGGAGCAGTTAGGTTCTCCACAAGTAAGGGCAGGGTCTGCAGGACAGACCTTCCTAGGACCCTCATCTGCCCCTGTGGGCACAGATTCTCCAAGCCTTGGGAGCTCTCAGACTCTGTTTCACACCACTGGTCAACCTGGGGTAGATAATTCCAGTCCAAACCTGATGCCGGCATCAGCCCAGGCCCAGAATGCACAGAGAGCCCTCACAAGTGTGGTATTACCTAGCCAGGGCCCAGGAGGGGCCTCAGAGCTGTCCTCTGCCCACCAGCTCCAACAGATAGCTGCCAAGCAGAAGCGGGAGCAGATGCTGCAGAATCCACAGCAAGCCGCCCCAGCACCTGGCCCAGGCCAGCTGTCCACGTGGCAGCAGGCAGGGCCCTCCCATAGCCCCTTAGATGGTCCTTATCCCATGGAGAAGCCTGCCAGCCCTCCTGGCTATAAGCAAGACTTTACCAGCTCAAAGCTGCTCATGATGCCTAGTGTGAACAAGGGCTCCCCTCGGCCTGGAGGCCCCTACCTCCAGCCGAGCCACTCCAACCTGCTCAGTCACCAGCCACCAAGTAACTCGAATCAGAACCCTGTGAATAACCAAGGGTCTGTGCTAGACTACGGCAATACAAAACCCCTTTCTCATTACAAAGCAGACTGTGGCCAAGGTGGCCCTGGGTCTGGCCAGAACAAACCAGCTTTGATGGCCTATCTTCCCCAGCAGCTGCCTCATCTGAGTAATGAGCAGAACTCCTTGTTTCTGATGAAACCAAAGCCAGGAAACATGCCCTTCCGGTCATTGGTTCCACCCGGCCAGGTGAGTAGGACCTTCGCTTTCCATCACTCTGCCATGGGCACTAGTGAAGGCCCATACTAAACTAGAAGTCAGCGTGCAAGAGACAGTGGGGGTGGCTGCTGTCATACTTTGAAATAGAAAATGTAAAAAACAGGGCAAGACTGATGTTCGTGTTTGTGAGGCACAGTTCATTTATCGCTGGCTGGCTGTGTAGCCAAGCTGCTCTTGAACTCCTGATTCCCCTTGCCTCTACCTCCCAAGTGTTGAGATTACAGATGATTGGAATTGATCCTTAATAAAAATAGAGTAAAATTCCTTAGTATATCTGGGCAGTGGTAGTGAGAGCTTTAATCCCAGCACTTGGGAGGCAGAAGCAGAGGATCTTTTGGAGCTTGAGGCCAGCCTGGTCTACAAAGCAAGTTCCACGACAGTCAAGTCTACACGGAGAAACCTTGTCTAGAAAGAAAAGAATTCCTTAGTATAACTTGGACTTTAACTACACAGACATTTGAGAAATCACCAAATTTAGTTGTCTCTTTCATGCCATACATAAGGCCCTGTCAAAAAATAAATAAAAATAAGGGGCTGGAGAGGTAGGTGGCTCAGCAGTTAAGAGCACTGGCAGTTCTAGAAGTTCTGAGTTTGATTCCCAGCAACCACATGGTAACTCACAACCATCTGTAATGGAATTTGATTCTCTCTTCTGGTGTGCATGAAGACAGAGCGCTCATATAATTAAATGAATAAATCATTCATATATACACACACATAGAACATATGTATATCTATGTGTGGGATGGATGGATGGATGAATAGATAGATAGACTGACATGGCAGCATATGCCTTAAATCCTGCATTCTCTGAGGAGGCAGGGAGAATCTCTTGAGTTCAAAACCAGCCTTATCTACATGATGAGATCCTGTCACAAAACAACAAACCAGTTGTGGTTCACAGAAATCCCAGCACAGGGAAGCTGAGGCAAGATTGCCACAAGTTTGAGGCTAGCCTGGGCTACAGTGTGAGGCCTTGCTTGTTTTGTTTTGGAGAAAAAAAAATGAGGAGGAGGGGATGGATGTATTACGTTCATAGCTTTAAGCATGAACTCAAGAAAGGCAGAGAATGGAGCTGGTGGATGCTGTGCTCAGTAAGTAAGACAGGGCCCCTATAGCTCACTGGGAAGCTCTGGATTCAGAGAGGCCCTTTCTCATAAAATTAGGTGAAACAATTAAGAAAGTCACTTGATGCTGACCACTGGTGCACAAAGAAACACTAAATAAAATTTAAAATCTAAACATATAAAGTATTCGTGTCTTCCCAGAAAAATGTGCATAGACGAGTGAGCATAAAAAACGATTTCATGCTCTGGGGGCAGCCATAAACCAGGTCTGCACTCCAGCAACATAGCATTATTTTGCTTTTGTTTTGTTTGGTTGGAGGTTAGAATATTTGAAGGGTATTATTGTTGTTTGGCTTTTTAAAAACAATTTGTTTTTATTTTATGTACATTGGCGTTTTGCCTTCATGTATGTCTGTATAAGGCTGTCAAAGATTGGAGGTACAGACAGTTGTGAGCTGCCATGTGGGTGCTGGGAATTGAACCCAGCTCCTCTGGAAGAGGAGTCAGTCTCTTAACCACTGAGCCATCTCTCCAGCCCTATTGTTTGTCTTTTTTCTTTCTTTCTTTCTTTTTTTTTTTTTTTTTTGTTATTCAAGACAGGATTTCTCTGTATAGACCAGGCTGGCCTTGAACTCAGAAATCCACCTACCTCTGCCTCCCAAGTGCTGGAATTAAAGGCCTGCGCCACCACTGCCTGGCTTTTGTTTGTCTTTTTAATGAGGCTTTTTGGTTTAGGTTGGTTGGTTGTTTTTGGGGGGGGGGGTTGTTGTTTGCTGTTTTGAGTTAGGGTCTCATTATGTATCCCTGACTGATCTGATCTCACAGAGTTCCACCCTATGCTTCCCAAGCACTAAAATTAAAGATGCCTCCACACACGAGAGACATTTC
Organism: Uromys caudimaculatus; assembly: GCA_028551405.1. NCBI lineage: Eukaryota > Metazoa > Chordata > Mammalia > Rodentia > Muridae > Uromys > Uromys caudimaculatus. Next base: position 66,202,799 of record CM052710.1, read on the forward strand.
ATGTCCAAACTGTACAATCAGGGAAGCAGAGGCCTGGAGTTACAGTGAACAAGACTATCACTAGGTGCAGCTTTGCTGGCCTGATCGGAGTGGAGACAGATCACCCATACCTCCTCACTTGGATCCCTTCATCTTTGTTGACAGGAGCAGAACCCTTCCAGTGTCCCTGTACCAGCCCCAACTGCCAGTGTGGGAACCCAGCCTAGCGTGTCTGTGGTCAGCACTCACAGCAACTCCCCATACCTCAGCAGCCAGCAGCAGGCAGCTGTGATGAAGCAGCACCAGCTGCTCCTGGACCAGCAGAAGAGGGAGCAGCAGCAGCTGCAGCAACAGCAGTTCCTGCAGAGGCAGCACCTCCTGGCTGAGCAGGTAACAGGCACAAGAAACCACACAGGCACCATTGAGCTTGTTTGCACTCTGTCAGTGCCTGTCCTTTAAAATCCCCTTTGAGCCCAGCAGTGAAGGCAGGTAAAGTGTTGAAGTCAGCCTGATGACTTGAGCTCAATCCCTGGACCTCACACACACATGGAGGGTGAGACTCAAGTCAAGTGGCCCTCTGACCTCTACACCACACCATGGCACGCACACCCCCAAGAGCAAGCATTCACACACACATTCACACATGATGGTAGGTTGTTTGGAAGTTAGGACCAGCTAGGCTGCAGGTCTGTTCCCAGCACATCATCAGGTGGTTCACAAATCTTAAAGAAGGGACTGGAGAGATGGCTCAGCGGTTAAGAGCACTGACTGCTCTTCCAGAGGTTCTGAGTTCAATTCCCAGCAAGTACATGGTGGCTCACAACCATCTGTAATAGGATCTGATGTCCTCTTCTGGTGTATCTGAAGACAGCAACAGTGTACTCAAATATATAAAATAAATAATTTTTTTTTTTCCCCCTCTTTTGGTTTTTTCGAGACAGGGTTTCTCTGTGTAGCCCTGGCTGTCTTGGAACTCACTCTGTAGACCAGGCTGGCCTTGAACTCAGAAATCCACCTGCCTCTGCCTCCCAAGTGCTGGGATTAAAGGCGTGCACCACCACTGCCCAGCTAAATAAATAAATCTTAAAGGAAAAAAAAAAGGCTAATGAGGTAGCTCAGTGGGTAGAAGTCCTTGTATGCAGGTGTGACATCCTGAGTGTAACCCAGAGTCCCACAAGGTGGCAGGAGAGGGCTGACTCCAACAAGTTGCTCTCTGATCTTCACACCATGGGATACATTCATACACACACAAAAAGAAATAAAAATGGTTTCCAAATTTTACTTCATTTTTTAAAAGAATGCTAAATGTTTTTATTTAAAACAAGTAAATGAAACCCCTTGCCGAGGCTATAGCATGAAGTAGACGTCCTGAGCATGCCATTGCAGTCCTGAGATCAAGATGCACATTTCCCTCACCGGGTTACCTGAAGTGCAGACACCAGGCAACCATGAGTCTTTGAGAGGTTGAACCATGTCTTCTAATTAAGACAGGAGCCAGCTGGGCAGAGGAGCCCTCACCTGTAATCCTAGCTGTCAAGAAGCTGATGCAGGAGAATTACCCTCATGTTTAGCCACATAGTAAGTTCGAGGCCAGTCTGAGCTACAGAGTGATGCAGTATCTCAAAAGGAGGGAAGAGGCCAGGGAGGGGCTCACAAGTCAGAGGCCCTGCGTTCATAACTCTGGGACACACGTAAAGCAGGATCTAAGTCTCACCCCAAGACCCCTAAGTGGGGATGGGAAGCGGGGACAGCTCCCCTGGATGCTCCTGGGTCAGCAAGCCTGGCTTCAGTGCTGAACAAAAGAAACCCAGTCAGCACAAGGAAGAAAGCAGGACCCACACCCACAGTTGTCCTCTGACACACTCCATGGCAGTACTTACCCACTTAACAAACACAGAGAATGCTTTGGAACCAACTCTAGAGAATAAATACACTTTGCTGAGGTTGGACACTGTCTCAGTTCCTTATGTATTATCTTTTGTTTTGCTTTTCTAGACAGAGTTTCTCTGTGTAGCTCCAGCTATCCTGGAACTCACTCTTTAGACCAGGGTGGTTTCAAACATAGAGATCCACCTGCCTCTGCCTCCGAAGTGCTAGAATTAAAGGGGTGCACCACCACCACCAGGTCCGCCATCTTTAAGCTAGCTGCTTATTAATATCACATACAGTTTGTTTAACCAACACACTTCAGTGATTTTCATTGTAACTACCGTGCAGAGTTGTGCAGTTACCACTAGAACCCATTTTATCACCTAAAACACTGTACCCATGAGCAGTCACTTGCCTTCCCTGCACTCACAGGTGCCCGTGAGAGAGTGACATGCTTGCTTGTGCACCTTGTGAGCAACGTGCTTGCTTGTGCACCTTGCTTTTTTCCTCATTGGTTTTGACTTGAGGCTTACATTGAGTTTTACTGTTTGTTTTTGTTCTTGGCACTTTGTAGGAGAAGCAACAGTTTCAGCGTCATCTGACCCGCCCACCCCCCCAGTACCAAGACCCAACACAAAGCACCTTCCCTCAACAGGTTGGACAGTTCACAGGTAAGGAGAGGTGAAGGAGGTTGGGGGGCAGGCAGCTTTGGCCAGAAGGGGGGTAGAGCTCATGATGTGTGGTGTGATGGAAGTCCTGAGTTTATTTACTTGCTCACAGAAGCTGTGGGTAGGAGGAGAGGGCGAGATTTTCAGTTCCTTTGTGGCACAAGGAGGAGGTCTCCAGGGTTGACCATGAGGATGCTCAGTTAAACGTCCATCCGAAGCGAAAGTATCATGACTAGAGGGCATCTTATGTGTAAGCCTTTTTGTGTTTTGTTTTTTTGAGACAGGATTTTTCTTTGTTATAGCCTTGGCTGTCCTGGAACTCATCTGTAGACCAGGCTGACCTCGAATTCATCCTGCTGCCTCTGCTTCCTGAGTGCTGGGATCAAAGGTGTGTGCTGCCACCACCGCCACTGCCACCACCACCCGGTTTATGTGTAAATCTTAATTAAAATAGTTCTTTGTATCTTTAGAAGAACCCCACAGCAAGCTGGGTGTGGTGGTGCCTGCCTGTAATCCAAGCTCTGGGGAAGTGGAGACAGGGGGATCGAGTTCAAGGTCATCTTCAGCTTCTTAGTGAGTTTGAAGGATCTTGTCTTTAAAAGAAAACCAACAAAAGCCAGGCAGTGGTGGCGCACACCTTTAGTCCCAGCACTTGGGAGGCAGAGGCAGGCGGATTTCTGAGTTTGAAGCCAGCCTGGTCTACAGGGTGAGTTTCAGGACTGCCAGTGCTACACAAAGAAACCCTCTCTCAAGAAAAAAAAAAAGAAAACCAACAAAACTGATTTCCAGGTGGAAGGGTGTATTCTAATGCACCCTGGTGTCACAAGGAAGGGGGGAAGCACCTGCGCCTCAGCCGTCACCACTGAGCTAGAGAGATTGCAAGTCACGTGTATGCTGGCCTTGCCTTCCTTAGCGAACTCTCCTTTTGAAATGTCATAGAAACTGACCGTAGCCAGGTAAGAGTCTAGGTGTGGTCTCCTGGTGTGCTGGCTAGGAATATGGAGTTGGAAGTTTATTGGAGCCACCGGAGCCTGTGCCTGGCCTGGGTTCTCAACTCCATCCATGGCACACTGATATGGGCTGTCGCCACAGTGAAGTGGTCCTTTTCAGCTCTCCCCTTTTCGTCACACCAGGTTTGTAAGTTAATCTGCATTTGAGGGTGTTTTGCACACGTGGTACAAGCGCCCACGGAGGACAGAACTGCTGGGTCCCCATGGGGCTGGAGGTGTGGGCAGTTGCCAGCCACCTGCTACAGGTGCTAGAGACTAAACTTGGGTCCTCTGCAAAGCTCAGGCCAGACAGACATGGTGACAGTCTTGGGAGAACAGGGCAGGAGGATCAGGAGGTCCAGGTCAGTACACACCTCTCTATAGTGAAACTGTGTCTCTAAAAGTAAACGGAGACTTCAGTCAATGAAGTGTTTGGAAAGAGGAGGACTCCAGTTGCTTCTCGGCACCTACGTAAAAGCCAGGGCTGTGGTGCGTGCTTGTGTGTGTGTGCGCGTGTGTGTGTGTGTCTGTCTGTCTGTCTTAAAGGTACCACAAAAAAAAGTGGACAGATCCCTGAAGCTTTCTAGCCAGTCAGTCTAGCCTACTCAGTGAGCTTCAAGCCAGTGAGACACTGTCACAGAAAACACGGTAGACAGCGCCTAAGGAAGTGTGCTTAAGGTCAACCTTTAGCCTTCACATGTATGTACCTGCCTGCGTGTGTGTACCTGCATGCATGCACGCACGCACCCAAGAAGGGCAGATGGCAAGTTTTCTGAGGACTAAGGCTCGTGCTCAGTAAATAACTGGTAACTCCATACTAGATTTCTGCCTCCCTCAACCACCTTATATCATAAACAACAGGGTGGAGAGACATGTCTTCAGCTATAGCCCTCTCCACTGCCTCATCCCAGCCACACCCAGCAGAACTAAACTGTAGTCTCAGGCTTTACCGTCCTGCTCCTGACATACCGCAGCCAGGACTGGCTCCTCAGTGTCGCGCAGCCTGTTACAGTTCTGTCCTTTCACAGGTGTCCTTCTCTGTTCTGAATGCCCCTAAACTTTCATGTCGTCAAACTGCATGTGGGTGCACATTTGTGTATGCATGTGTGTGTATTACATGCGTGTGTACTCACATGGGTGCACACACCTGTATGTGCTTTGTGCACATGTGCTTCTGGCCACTGAACTCAAGGTCTTGTGCATGCTAAGTAAGTATTCTACCTACTGAGCTACTCCCCCAGCCCTAAATTCAATTCTAAGCCCCTTCTTTCTAAACACTTTCCCAAATGTTAGGCACAAAGTCTTCAGAAACGTGTATTTCCTATAATCTGCTGCTCAAGCTTTGACCTTGTCACACCATGTGATGGCATTGGCTTCCACAGACAGATTCTGGGGTACTGGTCTTGAAATCCCTAGTCCCAGCTGAGACAAACTTTGTTGGCTACTTGATAGATAAATGGACAAGACAGCTGGCTTTCCCCTCTGGAGCTCCCTCCATCGTCTCTGACTTTGAGTACTCTTCCTGTCCCCATGCCCATGATGTGTGAGGGTTCTGACTTTCATGCCTGTGGAAGAGGAGCTGCAGCTCGGGTCTCAAAGACAGCTCCACAGTGATAGTCAGGAATGCTAACATGGACTGGCAAGATAGCTCAACAAGTCTTGATGGCCTGAGTGTGATCCTAAGTCCCAACTGGTGTGGGAAGGAGCTGTACTGGCTAGTTTATGACATTTTGATTCAAACCAGAGACATTTGGGAAGAGGGACCCTCAACTGAGAAAATGCCTCGGTAAGACTGGCAAACCTGTGGGGCATTTCTTAACTGGTGATTAATGTGGGAGGGCCCAGCCACTGTGGGTGCTGCTACCCCTGGGCTGGTTGGTGGTCCTGGGTGTAAAACAAAGCTGAGCAAGCCGTGGTAAGCAGGCTAGTAGGCAGCATTCCTCTATGGCCTCTGCTTCAGTCCCTGCGTCTGGGTGTGGTGGTGCATACCTTTAATATTAGCGATTGGGAGGCAGAGGCAGAGGCAGGTGGATTTCTTTGAATCTGAAGCCACCCTGGTCTACACAGTGAGTTGCAGGACAGCTAGAGTTACATAGTGAGACCCCGTCTCAGGGTAGGGGAAAATGAAATAAACCCTTTGCTCCCCAAGTTGCTTTTGGTCATGGTGTTTATCACAGCAATAGAAACTCTTAACTAAGACAGGAACTAACTCCTGCCTGTTGTCCTCTTACTCCCTCACACCTGTGGCACATATGCACCTGCACCTATACGCACACACAAATGTAAAGAAAAAATGGATGCCAACTTGACTGCTAAATTTTCTTTTTTCTAGGACCTTCTGCTGCTATGCCCGGAATGAACAACTTGGGTCCATCCAGTTCCAGCTGTCCTCGAGTGTTCCCTCAGCCTGGAACTCTGATGTCAATGGGTCCTGGACATGCCCCTGTTTCCTCTCTCCCCTCCAGCTCAGGCCAGCAGGACCGTGCAGTGGCCCAGTTTACTGGGTCCCAGAGTTTGCCTCAGAACAGCCTTTATGGCATGCCATCTGGCCTAGCCCAGATGGTTGCCCAGCCCCCACCACAGGCCCCCGGCACACATGCCCACATTCCACGGCAGACCAGCGTGGGCCAGAATGCTTCCACTGCAGCGGCATATGGACAGAGCTCTCTGGGGAGTGCCAGTCTTTCCCAGCAGCACAATAAGGGAACCCTGCCTCCTGGTTTAACAAAGCCACAAGTCCCAAGGGTGTCAGCAGCCATGGGAAGCCAGAGTGCCTCATGGCAACATCAGGGAATGCCAAACCTGAGCAGCCAGACACCTGGGAACAGCAGTGTGAGCCCCTTCACTGCAGCTTCCAATTTCCACATACAGCAAGCCCACCTGAAAATATCTGGCCAGCAGTTCTCCCAAGCCATGCCCAGCAGGCCCATGGCTCCTATGAGTTCAGCAGGTGCAGCAGGCCCCATGCTGCCCCCAGTGAGCACACAGCAGAGGAGCAGTGCCCCTGTCCCTGCCCCTCCCCAAGCAGCCCCACAGCAGGGCTTGCCTGGCTTAAGCCCTTCAGGGCCTGAGCTGGGGGCCTTTGGCCAGAGCCCCACTTCACAGATGAACAGCCGGCCAGGGCTACACTGTGCTCAGGCTTACCCTGTGAGAACCATGGGCCAAGAGCTGCCCTTTGCCTACAGCGGGCAGCCAGGCAGCAGTGGTCTGTCCAGTGTGGCTGGACATACTGACCTGATTGACTCGCTGCTGAAGAACAGGACTTCTGAGGAGTGGATCAATGAATTGGATGATCTTTTAGGGTCACAGTAACAGAAATGTCTGTGGTGGTTTTGGTGTTTAGTCATCTTAATTTTTTGTTCTCAGATTCAAGAAAGAACAACTACTTTGGACCAAAAGCCCATGGCTCAGAGAATTGGGCCAGTAGAACCTAAGCCACAGCTGAGGCCAGCTCTGGTCAGTGTCTGTTGGGCTGGCCCAGCACATTGGCATCGCTAACTAGGGTTGGGATAGCAGGATAGAGGTTTGAAAGGTAGCTTCCTACCCAGATGACCAAAAAGCCAGTGGAAACAAGCCCCACCATATCGGGCTTACCAAGAATATGGGCCATGTTTTTACCCAAGGTTTCTCCACTTGCCTCAAGGCTGGGAACAAACTTCTGTTGGAATTTTAAATAGGATTATTTACATTTTATAGCATAGAAGTAATTTTTTTAATTTAAGATTTTTAAGCAGATTAGGACAGGTGGTGGTTGTATTGTAAGTGGCACTGGAAACCTAGGGTTTCCTTAAGAGTAGGAGCCTTTTTTATTCCTGCTCTGCCAGCTTTCATGGTCACTGGAAATCACTGCCACAGTACAGGCTGCGGCTGCCGATGCCAAAATGACCTGGGTGCCATGTGATGGTGCATCCAGTGGTCCAGATAGGATCCCGCCCAAAACTCCTCCTAGTTCTTGGCTGCCACTCACTCTTGAGGACACTGGGCCCCCATGGAGTCCCCTCCATGCCCTGGCATGGCTAAATGCTGAAGGTGGAGATTGAGTATGTCTCTGACAACCCCTATGTCCACGGTAGAAGTGCCATTCAGTTGTACACACATCTTTCCTCCCCCACATCGTCCCCACGACCCTTCTTTCTAGCTCCTGGCCTCCTTCAGCCAAAACACGAAACAGTGGCTGACTTCACTGCATTAGAAGAGGAAGAGTCAAACTCCTTAGGGAGTCTGAGCCTGGCACGGGCTTAGGGAAAGAAGGCTGCAGGCAGCCTGCCGTCTGGGCATCACTTTATTCTTCACCCTCCAGACTGCTCCTCCCACAGCCGATGACTTGCACTTTTAAAGTCGTTTTATAACACTAACCCTTCCTTGCTAAGGACTGAGGTAGACTCTCTTAGCAGGTCTATTGATGGACATGTCTGAGCAGAGAAGCCATGGAATAGAATATGGTGCGTGGGCTGCTAACAGCAAGAGTGAGCACTTGTCTTCATCACAAGCAAGATGATGAGCAGAGTGAGACCTTTAACAGGATGGTGGAGGGGAAGGTGTTTGCTGGAGTGACTTCCATGCACAGTGGTCTCTAGAGAAACCACAGCTCCGCCCATTGTCCTGGGGTCCTAGAACACTTCATTCAGTGTAAAGAACTGAGCCAAGGAGATGACAAGAGCAGCCTTCAGAAAGTGTGCACACACTGCTAACTAGTTTGCACCAGCAGTGCCTTTTCCCCTGAGGGCACCTGTGCTCTCATGTCCTTGTCCCTCATAGCCATTTCTCCTGCCATGTCCTCCCCAGAAACTCAGTTCAGCTCACAGAGAAGCAGGGGAATCATAAAGTCAGTGAAGATGCCACCCTCTGATGTTCCCCAACTGTAGGGGGAAGAGTGATACCAAAAATAGGGCTAAGGGCTGGAGGTGTCTCCTGGTTCCTCGTCCAGCCTCCTGCTACAGCTGCCCACCTCCTGCCTCCATTGCCCAGGCCACACCAGCTGGCCCAGCACTCTACCTTAGGCCCAGGCTGACCACACAGGCAGTGGACAGCTCACTTGCTGCAGTGTCATAGCAATAAAATGTGATTCTTGGGGTCCCTCCCCAGAGCTGCCCATGGCTTTATTTATGAGTCTGGCTTTGAGGAGGTGGGAAGAGGTAACCCACTTCCTCCCATCTTCTCAGAGCCATGACTCAAGAAGAAAAGGGTGCTCGGACTCTCTTATACACATGTGCTTTGTGTAAATAAATGTTTACAATTTTATATTGAAGATGGAATAAGTGTTAGAGCGTCCAACTGTATATTTTTTACTTTTATAGATTTTAAAACTGATCCTTTATATGTGTGTGGAGCTATGATAAGTTTTACGGCAAGCAGTTGGTATTGCTAACTTTTTATGGTCATCAAAAGTGCATAAAAGTCCTATTAATCCCCTTATTCTGCTTCCCTTAGCTCTGGTATACACCAAAAAGAAATCTTTACTTTCCTTGTGTTATAAAAATAATAAAAATATTTTACTAGTATGGAAATCACAAGTGTGTTTGGTTTCCGTGGGGACATTTGACAGCTGCCAATTTCTCTGATTTAGCTTTGCTCTCTTCCTGCATATCTGTGGGAGCTCCCTCGCTGGTGGCAATGAAGACCGAGAGAGCCACTGGCATGCTGCAAAAAAAAGCAGTCTTCTCACTGTGGTCAGACCAAGACAGATGGGGAACAGAACACATTCTAGGCCTCCAGGAAGTCAAAGAAAGTGGGGACGGAGAGCTGGGGCTGATACAAAGCAATGGTGGGGGCGGAGAGCTGGGGCTGATACAAAGCAGTGGTGGGGGCGGAGAGCTGGGGCTGATACAAAGCAATGGTGGGGGCGGAGAGCTGGGGCTGATACAAAGCAATGGTGCACTGGAAAAAATAATCAGGAACCAACTGGGACCCAATATGAGATCCAAATGCTTTTTTGTTGTTTGAGATAGGTTTCTCTGTGTCGTCCTGGAACTTGCTCTGTAGATAGACCAGGCTGGCCTTGAATTCAGAGGTCCACCTGCCTCTGCCTCCCTCCCAAGAACACTGAGATTAAAAGTATATGCTATACTACACACACTGCCCAAAGCCTTCTTTGCAGACAATAAGAATGATCTCCTATTTCAGCACTCCTGAGTGCTGAAATTACAGACACACACCACTATGCCCAGATGCTAAACTTCTCTCATAATTAAATTATTCAATCACAGCATTTTGTTATAGGAACAGGAAATGAACTCCTAGGCCTAGAAACAGGAAGGGAAACAAGGCACTGCAGGACTTGAGCCCGTGCGAAGGACCATCATTGCTAGATTGGAGGGAGGGAGGGAGGGCGTAGAGGCATAGTAGCCCTCTGCTCTGATACAAGACCTTGGCAGAACCCCCCAGGAAGCAGAAGAAAGTCACGATGCAGAAGAAACTGAGGTGTGGGGAAAGGGAGCAGACATCTAGAGAGGCAGTTACTCTGCAAGGGAGTGCTCCATCACCAGCCACATCCACCCAGGAGGACTCAGAGCACGTATTTCATTGACCAGAAATAAAAAGCACACATGGGAAGCCAGCCTGGGCCTCTGTAAAGCTGTGTGTTCCTCCTAGGACCAGCCTGCGGGTGGTGGAGGTGCCCTGATAGCAAGAAAGATTCAGGATCTTAGAGGAATAGGGCCACGAGGCAGCTCAAGACCTCCCAGAAGTTCAATTATCCCAAGCCCATGGGAGGTTGAGACAGAAGAATCAATCTCATATTCTAGGTCAGCCTGGGCTACAAAGGGGAGACTTTGTCTCAAAAACAAAAAGCAAACACAAGTACATTGGTGAACTCATCATAGTAAGTGTCCAGGCTGGAGTTCCTGACCTGTGCAGGGCTAGGGAGATGTCAATGGATGGGGGTGGGGTACAGCCAGTTCCCGTCTAAGATGCTCAGTTTGTGATTGCTCTGCTTTTCCACAGTTTGAATGTGATGTGCAGTCAGGAGAAGCTGCTTCAGAATCTGAACTTGGGTGTTTTCCCAGTCCACCCACACAGAGCATTGCCTTCTCCTGATGCTGGGTGCTGATGCAAATGTAACTCACAGGTGCTGCAGCAAGCAGCCAAGGAAAGAGCTGCCAAGGCAGCTATGTGCATAATAAATAAATGTCATAAAATTAAAAAAAAAATACTCAAAAAGGGACACACGGAGTCTGACCAGTGCGACATATAGACTCTAGCACTCAAAGGACTGAGTAGAGACTCGTGAGAGAGCGAGTTCAAGGTCAGTTTGAAATAGCACTAAGGAAAGAAGGGAAGGAGGGGGGGGGAAGAAAAGGAAGTTTAAAAAGGAAACTGGGGAGTGGGGAGTTGGCTCAGTGATAAAGAGCACTGCCTGCTCTTCCAGAGAACCTGGTTTCAGTTCCCAGCACCCACATGATACCTCACAACCATCTGTAACTCCAGTTCTAGGGGATCCAACACATTGCTTGACTGGTGGCATCTGGCACACATGTGGCACCCATACATGTTTCGTTTGAAGCAAAACACTCAAACAAATCTTAAGACAGAAAAGATGGCATTGGATCAGTAACAGGAGTGGAGAGAGAATCCCCATCCTGGAGAGTCGGGGCAGCTGGGACGTTGGGACGCTGCTGACCAGGTACCATGGCAACCCTGGAAGAGCTGCAGCTGCCACAGCAAACACCATCACCACTGCCATAGTGGCAAGGCTGACAACAAGTAGCCACCAACGAACACCAGTTCCAGTCCCAAGCCTATCTTGGCAAGCAGCACAGGCCCATGGCCCAAAGTCTGCAGTGCCCAGCAAAGGGACAAAAGGAGGCCTCAACGAGGTTTTGTAAACAATAGAACAGTCTGAGGTAAAAAGCAGATATGAAGGCTGCACATGAGGGCACTCCCCTTTGATCCCAGCACTTAGGTAGTACAGGTAGGTGGATCTCTGCTAGTTTTAGGCCAGCCTGGTCTACACAGTGAAACCTTGTCTCAAAAACAACAAAACCAAACAGCCCCAGGAAGTACCTCCAAAGTAAGGACTGGAAATGGGTTCAGAGGCAGCCAATGCTTCAAGCCTTCACGGAGGGACACTCCACAGCTGTATGCACAGCAAAGAGAGCCACTGTAGACACTGTCTGCTTTCTAGGGGTTCTTCACAAAGTTACCAGCAGACCACCCCAACAGGGAACTCCTGAAGGCCAGGCCCAACAACGCCAGCCCTATTGCAGGTGAAGATTTCCATCATAATGTATGAAAAAAACTCTGCACAGACCAGTTTCCACCCCCTATACTGGGAGGCTGCTAACAACCACAGTGCAGGGCAGGAGGGTAGGCCAGTGAGACTGTGTATACAGTTATAGACCACAATTCTGCAAAGCCTTCCTTGCCAAAGACATCCTAGAGAGGATGGCAGTGAAAGGCCCAAGGTCAGCAGGCAACTCAACGTCAGCGTCAACAGCTTCAATTGCCCAAAGATCCCAGTGAACTCCAAACCACAGACGGCAGGACAAGGCTGGGCAAAAGCTGGCCTAACACCTCAACCATCATCTGATTTAGTAATCCAAGAAGAACTATGTGTACAATCCCAGCTGTAAGAAATGAACAGAAGACTGGGGTAGAAAACCTTGAGTGCTTGCTTTTTGTCCCATGGACCAGATACGTGAGAACTATCTACATCTCTACACAGCATGGGGTTTTTATTATTTTTACCAAAGACACCTTATAGGGACAATATTGGAGTTTTGATATCATTAAAAAAAACAAATGAAACACGGAAATATTGTAAGAATATGTTTTCATTTTAATCCCAGGTGTGGGATATGGGGCTGCTTCAGATTGTCCACAGCAGCTGACTGTGATTTGCCTTGGGCTCTAGCAGAGGCATGATTTTGCCAGCAGCAAACAATTTCTTCCACTGAGTAATGTTTGGAATTCTGGAGACTTTTAGAGGGGATATAATTGCTAGGGCCCTAAGAGGCAGGGTGGGTTTTGGTTGGTTTTGGTTTGTTAAGTAGTTGAGGGCAAAGAAGAAATGAAAAGAAATTAGATATCCTGCCCCTAATCAGCAGGAAGTAGTCTGAGGATACCGTAGCCCTCCTTTTTTCCTCTCCTATCACAGGAGGTTAGGGGTATTAGGGGGGCTAAAAGGGTTGGAAAGAGGAACCCACCAAGCAGGCAAAATCCTGCTACATCTCTTTTTGGTGATGATGGTCTATTGCTTTCCTGTTGCTGTGCTACACACCATGACCAACACATCTTGGAGAAGAAGGGGTTTACTTAATCTTATAATCTCAAGTCATGCACCACCAAACTGAGAGAAGTCATGGCAGGACCTGAAGGCAGGTCATGGAGGGACTCCACTCGCTGGCTTACACCCCATGTTTAGTTACCCATCCACCCCACCCAGGACCACCTGCCCTGGGTGGCATGATACACAGTGGGTCGGACCCTCTGACATCAATCTTTAATCAAGAAAATGCTCCACGCTCGTGTCCACAGGCTAATCTGATGAAGGAAATTCAGTTGAGGTTCCTTCCTCCTAGGTGACTCGAGTTTTTAATCAATCCGACAAACATCACACACAAAGCATTACTGTTTAGACGGTAACATTTCTTTCCTTGCTTGTACCAAGATCATGCTAATATTAATATCGAACAGTATAATTTTAGAAGTCCCACAGACTTTAAAAAATTCAAATATTTAGCTGGGTGTGATGGCGCATGCCTTTAATCCCAGCACTAGAGAGGCAGAGGCAGGCAGATCTCTGTGTGTTCCAGGATGGCCAGAGCTACATAACATAGTGAGACACTGTTTCAGGAAAACAAAAAAACAAAAAAACGAAAAGTAACTAAGAAAACCCCCATTGTACCCTCAAAGCCAGTAGCATGAGGGAGACTCTTAAACATTTCTGATTCTGATTCTGACTTGAGAAGCAGCCTTGCCCTCCCCTCCCACCGCTGGGCCAGCTGACTCTCAGGAAACACTTCCCAGAAGATTTTACCTCAGTGATGCTGATCTCTTCTCAATCACAGCTAATTAATGCTATGTCCACAGTCCCAGTGAGCCTTAATCCAAATCACCACGTGAATAGGCCCTGGTAGAATCTTTGCTTCCCTCTAAAGCAGTGCTTCTCAACCTGTGGGGCTTTCTCAACCTATGGGTCGAGACCCCTGCCAAACTTCTATCTCAAAAAGCATTTGCGTTATGACTCCTAACAGCAGCAAAGTTACAGTTATGAAGTAGCAATGAAAATAATCTTATGGCTGGGGGTCACCACACCATGAAGAACTGTATCAAAGGGTTGCAGCATTAAGGACATTGAGAACCACTGCCCTTAGAGCCCACAAGCAGGGTCCCACTGTGCACTGCTCTCCTAGGTCCCTTTGCCCACATTCTGCTCTAGTTTCTTTCCTGTTGCTGTGATGAACACTATGACCAAAAGCAACTTGGGAAGGAAAGTGTTGATCTCAACTTACAACTCCCATATCAAACTCCGCTACAGGGACATCAAGGCAGGAACCTGGAGGCAGGGACTGAAGCAGAACTGCAGAAGAACGCTGTTTATTGCCTTGATGAGTTGCTTGTTACTACAACCCAGGAGTACCTGGGCAGAGGTGGCACCTCCCATAGTGGGCTGGGCCCTCCCTCCCACATCAATCCTGATCAAGAAACTGACTTGGCTACTGACAAAAACTAACCAGCATGAATGATAAACTTTTCGTTCTGTTTTGCTTTGAGACAGGATATATACCCCTTGCTGACCTTGAACTCACAGAGATCCTCTTGCCTCTGCCTCCTGAGTGCCACCATACCCAGCAGAAAAACGTATTTGGGGGGAGAGGGATCAAGACAAAGTTTTTCTGTGTGTCTCTGGCTGTCTTGGAATTTGCTTTGTAGACCAGACTGTCCATGAACTCAGAGATTCACCTATCTATGCCTCCTGAGTACTGGGATTAATAAAGATATTTTTTAAGGCACAATTTTTCTCAATACACCTATAAAGGTTTTTAAATCATCTCATATCTGATCAAGATGTGCTTTTAAGAACTCCATTTTTAATTTCTAGTAAAAACTTTACAACTTGACTTTTTCAAAAAAGCCACTTTTAATAAACATCTTAAATGATTTTTCAAAAACAAAAATTAAGGCTGGAGAGATGGCTCAGTGGTTACAAGCACTGTCAGGTTTTCAAGAGGTCCTGAGTTCAATTCCCAGCAACCACATGGTGGCTCACAACCACATACACTGAGATCTGATGCCCTTCTGGCATGCAGGTGTACCTGCAGATAGAGCACTTATATACATAAAGGCTAAAACTGTTCCTTCAGCCACACACGTGCTGAGCTACAGGAAGGGAGATGCTCTGAACACAAGGACTTGGGTTCGGTTCAAAGAAATGTCCGACTGTAACGGCCATGATGTTACCCAATATGCCCTTGGCATTGCTGTAAATAAGTCAATTTTTGTTTTGTTTTGTTTTTTGCTTTGTTTTTTTGGGACAGGGTTTTTCTGTGTAGCCCTGGATATCCTGTAGACCAGGCTGGCCTCAATCTCAGAGATCCACTTTCTTCTGTCTTCTGAGTGCTGGGATTAAAGACATGTGCCACCACCACCACCCGACTGGCTCAATCTCCCATTTTGGACGCCCAGTTCAGTGGGCATGTAGTATATTCACAGAGTTGAGGGTCCATTGTACGCCAGTTATGGAATGTTTTCATCTGGCATCAAGCATATAGTAAGCATTCTACAAGAGGAAAATGATGACTCAGGCTGTGATCTCAACATCCAGGGAGCAGGGGCAGGGGGATGGCCATATCTTCAAGACCAGCTTGGTCTACATGTCAAGTTCCAGGCCAGATCAAAAATAAAAGCCAGTGGGTAGAAATACTTGCCAGCAAACATGGTAATCCGAGTTTGATCACTAGGAGCCATGTAAAGGTAGGAGAAAACAGATTCCTCAAAGCTGTCCTCTAAGCTTCACACGCACCCATGTACAACTATTGAGAAGGCTAAGCTGACTCCATGACAGGCTTCAAATTGGCAGTTCAGGAGATGATACCAAAATATCTGTTTCCAAGACCTGAGCAAGCCCAGGCAAGTCCAGGCCTCAGAAGCTGCCCCATCACCTGACCTGAGACAAGAACAATGGGTCAGCAGCAGTTTCCAGACCTCCCCAGCAACAGTTTTCCAGCCCCCATGCCCTGATAATGGCCCTGGAATGTCCCTAGAGATGGAGCAAGATAAAGGTCACCTGCCCTGGAATTCCCGTAACGTGCTTTAAAACAGGCCTGCAAACTCACTTGGTTGACTCTCTATCTTGGTAATGGAGACACCAGCATGCTGGACTTCTGCAGAAAAAAACACTCTTTGTGTTTACATACTATGTGAGTCCGGGTATCATTCTTCGGGGAATC
Source organism: Uromys caudimaculatus (assembly GCA_028551405.1). Lineage (NCBI taxonomy): Eukaryota > Metazoa > Chordata > Mammalia > Rodentia > Muridae > Uromys > Uromys caudimaculatus. Next base: position 66,218,693 of record CM052710.1, read on the forward strand.
ATGGACACTTACGCTATGTGCACACAACACCAATACCAACACTCTAAGGACCCAGACAGCTTCTTTTTTTTTTTTTTTTTTAAGCGTTTTCCACTTTAATTGTTCATCTGTGTCCTCAAGTCCAGTATCCCTGAGATAGGAACCACTGCATTAAGAAGGAAGTGACAAGTTCTACTGAAGGAAGAGCGATTGTTGCTTAATTACGCCTACTGCCCTGGTCACCAGGTGTGAACTCAGTTGCCAGCCTAACGCTTCACCGCACCAAGACGCTTCAGTAAAGGTTCATCATAAACCCAGCATTCTCCATCTTCGTGAAATAGCCTTGTCTCCCACTGAATTTCCTTCTCCTTCCTTTCTCGGGCTTCTGCTCTTAGTCTTTCTTCAAGTCTGTGCTTTGCTTCTGTTGCTGCATCAATGTCTCTGATTTTTAAATTGAAAGTGACATCCTTCCAAAGGCTTTTTCTTGATTATAGCAACTTCTTGGTGTCTACAAAGACAGTGTTTTCCCTGTTGTGTATTTTGCATACATGATACCATTCCGTTCCACTTCAATTGAGCAGAAGGATTTCTTGTCATTTGGAGAAAAAATCTCTGCAGTAATCCTGTGCTTCTTGCCCCCATAGAAAGGCTTAGTGTGGAAGACGATGTTTGCACTGTAACCCGTTTTGGAGCAGTTAATATTGCATTCCCCTCCTAATTCCACCCAGGGCACTGTCAGGATAGACCTCCCATAGCCATTGGGGAATGTGAGAATGTACCCAGACAGCTTCTTGAAGTAGTCAGAAAAGGAGGAAGCCAAAGGCAAAGGTATCTGTCCAGCTGCAGCCAGTCAGCTCCATCTGGACCAGCACACGGGCAGAATCTGGCAAAGCAGCTGGGCTACAGAACCCATTCCCGGGCTGATGGCAGAGCGAATGCACGGCCCCGTCTTATGTTACTTGACACACAAACTAGAGGTACCTGAGAGGCAGGAACCTCCTAAGATCAGGCTACAGGCAAGTTCATAGGACCTTTTTCATAGTGATTGATGGGAAGGATCCAGTCCTCTGTGGGCGGGGCCATCCCTGGGATGGTGGTCCTGCACTCTATAAGAAAGCAGGCTGAACAAGCCATGGGAAGCAGGGACAGTAAGCAACACCCCTCTGTGGCCTCTGCACCAGCTTCTGCCTTCAGGATCCTGTTTGAGTTCCCGTCCTGACTTTCCTTTGGTGATGAACAGCAATATGGAAGTGCAAGCCAATTAAACCTCTTCCTCCCCAACTTGTTTTTGGTCACAGTGTTTTGCCACAGCAACTGAAACCCTAACTAAGCCATGTATGGGGCAGTAGACTGTGTCACCAGACAGAAGAACTGGTAAGGTTGTAGCAAGTTCAGAAACCTAAAAAAATCTCCTAATTGAGAATGGCAGGATTTCGAACTAGCTCCCGAACAGGTTCCTGTCCTGGAGCACGTGACCATAGCACCCTGCTAAGAGAACTATGACAACCAGTTACATAGCATAAAAACCTAGAGTTCTCCATGCTAATGAGGTATCTTGATAGGCCCCGAGTGTTTAGCCAATGAGCTGCCCTTCCTGGGCATCCCTTCCTGCAAAAAGTATTTAATCCCTGGTTCACCTGAGTAAGACATATACATCTTCATCCACCATGGATAAAACAGTTTGGACAAGCAAGGACTGTCTCCTTCTTCAAGGTCTGCTGTGCGTGTGTGTGTGGTGGTGGGGCCTTCATCACGCAGAGCTGCGCCTAGGTCTCCCAGGAGTAGAAGACTCCTCTTCCAGCCCCTCTGTACTTCTGGCACTCACTCTGAGCTAAGCCACATTCCGCCCCGTGTCCGGTCCCCCCACCCCCCGCTCATCAAGGGCCCCAGGAACCCCATTCCTAACTCCTTGTGGTCCCCAGTGGCGTTGGGTACACAGGAGTTTGAGAACCACACCTGTCCCAGCCCCTGCTGTTTTCACCCGGAGAAACATCTATCTTAGACTGTGTCTCACCTCCCTTAGCAGCACATCCGAGGCATTCCGACACACCAGCAGCAAGGTAAAAAAATGCAGAACCACAGACAATAAAAAACACTTGGGTTGTAAAAAGTAAAAATAACTTTAAGTGACAATTGTGCCTGGTCCTTTGAACTTCTCCTGCCAATAAAAGAGCCCAGTGGGAAGAGTCGAACCTTAGGAGGGGAAGTGACAGACTGGAGAGCAAGTGTGAGCAAGGCACAATACCACCTCTGTCCTCCTTGTAAGGGCTGAGGCAGGAGGATTACAGCAACTCTAAGGCTAAGTGAGACTATGTGAAACCCTGACTCAGCAAACAATAAAATAAAAGGTAAAAGACAGAGAAGTTAAGGGACCCCGTGTTCAGATGCTGTGGGAACTTCTAACCTCCACCTTCATGCAGACATTAACCTAGGTGGGATGGGTCATCCCAGGGACAAGGGTCAGAATCTGCCAACAGCAGCGCTGCAGCTGGGGCAGTTCTCACCACATCTCAGCAAGCACGCAGTAGACACCACCTGATACCACGATGACCACGATTCATATCACCATCCGCGGGCCAGATCGATATCGCATGCTTCCTGCAATAAGGCACTGAGAACCCATGTCTATGGTGTTCTTGTCAAAAGCACGTCAAACAGTTCCTGCCCTGCAGAAACCTCAGATGGTCTGAATCATCAGACTGCCCAGGAATCAGCCTGAAAGACCTATGAACCCACAGACGTCTCTAGACACTAAAGATGCTGGAAAACTTGGGGTGTAGCTCAGTGGTAGAGTGCTTGCTTAGCACGTGTGGGGACCTGAGCCGCACACCCAGCTATGCACACCCAGCTATGCACGTACCACAAAGAGAGGGGATGGAGGAACAGTGTGTAAGAGTGCTTGCAGCTCCTGTAGGGGACCCTGGCTGGGTTCCCAGCATCCATATGGAAAGGCTCACAGTTGCCTGTAACACTAGTCCCAGGGAGATCCCACACCTCTGGTCTCTGCAGGCCTGTGGACTTGTGTGCAGATACCCACATGCATGTACATAATTAATGATAAATCTAAAAAGTAAGAAAAGAGAGCTAGACATGGTGGTGCAAGCCTTTAGTTCCAGTACTCTGGAGGAAGAGGCAGGTGGATCTCTGTGAGTTCAGGGTCAACCTGGCTACATAGGGAGTTTCAGGACAGCCAAGACTACAGTGAGACCCTGTCTTAAAAGAGAGCTTGGGGGTGGGGGGGATGACAATGGAACCAAAAGCAGTGCACAGCCTGGAGTTCCTTATCCCACAGCACAGTACTGGGGCAACTGGCACTGTCTGGCTGAGGTTGGTTGGTCAAATTGTTGTCTCAGTGTTGTTTGTTCATTGTGATAACTGTAATGTAGCTATATAACTGGACGTCCGGTTTCTGAGAGCAACAAAAGAAAACATTGCTGAGTATACAGGGGACATTTTGCCTGGGGGGAAAAGTATGTTTGCAAGCACGTACCCGGAGATGGGGGCAGGGTAGGTGTCAACTGTGCTAGGATGCTGAGAACTCAGGTGAAAGGGAGAGTGCACATTCTTACACATTTTAAGCTTAGAACTATGTGTTTAAATCTTTTGTGGGCTGGGGGATTATTAGCTCAGTGTAGAGCATTTGTGTAACATGTACAGTGTTCAGTGTCCAGCACAGGCAGCTGCAGAGATCACTCTCTGGTTAGAAACACTTGCTGGTCTTGCAGGAGACCTAGGTTTGATTCCCAGCACCTACATAGCAGCTCTAAACCATCTACATAACTCCAGTTACAGGGGATTCCCAATTCAGGCCACAAGCGCCAAGCATGTGTGGTGCACATACATGCAAGCAGTTGAAACATTCATACACATATAATCTAAACAAACGATACTGAGCACCTGCTCCCCACCTCCACCCACCCCCGAACATTTGCTCAAAGTTTAGGGGGAAAAATGCAACCTCAATCTGACACATAAGCAAAGTCCTTGTGAATTACAGGCTTGAATGTGAAAGACAAAATTACTGTTAACGTTTGGATCTTAAATGTCCCCAAAGGCCTAGGCTATAAAGGCTTGGTTGCTAGCCTATGGTACAACTGGGAGGTGGCAGAAATGGAAGGAGGATGACCCTAGTGGAAGGAAGTGACATCAGTGGAATGTGACCTTGAAGAGGTCCCCAACTCCACCTATCTTTGCTTCCTTTTTTTAAAAAAATAAATTTATTTTATTCTTCCTATGTGTTTTATCTGCATGTGTGTCTGTGCACCATGTGTATGCCTGATATCCTCTAAGACCAGAAGAGAGCATCGTATACCCTGGAACAAGAGTTACAGATGGTTCTAAGCTACTGTGTGGGTCTGAGAATCAAACCTGGGTCCTCTGGAAGAGCAGAGCTGCTGAACCATCTCTCCCAGACCCTGTCTTTGTTTCGTGAGACCATGGTAAAAATAGCTCTGCTCCTCCCCCTTGAGGAAAGCAAGGTAGGAACTAGGTTAGTAACCTGGGACTCCATTGTTTGTGCTATGCATATCTCTTTTCTAATAATGCACTTGGGAAGCCTGAGGCACACTCCGCTCATAACAATGCACCAGGTAACTAGATAGCAACTGAGGACCTTACCTGCATTGGGCTGTGCATTATGGGAAGGGCCAGGCAGAGCAGAAACAAAAACAACTGTCTGACCTAATACATCAATCAAAATAGAAAGCCACCCAAACAAATTATATCTCTCAGTAGGAAGCTCCTGGCAGTCACATGGGCCCTGTAGCATCTCCTCCTGTGTACCTTGCTGTACTCTTGCAGATTGTTCGGACATGTTTAATTGCTTTGCTTTTGAATAAAACTCATTGCTACTTTGCAATCTCTGTGAGCTTTTATTTCGTTCTTGAATAAGAGCCAAAGAACTTGGAAGCATCCCCAGTCCAATCCCTGCCCTCAGGTAACACCATAGGTCAAAGCAACTGACCATGGACTGGGTCTCCCTAGGCAGCCCTGGTGGACCTGGAACTCACTATATAGACTGCTCTGCTCTCAAGCCTGAGGCGAATCTCATGTCTCTGCCTGCTGCTGTGTGCTACAATCAGTCATATACATTGAGCCTAGCACCTTTCTCCCTTCTTTAATTTTTTATTTACATGTATGAATGCTTTGCCTGTATCTATAACTGTGTGTCAGGTGTGTGCCTAGGGTCTGCAGTGGTCAGAAGGTGTCAGATCTCATGGAATGGAGTTACAGATGTTTATGAGCCACCGTGTGGGTACTGGGAATTGAACATAGAGCCTCTGCAAGAGCAACAAGAGCCTTAACCTCTGCGCCATCTCTCCAGCCTTTTATCTTATTTTTTTGTAGATGATTTTATTATTATTATTATTATTATTATTATTATTATTATTATTATTATTACTTTTCTCTGTGTAGCCCTGGCTGTCCTGAAATTCATTCTGTAGACCAGGCTAGTCTCAAACTCAGAGAGATCCACCTGCCTCTCCCTCCTGAGTGCTAGGATTTTAGATGTGCACCACCAGCAGCTATTTTCATCGTATTATGTGTCTGTGTCTGTACACCATCTGTGTGCTTGTTGCCTGGGGAGGTGGTGAACCTCCATGTTGGTGCTGGGAATCAAATCCAGGTCTTTCACAAGAACAAGCCCCCTCAACCACTGAGCTAACTCTCTAGCCCTGCCCCTTCCTTTTCTTTAAAAAAAAAAAAATTAAAGATAGCATCTCAAGTTTTCAGGCTGGCCTCTTTATGTTTGGACTGAGGATGACCTTAAACTTCTGATCTTTCAGCCTCCACTTTCTTCATCCTAGAATTACAGGTACGTGCCACCAGGATTGGCCTGGGAAGTGTTAAGTGTCAAATCTAACACTTCAAACCACTCTCAGCTGAGCTGTATTCTCCAGCTGCTAAGCTGATTTTCTTGAGCACAGCAACAGAAAGCTAACGCAGTTACGGAACTTCATACGGTAACATGGGAGACTCCTGATGATCAGAGGGTTAGAAAAACATTCCTTAGCTCAGACACAAAACTTAACTTGTTAGGATTAAATTAAGAGTTTGATCCCAGCACTTGGGAGGCACAGGTAGGTGAAACCCTGAGTTCCAGGCCAGCTGGAGATACATAGTGGGGAAAGGAAATCTTTTGTTTTGGGCTGGAGAGATGACTCTGTAGTTAAGGGCACTGGCTTCTCTTCCAGAGAACCTGGGTTCAATTCCCATCGCCCACATGGCAGCTTCACAACTGTCTAAAGTTTCAGTTCCAGGCTGGAGAGATGGCTCAGTGGTTAAGAGCACTGACTGCTCTTCCAGAGGTCCTGAGTTCAATTCCCAGCAACCACATGGTGGCTCACAACCATCTGTAGTGGGATCTGATGCCCTGTTCTGGTGTGTCTGAGGACAGCTACAGTGTACTCATCATATAAATAAAATAAATTAAAAAAAAAAAAAAAAAACCTTTAAAATTTCAGTTCCAGGGAGAATCCAACGCCCTCTTCTGGCCTCCACAGGCACTGCAGGCATATGGTGCACAGACACACATGCATACAAAATACCCATATACATAAAAATAATTAAAAAAAAAAAACTACCCACTTCTGCTCCCCAATTGCACAATTAAAATTGTGCACCATAGTCTGGCAGTGGTGGCACATGCCTTTAATGCCAGCATGCACTCAGTAGGCAGAGGCAGGTGGATCTATGAGTTTGAGGCCAGCCTGGTCTACAGAGAGAGTTCCAGGACAGCCAGGGCTACACAGAGAAACCCTGTCTCAGAAGGAAAAAGGAAGTGGGTACCTGGCACAAAGCCCTGAGCCCCACTCACAGTTGGCTGCCTTTCCTCATGTCTAAGTGGGTCCTAGTGGGATTCCCATGTGTGAACCCAGAGAGGCCAAGCCTTATGTTGCATTTTCAGTGAGAGGTAGCAAAAAGCCCAGTAACTTCCATTCCCTTTGAAGGGGCACCTGACAGACACTGCTAGGTGGGCCATACTGAGAGCAAGCCTGGGACCCTGAATATGTGCAGGGCTCACCTTCTGCAGTGCTTGTTCTTACAGAGCCTCCAGTGGATTCGGCATTGCTTGCCCAATCTGTCAGTTACCATGATGTTATTACTGCAATGGCCTAAACAGATACTAGAGAGTCTATTTCCTCTGAAATAAACAAATTAGACTAGTCTTGATCCATTTGTGGCGACACACACATGTAACCCAGCACTCAGGGGCTGGACTGCCACAAATTGTAGGCTAGACTGGTCTTATATTGAGTTCTAGGGCAGTCAGGGCTATACAGATACACCATGTCTCAAAAACAAAACAAAAACCCACACCCAAACAAAAAAAGGATTGCAGAATAGGGTGTAACTCTGTTGGAAGTGTGCTTGCCTAGTACGATTGCAGAATAGGGTGTAACTCTGTTGGTAGTGTGCTTGCCTAGTACGCATGAATGGGTTTGGTTGCCGCACCACATAAATCAGGACAGGAGAACCAGGAATTCAAGGCCATCCTCAGCTACACAGAAACCTCAAGGTCAGCATGGGTTAGACCCTGTCTTAAAACAAACAGCATCAGTCTAACAGGAACAGTTGTCTGGCAAGACTGTAAATGTGGAAGGCTGTTTATTCTACAGGCTGGTACACTGCCCAATGAGAGGTGGTTTTAGGTGAGAAAGGAACACACCAATAGCTGGACATCACACTCCGGGACCACACCCAGCCCTGCAGCTGGCACCCAGCCTCCGCTTGGCTGAGTCGCTCCTTACAGGGGCCAGATGGTTAAAGAACTGAGGTCATAATGGGAACCACCCATCCTCTGCGTCCTTCAAGGAAGGTCATAATGGGAACCACCCAAGCCCTTCAAGGGTGATGCTAAGTCTTCCTTCCTGGATACAATAATGTTTCGGGGTGGGGTTGTTTTTTATGGTGCTGAAGATCAAAACCAGGACCTTGAGTGTGCTAAACAAGAGCTCTGCCACTGACAAAGTCTCACCATGTAACCCAGGCTGGCCTCGAACCCATGATCCTCTTGCCTTCACCCACATCCAGCTTCCTGTACACACAGGTTCCAGATTTGAGAATCCAACCAATCTTGAATGACAGCTATTCAGAAAACAGAAACTTGCATCCGTACCAGTCACCAGCAGAGTTCTTTCCCTAGTCATTACTGCCCCAAACAGTAAAAGTATTCACATACTGTTGGTTTGTATTAAGAATTACAAGCCATCTAGACATGGTTTAAAGTCATGGGAGGGTGTGTGTAAGTTATATGTAAACACTACCCCGTTTTACATAGGAGTAAATGTTTGCAGATTTTAGCATGCAAAGGTGTCCTGGAACCAGTCCCTGGTGGGTACCTAGGGAGGCTCAACTCGTCCATAGCGAGTGGCTGCCAGTTCAGATCCTATTTGACTGTCCTCCCGTGACACCTCTTAGTCTGAAAGTCAGGGAACCAAAGTGGGATTCTGCCTGTGTCAGGGAGACGCTAGCCCATTCCCAGCAGAGTATCCTGGTGGGAGGATATGTTATGACTCACTGTGGTGAAATTATGGCGTGTGCTGGAGGTGTAGCTCATTAGGAAGCATAGTTGCATGAAACTCTGGGTTCAATCTACAGCATCGAATAAAAACCAGGCACAATGAGAACACCTGTAATGCCAACACTTAGGAGGTAGAGGCAAAAAGACCAAGAGTTCAAAGTCATCCTTGATTACAAAGTGAATTCCAGCCTGGAAGACCTTATCCAAAAGACAGGGGGAGCGGGAAGGGAGAGAGAAACCACACACACACACACACACACACACACACACACACACACACACACACACGAGTAAACCCACCGGTGGGTCCCTACAGAGGAGACCAGAAAGAATAATGAAGACAAAGTGTTGCCATAACAACAGTGCACAGTACCAAAAATAGGTTTAAAGAAGCAGCTAAGGGTCAGAAAAGGGAAGTTTGTGTCCAGGGTCACATGGACCAGAATCTCAGGGTCCCTGGGTGAGAGACTTCCTTCAGAGCTTGTCAACTGTGAACACTCTGTCTAGACATGTGACATCATCACAGATTACAAAACTGTGGAGTTGCCGGGCAGTGGTGGCACACGCCTTTAATCCCAGCGGTTGGGAGGCAGAGGCAGGTGGATTTCTGAGTTCGAGGCCAGCCTGGTCTACAGAGTGAGTTCCAGGACAGCCAGGGCTACACAGAGAAACCCTGTCTCCTTACTTTGTATTTTGAAACAGGGTTTCACTAAGTTACAGATTTTGGATTTGTGGTCCTCCTGCCTTTGACTCACCAAGCACCAGGACTTTAGGTGTACACCCCATGCCCACGTCAATATTGGCGTTATTTTAATGATGATGACATAAAATACATTTTAAAGATTTAAAGTGTTGCTAATCTTCAACAAAGACTAATAAATGGAGTCTGGAGGTATACAAAATAATTATGCACCATGATCAAATAGCAACTATGGCAAGAAAGGAAAGTTGGTTTAACATTATAAAATAAATAAGTGAATAAATAAATAAATAAAATAAACCAAACCAATGTATATAGCCAGGCATGGAAGCAAATGCCTGTAATCCCAGTATTTGGGAGGTGGAAGCAGGGAGGTCAGGAGTTTAAGTCATAGTACAGGGGCAGCCTAGGCTACATGAATATATGAGACCTTGCCTCATCCTCCCTCACCCAATACATATTGATTACAAAGGCACTATACAGTGTTAAGATCATGAAACACAAAGGCCAGGTATGGTGGTGCACACCTGTCACCCCAGCACTTAACTGGCAAGCAGCTCTCTATGCATTCAAGGCCAACACAAGTTCCTGGCCAGCCAGGGCTACAAAGAGAGATCAACACGAACTAAAACAAGCCAACAGCCAGGTGAGGAATGGAATTGTGTCTTACTTAGGAGGAAATTAAGGATGCATTTCAGCTAAATCCAAAGGAACAGAAAAGGGACATTCTGGATAACTTTGGAACTTTGAATATGGTCCATGCTGTATCTATCTGTTCCCTCTCTCACCACAGACAGACACACACACACATGGAGACACACAGCCTACAGCAGCCTGCTATTTCGACTTTGTGTCCCCAACAAAGCCTCTTTTCTATATAAAATAGCTTGCCTCTAGAAATGAAAACTAGCAATGTATAGATTAGTGAACAGGCTCACATCCGTCCATGTTAATTTACTGGGGTAACTGGGTTTTGTTGTTGTTGTTGTTGTTGTTATTTTTGTTTTTTGGGTTTTTATCTGGTTTGGTTTTTCAAGACAGGGTTTTTTTGTGTAGCTCTGGCTATCCTGGAACTCTGTAGACCAAGTTGGCCTCAAACTCCGCCTACCTCTGCCTCCTGAGTGCTGGAATTAAAGGTATATGTCACCACGCCTGGCTGATAAAGGCTTAATTTTCTTAAAGGTGGTATTTGGGGAAGAAGGCGTGGGTGAAAAGACGACATCCTTTGTAGTACATTAATTAATTAATTAATAAGTTTGTTTAATTTCTTGAGAAGAAGTCTTAGTCTGTAACCCAGAATGCCCTGGAACTCACTATGCAGACCAAAGTGATCTCAAACTCCAGAATTTTGTCTCAGTCACCTGAATACTGGGATTACAAGCCTGACCCACCACAAACAGCATGCACAGCTTTTAAAAACAACTTTATAAGCTGGGCAGTGGTGGCGCACGCCTTTAATCCCAGCACTTGGGAGGCAGAGGCAAGCAGATTTCTGAGTTCGAGGCCAGCCTGGTCTACAGAGTGAGTTCCAGGACAGCCAGGGCTACACAGAGAAACCCTGTCTCGAAAAACCAAAAAACAACAACAACAACAACAAAAAAAACCCAAAACAAAACAAAAAACGAAAAACCAAAAAAAAAAAAAAAAAAAGGTATCATTCATGAGCCTGTGAGGCTCTGAGGAGGGTGGGCCTCAGGATGCCTAGAAGGAACAAGAACGTGGGTAGGTCCATTGTGGCTGAGTACACCTGGACAACAGCATTATGAAGACATGGGGAGTTGGGAAGGGTATGAAGCACTAGACATTACAGAGTAGCCCTGGATGGGGGTATGGATCCAGGGTAGGAGAAGTCAGGGGTGGGAGTCCAGGAAGCCAGAGCCTAGGGTAACCCTGGATGAAGGCCAGTCTGAAAGGCCAGTGGAAAACTACCAAGGGTGCGGGGCCTAGGTGACAACCGTAGCTGGAAACACACAAGGCTAGGGGGGGCTGGGTGAGCAGCCAGAGGGCTCATGGATGAGTAGCTTGACGAAGCTTAAGTGAGCAGCACGAGCCCCACCATCACAGAACTAAGCACAGAAGGGCCAGGAACAACTGGAGGGAAGTGGCCAAGCTGTCCACAACCCTGGCTTCTACCTTCCCAGCCTGGCCAGGCTCCCTGCCTCTGTGGATACAGTCATGCCCTACCCCATCCCCCCTCTACTGCAAAGGGGTGGGGAGTGCTGAGGCTCTTCCTCTCCAGTGTCTGAGTAGTACACTGGGTGATAAGAACTCTGAAGCTAATTCTGTCTGAGGCTGGCAACATGAAGGACGATGTGGCTCTTCTGGCTACCGTCACCCTCGTGGGAGTTCTGTTGCAAGGTGGGCTGGCTCCTATCTGGGAGGTGGGTGGATGTTAGACCCATGCAGCTTGCTCTCTGTCCTTCAGGCCTTTGGAGTAGGGGATTGGGGTGCTGACAGGCCTAGGCCCAGGTAAAGGACAGGAGGCTTCTAGCCTAGGCTCCTAGAACCAGAGTCCAAGCAATTCAAGAACTACTGGAGTTTTGGGTGTTGGAGGGACTAAGTCCCAGCTGAGGAGTCCACACTTCCCTGGAGTGGGGATGAAGTCCCAAAGGTGTGTCTATAGGGGAGCAGAGGAAACTGTGCATGGGTCAGTCGAGAAGGACCAGGTGAAGGATGGCCATACTGTTGAGGGACCACTTGAGGTGCCTGCCTTGTGGTGGATGCTGGTATCTGTTTGGGAGAACGATGACTAGTGGTATAGCTACGGGCTCAGGTTGGGAGAATCCCAATTACAGGCATCTGGAGCACGGTATCTGCCAGATTTAGGGCTGGGTCCACGATGTCTAAACAGAGAAACTGAGACAAGAATTTATGCCATTGTATGGTGGTACTGAGACCCAAGCTTGAGTGACGCTGTCCTAAGGCAGGGTCCCTCTGGCTGATTCTGTAGAAGGAAAACCAGGGTCCTTTAGCCACAGGATGTGTACTTCCTTGTTCTTTAAGGAATACAGCTAATTTTGTCCTGGGACACTGCCTACTCAGGAGCTAAAAGACCTGCAGAACGGGAGATGGGCATTTATTTGCCTGTGCTTTGCAAGTCAAATCGTTCAGGAGTAAAGGCTTCTAAGGTTCCTCCCACCGACAGGTGTTTCAGGCGTGCATCACCCTAGTCAATCAACCCTCAGGCCTACTGGGCCTCTCCAATGAATACCACTGATGGTGCAGGTGGGACAAGGGCATTAGAAGTGAGTCGCTCAGCAAGAGGCAAGGAGAAAGGAACTGGGGGACAAATCCCGCCCCAGGTCTATGGGGCACCACACCTGACTCCCATACCCCCACGGCCGCAGCCTACTTCTCCCTACAGGTGATCTCTGCGCGAAGGACTTTCCACGTGTCGCCACCGCTCACCTCTGGCCCTCCCGAGTTCGAGCGCGTCTTCCGAGCCCAGTGAGCGCGGCGGGTCCGGGAGGGTTCGGGTGTCAGCCCAGGCAGGCCACACGCTCACCCAGCCCACCCCACGCAGGGTAAACTGCAGCGAGTACTTTCCGCTGTTCCTCGCCACGCTCTGGGTCGCCGGCATCTTCTTCCACGAAGGTGCGGGGCAGCGTGGGGGGCAGACTCGGGGGGAGGTGATTCCCGGATGGCGGGAGCGCGTGCTCACCGCACTGCCTCACCTCGCCTTTCTCAGGCGCCGCAGCCCTGTGCGGACTGTTCTACCTGTTCGCGCGCCTCCGCTACTTCCAGGGATACGCGCGCTCCGCGCAGCTCAGGTAACTGGGGCCGGACTTCCGGGAAAGCACTGCAGGGGAGGGTCGCTCCCGGACGCGACTCTAAGGGTGGGAGGCGGCGATCGGCCACAGGGGACCCATGGAAAGAGATCTGGGGACAGCGAGTGGGCGGACCTAGCCCTAGCGAGTAGGTCTACCCTGGCGAGGGAGGGGCCTGAGCCTGCGGGGCGGGCCTAGTCTGGAGGGGTGGGGCCTAGGCCTGGGGGCAGTCCTAGCACGGAGGGGGCGGGCCCTTGTGTGTTGGGCGGGGCCTTGGCTCCGCTCCCGCTAAACGCCGCCCGCAGGCTGGCTCCTCTGTACGCGAGCGCCCGCGCACTCTGGCTGCTGGTGGCGATGGCTGCGCTGGGCTTGCTAGTTCACTTCCTCCCCGGCACGCTACGGGCTGCGCTCTTCAGATGGCTCCAGGTGCTCCTGCCGATGGCCTGAGGCAAAGAACCTCCGACGAGTCAGCGGAACTGGAGATCTTCGAACAATATGTTGGGGTGCCCGCCTCTGATTCCCAGTTTCTAATTAAAGTTCCCATGAGGGTCCCGTCTGCATTCTCTGAGTCTGAGAGGGTCGCTTACCGCAGCCTGGAGGGCCCCAACCCTAGACAGATACAGCTAGGCTTTGGGAGGAGACAGCATAGGCAGGCTTAGATTCATCCTTCTCACTGTACTGTCTTCTAGACAACAAACACTCTTGCCTGAGCAGCTAACTCTGCCTTGACATTTGTTTCCAGAGATAGCCACCCTTCACCCACCTTTCTGTACTTGGGGCTCACCTTCCTCTTAGGCTGAGCTTCAGCTGTTGGATTCTATCTTGTATGCCTTCTTTTCCCCAACACCCAGCCCTGACTTCACAACTAGAACCAAGCAGTCTTCCCCCAAGTGAGATCTGGGTCCCTGTTTTTGATCAGCGCTAGATCGCCAAATAGAGATCAGTTTAGGTGTTCAGGACACCCCTGCAAAGGCCCACAGAGCAGTGAGCATGACCAAAAATGTAGTCAGTGAGAGGTTCTCTCAAGTGGACCTCAGGATGCTTGAAGAGGACCAGACTTGGGTAGGCTTACTGACAATACATCTCTAAATGACTTTTATCCTACGTGGCCAGCGAAAATGCTTCTCAAACAGGCCTAACAATGTGTGGGAAAGCCCTGAGGTGGGTGGAGATGGCCCATTTATTTCAGAGATGACCACAGTATATGGGCCAGGCATTGTGGTTCATAGTTGTAATCTTAGTACTTGGGAAGATGAGGCATAAATTCAAGGTCAACTTGGGCTATAGTGAGTTCCAGGACTCCCTGATGGTCTCAATCCCTTTCCAACAGTGTCCCCCCACTCACACACACCACGATCCTATCATATGAGACAAGGGGAGAAGCAGGGAGAAAGATACTAAGAACTAAGTGTGGGGGGGGATGACAAAGAAATTGGTGAACACCCCCCCCCCCAGGCACTCAGGGGCTCAGGTCTGTGTACTAGTTGGGCTGGGTAATGTGATGCCAGACCAAGATGATCTGAGAACATGTTGGACAGAGGATAAGTAGGCACAACTTTGGGTGCATGAAACCCCTAGTTACTGACTCTGGTCACGACCTTCCTGCTAAGTAAAGATGACGTTACATTGAGGTATGCCAACAGACACTTGACATGGTAAAGGAGGGTCTGGGACTTAGTCCTCAGCATGACAGAGGTCAAAGTCACCTTCACCAAGTAACCAGCCAGTAGCTAGCCAATATTGGACAATAGTCTCCCAGCACAGGTGAGCCAGCCTTCCCCCTCCCCCTCCCCACCACCAGCAAGTTTTGGGAACTCAAGATGATAGGTCAAATACGAGCAGGCAACATACAAATGCCTGGACAGAACTGGGAACATTCATTCACCTATGAGACACATACTTCATTAACCCTTTATTACAAGTCACGCTCTTATAGAAGTATATGCGAACTTACGTGAAAAAAATCAAATGTATCCAAGAATAAAAAACACAGCACATAAAGTAGTGTATGCATTCCAGTGTTCGCGCCGCACACAGCGGGCACCCAAGAAAAAGCTCTTCTAATGGCCTGGCTCAAGACCACCGGCCAGGGGCAAACGGTTCGATTCAGTTCTTTTTGGGCGGCAGCAGGCCGGCCCTCAGGCACAGTGTGGGGGCCGCCTGCCTCTTCCGCGGCCCGGCGGACAGGAGCAGCACCAGCTTCTGGGGCCTCCGGGCCAGCAGTGAACCCCAGGCCAGCCCTAGCCGCCTGACAGGCAGAACCCTCCAGGTAGGGTGGATACGCCTGGTCCTCTGGGGCAGCAGCAGCAGTAGCAGCAACACCCTCGGAACCGTGGGCTCCAGAGCCGGCCACAGAGCACCCTTGGAAGCCTTCTAGTCGGCCTTTTTCAGAAAGATCTGGAAGAGTCAGGCTCAGGATGAACAGGAGACTTGGGACTTCTTATGGTCTAGCTGATTAGTCCCATCCCAGCAATCTCACCTCACTCAAAATGACCCACACGGGAGAGTCAGTCTGAATGGAGAGACGTAGTGCTTCCAAGGGGCCAAAGGCAGGGTCCACTTCTCCTTCAGCTACACCCTTGTAGAAGGAGCCTGTGGGGGCGCAGTGCCTAGATGTAAACACGAAAGCAACACCCCAAAGCCCGGCCCACACAGGCCCCGCCCTACTCACCAATCTGGAGGTAGCCATCAGGGCTCCTGGGGTACCGGAGAGTGGCTGAGCGGCCCTCCTGAAGGGCTTCCTTCTCTGACTGGGGGTTCTAAGGGCAAAGCAGCAGGGCTGGAGTGTCTGGACAGAGGAGGCGCTGTCAGCTCTCACCCACACCCCCCATACTCACATCAAAGGGCAGCACCTCCACAGAAGTGTTGAAGAGTTTATCTTCTGGGTGCTCAATGTTTCCGCTTCGAAAGAAGAACCTACAGATGCCAAGCAGGCCAGTGAGCTGTTGAAAAGATGAGGGCCCACTGCCCAGGCCCAGTGGAGAGGGCCATGCGTGGACTAGAAATATATTAGAGGGTATCCAGGTGCTGGGAGAGGTTAGGCACCATCTTGGATAGTTCATGGGCTGTGCAAGGAAGCCAGGGCCTTCCCCTGAGACTGTGGTAGCAGGTGTCATTAAGTACTAAATAAAGATTTACCCTGCCTTAGTCCTTACAAGGTAGGAAGTACTATTATGAGCAGCGCTTTTCAATAAGGAAACTGAAGCATGGTGGGGTGAGATGGGGCAAATAACTACCTCGGGGGTTATGGAAGGAGTAGCTAAAGAACCAGGAATATATGCTGAGGCCTCTAACTGGTGTTCACCCTGTCCTCTTTCCCAGGGAGCACTGACCGCTCAAGGCGCAGTGGCTGGAAGAAGCGGAACCGGATAAAGTCTCCTGCGGCAGGTGTGAAGGCCCAGAAGAAATCCTCTCGCAAGTACGCCTTCTCCAGGGTGAAATGCTGGTACGTCTTGAGGCTTGTGCTCACCTCCGCCGGCGGGTTTACGTGCTCCTTCCGTAGAGCGTGCTTTCCAAAGTCTTTATCCTAGGGAGGTACAGCAGGCCTGAGTGCCACCCTCCAGTCCTGCCTCCACCACGTTCTGTCCACACGGTGTGCCACACCCCACCTTCAGTTTCTGGATTTTGCCTGCCAGTGACGAGTGAGTGCCCACATGCTGGAAGAGGGACGGCTTGAAGCGGATCCGAAGGTTGGCCTTCTGCCGATCGCAATGTTTCTGTGAACAGATTGGCGCCTAGGGTTCAGCTCAGCCCACACTCAAGGATGTGGGCCTTTCCTTGGGATAGCCAGATTTCCTCAGCCAGTAGTGTCCTCTCCTTGCTATAGAGGCATAGCCAGGAACACAGTGTGAGCCGGCAGCTGGGGACCCACCTTCCCTGTGCTGAGTCCAAGTATCCCCTGCTCACCGCATCCTTCTCGGGGTTGCAGACTTTCACCCACAGGATGTGGTCCAGGAGCCAGTCGATGGGCTTGTCTCGGTAGAACATAAGGATGAACTCCACAATCAGGCTCAGATCCAGTGACTTGAACATCTTCCCTGCGGGTAGAAGTCGGGGAAAGGCTCTAAGTGGGGAAGACAGCTAACCCTATTTCTTCACCCCTGTGGGCACCATGTGGAATGTCTCACGGCAAACCTTGTGGGCAGACTTTGGGCATGTGTGAACCCAAGAAGACAGGGCAGGACTGGGGACCCTGGGATATCCTCATAAAGAGGGCCAACAAGGCTCACTAGCAAGGTACTGGGGCTGAGAGACCGTAGACAGAGGCCACAGGCGAGGCCGGCACAGGAGGAGCCTACCAATGAAGCCCAACTGCGAGAACTCCAGGATCATCCAGTCCTCAGAGGGCTGCTGGAGGGCAAAGTTCTTCATAGTGCTCAAGTAGTTGGGCTTGGCTACAATGTCATCCTCCAGCTGCAGAGAGGAACAGAAGGGGGCTGGGACTCAGAGTTGGCAAAGGGCATTAGTGGGTCCCTCACCCAAGTGTGACCCTATGCAGAGGAGGCAAGAGTGAGCAGCAGGCTCACTCCTCAGGTCAGACAGGGTTCAGGGAGGGCAGGAGAAAGGCTTCGGGCTGACCTGCACATAGTAGATGCCTTTGGACTGCGCATACATCATGAGGAAGCAGTAATCGAGGTTCTGTTTGGTCCTCCACCTGTGGGCCAGGAGCAGGAGCCTCAGAGGCAGAGACAATTCCACCTCCAGTGGCTTACCACAGAGAGGCCACTGGGGCAGGTAGGACCCACTCTGCCCACTCCCCACCCCACCCATCACACAGGGTCCTCCGAGGAGACAATGATGGTGGCCGAGCACCAACAGCCTCTTGAGGGCACAAAGTATAAGTACCTGACTCTCTCCTTGGGATCCCCAAAGGACTCTCGAAGGCGGGAGAAGTCAGGGTAGAAGTGAGGGGAAGGGGAGATGACTTCCAGGAGCCCAGAATGGATCTCTGTGGGGAACCTAGGTGTGGGGGAAGACCAGTGGGTGTGCAGCCTCCAAGGACAAATGCCCGATGGGAGCTCTCTAGACCTGCCTCTAAGCAGAGGCCCCTCTTCCACTAGCCTACTAAGGCACTGGGGCTCCAGAAAGGGCAAGGCTCTCACACACTTTCCCTCTTTTAACAGAGAAGGAAGCCCCCCCACACACAAGGCAGACCATCCTCCCTCCAGCAACCTTTCCCAGTTGCCTGTACTCACAAGGCCTTGATGTTCTCTGTCACTGCCGATGTGTACTGCGGGTCAGTCTGTGGGAAGACCAAGTATACATTTAGCTTAGCTAGCACCCCGAATAGTCTGGAAGGGGGTCGAGTAGGAGTGCGGACTTCAGATGTCCCCATATACAGGAGTGAGGCTCCCTGTCCTAAGTGCCCAAGGGGGTGGGGCTGGGGGCTGGGCCTAGCTGTGGTCACCGTTACCTCAGAAAGCAGCCTACTGAGATACAAGCAGGTGTTGAAGGGAACCAGTTTCTCCACAAGAGGGCGCAAAGATGCATCTTTCTTTTTTAACTTTTTGTCTTGATCCATTTGTGCTTGAAACTTATGGCTACAATTCTGATTGTTATCCCCCCCTTGCGCGCCTCCCTTTCCCGCTCCCCCTCCCCACTATGTCGTTCTGTTTGTTATTTTATTCTTGTATCCTCAGGCCCTGGGCCACTCGCCTCGGCGATCAGCACCACGATGACTGAATCTTCCTTCTCCTGCGGGCTCAGCTCCGAGATGAGCGAGTGCAATGTGTCAGTCAAGTACGAGTGTACCTCACGCCGCACGCTCGGAATGCCCATCACCACGGACACTGCAGGGGCGCGGAGGGGTGACACTGGACAGGGCTCCGGGGACAGTCTCTCTGCCCGCCACTCGCCCCTCCCGGGCCACGCCCATACCTCCAGTGCGGCCCTGGCCCACTCGCACTGAGGGCTGCAGACTGCTCTCCTTAGCCAGCAGGTGCGGCAGATGGTGGAAGACGGTGGGCAGATGAAGTACGTGTCTGTGCGAGACGTTCCACGGCTTCAGTCGCGGATCCTCTGGGTGGTTGAGAAAGGCACAGGTGAGATTTTGCTGGGTCTGAAAACAGCCCAGCTCTGCAGACCTCCATCCACCCCATCCCGCTGGAGCTCACCTGTTAGGCGGCCCCAAGTGCGATTGCCTTCTCCGGCCCGCAGCGCCTGCCTCTCGGACACTGCCCTCTTGATTTCTTCCAGCACCAGGTTTAGCTCCTTGGAGCGCTTCAGGCTCTCTTGCTCAGCCGCGTGCAAACGGTCTCTCAGAGCCAGGAACTCGCGCTGGTAAATGTCCACCACGTCACCTGTTGGAGAGTAGGGAGGTGGCACACACAGGTTGATACGAGGAAACAGCCCTCCCGTAGACCTAGTCCCATAGCATATTATCACTGAACGCCTGTCTGTGCAACAGCAAACCTGTTGCAGGGTATGACTGCCACACCCCAACTACCTTGAAGCAAATACCAGTGCATGTGAAGTTACACTGATGCTCAGCCTGGGGTTGAAAAGCCCCCAGCAAGAGGATTAGCACTCCCTCCACCCAGTTATCTCATCCTTTAATGCAGATACGGTAGGAATAAGGGTACCTTGGGTATGGTGGGATGGGGGTATGATCACCTCCCAGTCCTAAGCACAGGCTGGACCAGCCTGACTGAATCCTCTCCATCCACTAGCTCCCAAAATCCGCTCTTGCTTTTGCAGCCTGTGCCACTTGCTGGGAGTCAGACATCCAGAGTCGCATCCAGGGTACAAGGACAAAGCCCTCCCTCAAGGAGGGCCTAAACCACAGCCTTCTACTCCTCTCCTGCCCTCCTTCAAGGTTTGGAGAACAGATAACCCCATTCTTAAGGCCCCACGGGCACATTCAGCATCCTTAGACTCCAACCCTAAGGACTGAGCCTGGGCAGAGAACCTGTGACTATGTGTTCCTGCAAGGGGTGGGGCACTCCTTGATCATGGTTGTCACTAATTGCTCATTCACTGAGTTCTTTCCATCTCACACCCACCCCCAGCCCAGTCCACCTGCATGCTCATATCAACAGATGAAGTCGACTAGCCCAGGAGCCTCTAACTAGCAGGTGCCCCAACCTCAAATGACTCCAGAAGCCCAGATGTGAGCAGTGCAAAAGTACCTGGGACTCTGAGTGGAGCTGTCAGGGTGGAGAAGAGTCCCCAGGGTGAGAAGCACCTGGCCTCATTGGTCTGGCAGGGATCAAGAGCAAGAGGGATAAACAGTATTTCGGTGCTGAGGGACCAGCAGCCCCTGCCAGCCTGCACGCTCAAGGCCTTTGGCTGGCTGGCTTCTGCCTTTATTTGCTATCACATACACCTCCCTCTCCTTTGTCAAATCTCTAGCTTCTGCACAAGCTGTTTCTTCTGTCTGAATCCCACATCATCTGACCTAGCCTTCAAGGCCTTGTCTCTGAGTCTGGGAAGCCTTTCCAACTTCCATCCTATTCCCAGACAGGATCCTTGGTGGGCAAAAGATCCCCAGAAAGGCCTTGGGGTGAGCTATCCCTAGTGTCTATAAACCAAAGGTGAAGCTCAAGGCATGTTGAGTCACTTCAGGACACACTTACTTCCTCCTACAAGCAACCAAGGCAGAGGTCTAAGTGTTACTTATGTCACAGGCAAGGAGCAGAGGGAGAGGCTTGGAGACAGAAGAGCCAAGTGGATTCGGTTGAGAAATCCCTTACCTGGGCAGTGACATCTATCCCCAATCTTAGACCCCATCTTAACCAAGGCTAATGTCCCAGGCCACACCCAGGTTTAGAGACAGCCCCGAAGGGGGAAGAAGAGGGAATCAAGTTACAGGGTCTGTGAGACTCAGAGCTGGGCTCAGGGGCCAAGTTACCCTGGAAACCTGACCCCTTAAACGCTGAGAGCCTGCTCCTAAGCTTGCCCTCCCCACACTGGGCTACACCCACTGTAGACAGGGTTGAGGGCTAGAGGTGCCCAGGCCATCAGAGCCACCCAGAGAAGTCATTCACAGTGGCATAGACAGACAGGTGCCTTCCACAGGCTGGATGGGAAGTCCCTGCTCTTCCCTCATAGTGAAGCTAACGGGCAGCCTGTGCTACTGGCAGTATCCCAAGCAGCCCTGAGATGAGGCCATGGAAGAGAACAGGGGAAGTAACACTGGTCTAACAAGAGTGCATGTTTCCACCAGACCTACCCTGTTCTGGAAGTAAGTGAGCCCGCATTAACTGCTTCAGGTAGGTCATAGTGGGTAGCAGGTCCCTGAACCATCCTGATCATTCAGGCCTGGGCACAGCTGGATCCCTATCTGGGCCTCCCTTCTTTCTCAGGCCTGTGCTGTCTGTTTACCAGAAGGTAATGGGCCCCTTGGGTTCCTGGGCCTAGCTACCACCCACATACCAATTCTGCTGTTGTTTCTCAGAACCCCGTAGGCCCTTTCCCTTAGCAGCAGAACACCAGACTCTCTGGCCCTGTCCTGCCTGCTGTTGCTCCCTAGAAGAGCCCAGTGATCTTATACCCAAGTCTTCTGACTTGGGAGGTCCCCTCCTGTCCTTGTTCCCTTCAAATCCAGAAACTCAAGCTGTGTGATTACCCCCCTAAGGGTTGTTGTTCTCTTTTTTTGGAGAGAGGGTTTTTTGTGTAGACTTGGGTGTCCAGGAACTCACGCTGAAGACCAGGCTGGCCTCAAACTTAGAGATCCACCTGCCTCTGTCTCCCGCGTGCTGGGATTAAAGGCATGTGCCACCAGCACACAATCATGGGCTGTTCTTAAAGCTACACCATTCTGGTACCCCACATCTCTAGTGGGCTGGATAGTGAGGTAGGTCAGTGGTTAAGGGCCTGGGGAGTCTTTGGTCTCTCTGGGTATCTGAAGCACACCAGGATAGGTCTTCCTAAGAAGCAGAGGACTCTGGCTTCCATCCATACCTTCCTATCCCAGGAAAGCAGGTTGGCCTAGCCCCAGGGAAGGACTGCAGCAGTGACCATACCATAATAGGCTATACAGGGTGTGGAAGCTGTGATGCCCTACAAGCAAGATAATTACCATGCCCTGAGGACTACCAACCACAGTGTTCCACCTGGCTCTCTCTTGGCAGAGAAAACAGATTTCAGAGCCAAGCTGGGGTATAAACTCTGCACATTGTACTTAGGGAAGGGGAAACAGGCT
Organism: Uromys caudimaculatus; assembly: GCA_028551405.1. Lineage (NCBI taxonomy): Eukaryota > Metazoa > Chordata > Mammalia > Rodentia > Muridae > Uromys > Uromys caudimaculatus. Next base: position 66,240,805 of record CM052710.1, read on the forward strand.
CAGGAAGCCAGCAAGCTTGGCCAAAGGTCTGCTATAAACCTGCAAGAGGGAAGGAGTAGAGGGGGAGAGTGGCAGGTGTCCACTCTGTCCCCAGGGACTCTAGGAGAGCAAGTGTCCAGTGAGAGGGTGGGCCTGGACACTGAGAAGGGCTGTGTGGATCTGTCTCCCTGAAGTGCTAGCTCGGCAGCTGTTTGGCTGAGGGTATAGTTTGATCCCTGAACGTCCGGCTGCTTCAACAGATATAGCCAAGGGTGGATTTGAACTTGAGTCCTGAACCCTAGGTGCATCTGGCCAAGTCTGAGTCTTTCCCATTCTTCACCCAGGCTCTAGGGTGACCCCTGCTCCTGCTTGCTCTTTCCTCTCTGGCTCCCTGCCTACATCCTCCCTTCCGGTTCGTTTGCTCTTCCTCTAAGTACTGGACCCTCCTCTCCTGAGCCCTATATCTGCTACAAACTGGAAACCAGCTTCAATCTAGTAGCTGATTGGCTGAGTTTGCTACTGAGTTGTCTGCATGGAAGAATGAGAAAGGTCCACAGCCCAGATTCTTGACTTCTAGACAGCTGGCCTTGCTGGATACCCATGGTAACAGTACAGCCCTCAGACAGGGTGGGCTCTGTCACTACTCTCTCCATGCCTACAGGGTGGGCTGGTTCATCAGAAGGAAGAATTCTGCATCTGAGCCCTACTCTTCTGATTCTCTTGCTCCCCAGACCCTCAGAGTGCTGGTCTTCTGGCTTGCTCCCTTACGAGGTATCCTAACATCAGATGGGAACATGTGTCATAGGAAGCACCAGGGAACCACTACCAAATGAGGATGAGACACAGTCTAATGGCCCTACCCACAATGGGACAACCCGATCCCAGTTCTTCAGACATGGCTCCACTACAGCCATCCTAGCATTTCATGGCTACTCTCCCAAGGGCTCAAACTGTACCCTTCTGGGTGCCACCCCTTACCTTCAGAGACCCTTCCCTTGGCCGTACCCTCCCCTGATAGCTCATCCCATCCCACACTCTCTCTGCACCAGGCCCTAGTGAATCTCTCCTCAGAGTTCCTGGCTTGTGGTTCTCTCAGGACCAGTCCAGACCTCCATCAAAACAGGGAAAGTGCTAGAGGAAGCTGGGCTGGGCAGGCAGGAGCCTGGTGCCAGGAGTTGGACTTGCCACATGCCTCTTTCCCCAGCCCCCTCCCCTTGACTCATTTAGCATAACCTTGGGGAACAGAAAGTCTGCCTGAGGGAGGGAGAGAGCTAGCCCATCTCAGGCTGATATGACAGGAAGGCCAGAAGGCAGGAAGGAAGGAAGCAGCTCAGAGACTCCAGTGTCCAGGCTGGGTGGATCATGGTCTCTGAAATCCTCAGCTCCCACTCAGCTCGAACCATTCAACCTAGCTCAGGAGGCTTCCTAGCAGTGCTAGAGCCTGTGTCCTTCTATTCCCAAGACGGCTGGCCAGGCTGGGAGGCCATGCCCAAGCTTCGAAGCTGCATCCGGGAAGACCAAGGAAACCCCACAAAGTGATCACATATCAGGGTTTCTGGGCTAGCTGTTCAGGAGGCCCTACAGAGGAACCCTGGGGCCCGGTGCCATGGAGGAGGCTGTAGGCCCCCAGGGAGCAGCACCCACGGGAGCAGGGCTGCTGCAGAGCACAGCAGTGGATGGGGCAAGGGAATGGATACCTTGGCTATATCTCCTCACCTATATCAACAGCACTGTGCTTGTTCTTGTCCAAGAGCCTACACCAGGTTCTCTGGGTACACCTGGTTACAACTACCTCTGTGACCTTGTGTCTCTGCCCCTCTGTGGGAACTCCATAGGTCCTTAACTTGCCAGTGGGAGCGCCCGCCCCTGGCATGGGATAACCGCAGGCAGAGGCCAGTCCTGAGCGCCACACGGAGGCAAGGATCTGGTAACCACTCCGTCCCCCTCGGCCAGGCTTGACCAGGAAATTTCGTTGTGCTAAAAGCAAACAAGTGGGGCGAGGATGGGAGAGGCTCAGGTGCTCCCGTTGCGGGCCTGAGCGGGCGGCGGCGGGGTGGGGGCTCACCTTTCTGGCCGCTGAGCGCTGCGTACCAGGAGAGCGAGAGGAAGGCGCACAAGCAGAAGAGCAGCAGCGTCAGGAAGGTGCCATTGCGGAGCCTCATCTCCCCCGGTGCGCGGCGGGCGCCGGCGGGGCCTTGGCCGCATGGCCCGGGGGGCCGGGGCCGGGGCACGGGGGCCCGGAGGCGGCGGGGGCCCCGGCCCCGGAGCGCGGAGGAGCTACGGGCCCGGGAGAGACAGCTACGGGCAGGGCGGGAATGGGGACAGGGGTAGGAGGTGCGTGCGGGCTGCTCCTCCGCGGTGCGCGGCGCTAGCGGCCTCGGTCTGAGGCTGGGCCGGAGCCGACCAGGGTTGGGGCAAGGCGGCAAGAGCCGCGGCCGGGCTGGATCCGGGACCGCCGCCGAGTCGACGGGCGAAGGGCGGGGCGGCCGGGATTTAAAGGGGCCGCATCATTCGTTGCCGCTGGGAGCACCGCGAGGGGGCGGGGTAGGAAGCCAGCTCCTGGGATCCCGGCAGGCCGCCTTGGGATCGTGGCACGCGCGTGGAACAGCGCACCCCAGGAAAGTCGTGGCTACAGTGGTGATGAATGAGGGTCAGCTATTGTGCAGCAGGGACAGACGGCGGAAGTGCTTGTCCCCCCAAGTCTCCTTTCAGGAAGATCTCATGAACAAGTCCCTTCACCTAAACCCTCAAGCCCTCCTCCCGACCGAGAGGGTCTAGCTTGGGAGGGGCTCGTTGTAGCCGAGCTGAGGTTGTCCTTAGCTAGCAGGCTAGCCAGAAGTGCCCGCTGCCCTCTCCTGCGCCCACCAGTACTCCCTTGTCAGGGCATTCTCTGCTGTGCCTCGCATAGTATGCTGCGGACCGGGGGAGGCTCTCCTCCTCTATAGAACAAGGACAATGGGCTGCTCTCAGGAGTAACAGAGCCGTTGTTTGTAGGTGTGGAGCACCCTCCCGAGCCCAGCCGGCTAGCTTCCCGGTGCCAGGCATGCTGTGGGCGGGATTCAGGCTCAACCTGTAGTTTAGAGGGGCACGGGTCCGCAGGGTGAGGCGGGGCTCTGGCTCCTATTTGTACAGCAGTGCCTCAGACTTTATTGTCTCTTCTTGCACCTTCATATAAGAACCTATTACAGACTTCCCTCCAGGCCTCTGCGGAACCAGTAACCGGACACACAGCGAAAGGACTAGGTGAGCCAAGGCAGCCTCAGGGCATGCATTTTGGAAGTGCAAAGTCTACTTCCCTTCTTGAGTCTCATCGCCATTCAAAATGGAACCAAATGCTACTTTGTAAAATGGAGCTACTACCTAAGACCAGAGTGATGACGGCTATCAAGCCTGAGTTCCATCCCTCAGGATCTGCTGGGTGGAAGGAGGGAAATGACTCCTGCAGTTTGTTCTCCGATCCCCATATGGTCTCTATGTCACGACAGTGCCGCCACCCACATATGTGTGTGTATGATGTCCCAAAGGACCCTGCCTGGAATGGTGACGTACGCATGGGAAGGGGGGGAGGTGTGATCACACACGGGGTGGGTGGTGGTCTCAGTAAAGCAGAAGCTACAGTGGTGATCACACACACACACACACATACAAACACACACACACGGGGTTGGTGGTGGTCTCAGTAAAGCAGAAGCTACAGTGGTGATCTCACACACACACACACACACACACACACACACACACACACACACACACACACACACCACATGCACACCAATACCCAGGAGGCAGGAGGAGGATCCTTATGAGTTCAAGGAAAGGCTTGGTCTACATTTAGAATTCTTGGCTAGCCAAGGCTGCACAGTAAGATCCTGGGGGCAGAGTTGGAGCTACAGAAGGCAAGGCACAGCCCAAAAGCCACTGTTTTACAGTCTGGAGTGACTTAGAGCAGGGTACACAGCCTGATTCCCACACCTGATCTTGTTGGAGCCTTCTGAAGGGAAGTATCCTGGCTTGTTCTCCTGTTTTCACAGGAGCCTTCTCTGTGTTGCAAAGAATAGCAGGTCTTCATTTTAGTCATATAAAGTCTTAATTTTGTTTAAAAGACAAAACAACACAAATAGTGGAGCCAGTATAGTGTGTAACAAGTCTCATTCCCAGCACCCAGGCAGCAGAGGCAGGAAGACCCCTGTGAGTTCCAGGCCAGCCATACTTTGTGAGCCTGTGTCTTTATCCCCCTCCCCAAAACCCCCCAAAACAGTTTGAGACCAGCTTGATATACATAGAAAATTCAAAATTCTGAGTCACGTAGAGCTATACAGTGGAACTGTCCTAAAAACAAACAAGAAGGCTGGAGAGATGGCTCAGTAGGTAAAGTTTAAGGTACTTAATTGCTTGCTTTTCTGGAGGACCCCAGGTAGGTTCCCAGCAGCCTTATCAGGGGGCTCACAGCCGCCTGAAACTCCAGTTCTATGGGAATTAGATACCTCTAAGCTCAGTGTGGGGGCATGCACACACTTAAAAATAAATCTAAAAATCAAGCAACAAGAGTATATTAGAGCTGGAGACGTAGCTGAGTGGTGAAGCACCCAATTACCAACTAAACAAAAAAGTGCTTCCATGTTTTAAGTGCATGACCCAAGGAAAAGGCTATAATTATTAAACCAGTGGATGTGAAGGGGATGGGCTGTAGGTGACCACCTTGATCTCTTCCATCCATTACTACCTTGGAGTAGGGGAACAGGAATGAGAGAAGGTCCCTGATGTCTGGGGAGCAGGGTCTCTGGAGAAATACTACATGGGGTTACGAGAGCCCATGTCTCAGGAGCAGAACCTCACAGCAGCCTGGCTACCTACCTTCTCCTTTGAAAATGGCAGCGTTGTCTGGTATGTGTCCTGTTTTCCACTGTCTTTGACTTTGTAGTAATTAATTAATCTGGGCCTGCTTGCCACCTAAAGTCCCTCCAGACACTTCCTGGCTCAGCATGCTGCAATACACCTGTACTTGAGGTTCAGCTTCAGGTCCTAGGGACCTACTTGAGGAAGATGGAGCTACATGAGCCCAGAAAAATCCTGCTTTCCCTTTGGAGGTCCAGCTGAGGGCCTTTCCTCCTTTGTTCTCACTTTTCACACAGTGAAAACACAGTCTCTCTCTCTCTCTCTCTCTCTCTCTCTCTCACACACACACACACACATACTCACACACACACACACACACACACACACACACACACACACACACACACACACACCTTCCTTTTTCAGAGTCAGTGATTCACTATGAAACTCTGGCTGGCCTGTAACTCATGCAGAGCAGCACCGGGATTAAAAGCCTGAAGATGCCCAGCTGTTATGATCACAGCCCTCAGCCTGTGTTCTGGGACAGCCTTTGGAGTTAGTCTAGGGGTCCAGCCCTGGGAGAAGTCAAGAATAGAGCTAAGAGAAATAGAAAATGCATACATGTTTTCACCAGCCTTTAAGTGAAACTTGGTGTGTTCTTCAATTAAGAATGGAAACAGCTGCCAGGCAGTGGTGGCACACGCCTTTAATCCCAGCACTTGGGAGGCAGAGACAGGTGGATTTCTGAGTTCGAGGCCAGCCTGGTCTGCAGAGTGAGTTCCAGGACAGCCAGGGCTACACAGAGAAACCCTGTCTCGAAAAAAACAAAACAAAAACAAACAAAAAAGAATGGGACCAGCGTCTGTAGATTTCCCAGTCCGTGTAACTGTCACAACAGAAGTCAGGAGTTTCCTCTACCTCAGCTCGAGGTGAGCAGGGCACTTCAAAAGAATAGTGACACTCAGGTTGGTAACATCATATTTTTGATATTAGTCCTGCTTCTACATATTACAAGTTTAGAAGAATCATGGGTATTTACATATGTTTTAAAACATGTTTTTCTGACATTTGCATTTCAGTTGTTTGTTTAGAAGGCATTGTCTCCAAAGACGTGGGTGTGTGGTGTATGATGGGATTGAGAGGAAGAAGCAAGCTGTTAGGAGAGCTCTGCAAGAGGAAAGGGGTTTGATCCCCAACACCCACCGGAAGCTCACAAGGGAATCAGCTGCTCGCTTCTGGTCCCCGAGAGCACTGCACACATACATTCACTCAAGCAAAACACCCAAATACATTTTTTTTTAAATGAAAAAATTAAAAGACAGTTCACAGTCATCCTCAGCTACAAAGCCAGTTCAAGGCCAGCCAGGGCTACATGAGATCCTACAAACACACACTAAATTGCCCAAGAATAAGTAAAGAGCCGGGCAGTTGCAGCACACACCCTTAATCTCAGCATTCTGGAGGCAGAGGCAGGCAGATCTTTGAGTGCAAGGTCAGCCTGGTCTACAAAGCGAGTTGCAAGACAGACAAGATTACTCAGAGAAACCTTGCCTTAAAAAAAAAATACAAAAAAAATAAATAAATAAAATTTTTTAAATGGTGGCATATGCTCATAATCCCAGTACCAGGGAGACTGAGGCAAGAGGATTACTTCAAGTTCAAAACCAGGTTGGACTATATAGTGCATATCAGTCCACCTGGTCCACAAAATTAAACATTGTCTCTCAGAACAAAAATCAGGGCTGGAGAGGTGGCTCAGTGGTTAAGAGCACTGACTGTTCTTCCGAAGGTCCTGAGTTCAATTCCTAGCAACCACATTGTGGCTCACAACCATCTGTAATGGGATCCGATGCCCTCTTCTGGTGTGTCTAAAGACAATGACAGTGTATTCACATATATAAAATAAATCTTTAAAAAAAAAAATCAAACCAAACACAAAATCCAAACATGAATGCTTTAATGTGAATCTGGCCACTGTCGTGTTGGAACCTGTCCACCTTGCCCAAGGCCACAGAGACAAGATCCATGGAGGAGGAGGATCAGGAAGATCCAGGGGAGAGAAGGTGAGGTCTCAGCATAACTAACCTCAAATACACAAGTGGATCTTAAAGGGACAGTGCCTCCCCCAAAACACACATGTGTCCTTCCCCATCAGTGTAGATACAGAGCTCAGTGAGATCCTGGCCCCTAGGCTTACAGAAAAAGTATTTTTTGTTTTGTCTCTGATACAATGTAACCAAGGCTAAACTTCAACTCCCGATTCTCCCGCCTCTACTTCCTTAAGTGCTGTGATTATAGTACTCATTGGTTTATTTGAGGTTTTGTCTTGAGATTAAAAAGCAGAACAAGGGCCGGGCAGTGGTGGCACATGCCTTTAATCCCAGCACCTGGGAGGCAGAGGCAGGCGGATTTCTGAGTTCCAGGCCAGCCTGGTCTACAGAGTGAGTTCCAGGACAGCCAGGGCTACACAGAGAAACCCTGTCTTGAAAAACAACAACAACAACAACAACAACTACAACAAAGCAGGACAAGGAACAGGACTTAGAGTTTACACTTAACTCTCAAGATGAGCCTTCCTGCCAGCGGAGGGAGGGACTGCAGGAATGAGGGGAAGTCAGGAGAACCAGAAAGATGGTGGTGTAGGTTGAAAGAGTCCAGAACGCATCATTAAACCATCACTGTAGAGAAATTACTCTGAGCTGACAGCATTTCAGAACAAACTTTTATTTTTTATTTAATTTAATTATTTTTTAGACAAGGTCCCTCTATGTAGCCCTGGCTGTCCTGGAACTCAATATGCAGGCCAGGCTGGCCCTGAATTCACAGAGATCTACCCTCCTATGGCTCTCAAGTGCTGGAACTGAAGGCTGAGCCCAGCTGAGAACAGGATTTTACCCAAGCTCCTTCATGTGTCCCCCAAAACAGAATCTCCCAGAGTGCTCTCTGCTGGAATCAGCCAGAAAAAGATTGAATCTCAGAGTCTTAACATCAGACAAACACGGTCACACCCACAGGAACAGTCTCACAAAATAATTTACATGTCATCTTTCCTAAAAGTCGTTTATTTGCTTGTAATTCACCCTCATTAAGTCGATATACAATGGTGAGGTGGCTCGGAGAGTGAAGGCAGTTTCATCCCAAGGACCACACGGTGGAACAAGAGAAGGAGTCCCACAAGTTGTCCTCTAACCTCTACTTGTGCTCTGTGCTGTATACACGCACACACATGCAAATACAACTAAAACCAAAACAAACGTAAAGTTGATATTTGGGCTGAGCAGAGTTGGCCATGCTTTTAAGGCAGGCATTCAAGAGACAAGGGCAGCTGGGCAGTGGTGGCGTGCGCCTTTATTTAATCCCAGCACCTGGGAGGCAGAGGCAGGCTGATTTCTGAGTTCGAGGCCAGCCTGGTCTGCAGAGTGAGTTCCAGGACAGCCAGGGCTACACAGAGAAACCCTGTCTCGAAAACAACAACAACAAAAAAGAGACAAGGGCAGGCAGAGCTCTCTGAATCCCAGACCAGTTTATATTATATATAAGATGAGCTCTAAGATTCTAACTGCCTAATACAATACGTAGATAAAAATCTCTCGCTAGTCTGTTGTTAGGCTTGAATTTAAATTTTTTTTTTTGGTTTTCAAGACAGGGTTTCTCTGTGTAGCCCTGGCTGTCCTGGAACTCACTCTGTAGACCAGGCTGGCCTGGAACTCAGAAATCTGCCTGCCTCTGCCTCCCAAGTGCTGGGATTAAAGGCGTGCCCACCACTGCCCGGCAAATTTAAATTTTTTTTCCTGAGGTTTTGTTATCAATTTCTTATCACTGGCCTCCAACTCAGGATCCCTGTGCCTCTGCCTCCCACACGCTGGACTTATAGGCCTAGGATGACACACACACGCATGTGAAGTGTCCAGCAGAAGCTCATCGTTCTGTACTCTCATTTCAACTACAACAGCCACACCAGGACTGTCATTGGTGGCCAAGCCTGAGGACCTCAGTTTGATTCCCCTAGACCCACATGGTTTTAGGAGAGACTCCTGCAAGTTGCCCTCTGAACCCAACATTACACCATGGCACACAAATTTGTGCATACATATGCAGATACAAAATAAGTAAGTAAATAAATGTGATTAAACTTTAATGTCACAGTCCTCCCAAATAGACATGGGAGGATAGAGGTCCCTCAATAGGCACCCGGGGAGATGGAATGGGTCCAGAATGGGTGGAGGGGTTTTCATGAAAGCATGCTCATCCAAGCTGCTTGTCCATCAAGGACTCTGAGAGCTCTGCTCACTTCAGTTCCTGCCCAGGCTTCAGGGATAGCTACTGAGATAGTGCTCTCCTGGCAGAGGAAAGAAAGCTCTAGAAGCTTTGGCATTAGCAAATAAAGAAACATTTGCCTTGTCATTGGTCTGTGGCTTTTACTGTCTCAAGTCCTTGGCCAGAGCTAGTCACATGACCTCACATTAAAGAGAGCTTGGGCTGACTTTATAGATATATAAAACTGGGTTTCCTGGCATAAAAGATACATGAAGTTATTACTGTTGCTATTAGGAATTACAATCAACAGAAATTGCTGGTGGTTTGAGGGACAGGGTGTGGCCACAGGCTTCTATCCATTATCACAACGGCTTTCTCTGGAACTCTGGCATAAGCATGGGGTCTGGGAAGACAGCTGCTCAGTACTCTTGGTTACAACTGAACCAAACCAAACCTGAATCAGCTAAGGCGTCCCACACCTCTAACTCCAGAATTCAGCAAATGAAAAAGCAAATGAAAGTCTTAGCATATAACTCAATGGTAGAGTACTTGCCTAGGATACAGGCAGCTCTGGATACAATCCTCACACACACGCATGTGCAGTAAAATCATAGAAGGTATTATCGTGGTAGCCACTGTTTTAGACTAGGCTCTTCCACCAGGCCCAATAGACCAGACTAAAAATCAAAATGGAATCAATCAGCTCTCTGTGGAGGTCAGATGTGGGAACAGGAACTGGGATGTGGGAACAGGAGCAGGAGTATTATTGAAAGTCTGAGGCCAGCCTAATCTATACAGTAATTACAGCTCAGCCAGGGCTACACAGAAAGATTCCTTTTTTTTTTTTTTTTTTTTTTTAAAGATTTATTTTATTTATATGAGTACACTGTAGCTGTCTTCAGACACACCAGAAGAGGGCATCAGATCCCATTACAGATGGTTGTGAGCCACCATGTGGTTGCTGGAATTGAATTCAGGACCTTTGGAAGAGTAGTCAGTGCTCTTAACCACTGAGCCATCTCTCCAACCCTGCAAGATTCCATCTTAAAAAAAAAAAAAAAAGCTGGTGAGATGACTCATTGTGAAAAAACACTTGCCACAAAGCCTGGTGTCCTGAGTTGTACCCCAGAGACACACATGGTAGGAGAGAACTGACTCCCAAAAGTTGTTTTCTTGTAGGGGATGTGGAGATAGACCTGGTGGAGGAAGAGGTGGGGCAGAGAGGGAGGCGCCACAGGCTCCCGGAACTCCTTGAGTCCTGATCCACTGCACAGTGTATGATCTGACATGACTTCTGTGGCTTCCAGCATACCCGTGAGACAATACAAAGGACCCAAGGCCAGGGCGATGGATGCTTCTCCTGTCTGCATGGAAAGCTCCATGGGGGATCAGACCCTCCCCCACAGGCTCATGGACAGGCAGTCAGATTCTGCTAAACAACATAGGTTGCACCCCAATTTGCCCTTGAATACATAAACATACCCTAGTTGGCTAAATATAAGTTCCCACAATAATAAAGTTAGATCTGCACTCTGATGCTGGTCTCAGGAGTCTGAACCCCAGACATCGTTTTACCCTCCACATCCCAGTTCCTGTTCCCACATCTTCTGACCTCCACAGGGAGCTGATTGATTCCATTTTGATTTTTAGTCTGGTCTATTGGGCCTGGTGGAAGAGCCTAGTCTAAAACAGTTATAACGATAATATCTTCTATAATTTTACTCTGTGTGTGTGTGTGTGTGTGTGTGTGTGTATGTTACTGAGGATTGTATCCAGAGCTGCCTGTATGCCAGGCAAGTACTCTACCATTGAGTTATATGCTAAGACTTTCATTTGCTTTTTCATTTTGAGAAAGGATTTCACTAAGACCTTGACATTGTGATCCTCCTGCCTCAGCCTCACGAGTATGGGATTACATTATGGTGCCTAACTGCAAATTGATTTTTATTTAATTGGAGTAACATTAGCTAAACACTCAGGCACTTCACAAATACTGGTAAAGGTTCCCCTTTGTGCCTGCTTGGGAACATTTATCAAAGAGGTGAGTGAAGCCCCAACTAAAGTGAGATGTGGACACAGGAGTGTGGAGGCACTAAGTATCCCCGGTGGCCAAACAGGGAGGAGTTAGGTAAGGGACAACCTGAGTGCCAGAGCTCAGGAGAGCAGATGGTCCACAAAATGCTGCATGCAGCACAGGGAACAAAGTCCAGAGTGGACAGTGCTTCCCTGGCTTGGGGCATTGCTCTCCCATCCGTAAGTGCCCAGCCCCCATTTCTCCTTGAACAGTGTTCACTGGGCCCCTCCAGACTCTTTTGAGCTGCCTAAGACAGACAGGGTTTCTGATTTCCTCACAGCTCCTCCACCCTGGCTCTGCCTTTATCTTTCCAGAATCTTTCTCAACTTGTAGCCAGGCTCCCAGCCTTGGGAGCCTCAACCACAAGGGCAAAATCTCAGATTGAGGTGTAAAGAAAAGACCCAGAAAGGGAGTGAAGTCATCAGCTCCCATGCTTATGCTTTTCTGAGCCTCAGACACTGTACCTACTAAGGGTGCAGCACCCGGGGGAGGGGTGAGCACAGGCTCAGCATCAGAGAGGGGGCAGAATGGTGGCCTTGCTTGGAACAAGCAGGCTGAAAACAAGTCGGCTGGTATTTTCAGTTGTGAAGGAGACCTGCCAATGCTGCGGACATAAGCACACACACTTGGGGACAGTGGAGAGCAGCTTCCTCCAGGTGGTTTGCAGGCCTCCCTCCAGGACTCCTACTCTGTCCTTTGGGTGTTGACTCCCAAGAGTAACAAGTTCACAGGGAGTTTTCTGTCAACCTGGGGCACTCACCTTGGGCCTTGTTCTGCCCCCCTTTTCCTTCTGGGTATAGCTAACAGCTTCTTCACCAAGTCTGTGTATTGTCCTCTGGGTCCAGCCTCCCCTCCCCTCCTCCTCTCTTGCTCCCCCACCATGAGTGTACATTCATTCTAGAGTCAAACCCCAGCCTTGAGGGCCTCTTTCATCCCAGTGGGTGGTCCAACTCCAGAGGAACTGAAGGGTCCCTAGATTCCATTGCCCCAACAACTTGGCATTAAATAGCTCCCTCCGCAGTTTTTCTATTAGAATAGTCTTAAAAGCCTCTGGGATGTGCCCCCTTCCTGCTGCGGAGCCAGACACCTCATGATTGTGCTTCTGTAAAAAGAGAGGCTGAGGATGCAGACTGCTTGCCTAATAAGCATGAGGGGAAGCCCTGGGTTTGTTTGTTTGTTGTTGTTTTTTAATATTCATTTATTTATTTATATGAGAACACTGTCGCTGTCTTCAGACACACCAGAAGAGGGCATCAAATCCCATTACAGATGGTTATGAGCCACCATGTGGTTGCTGGGATTTGCACTCAGGACCTTCGGAAGAGCAGTCAGTGCTCTTAACCTCTGAGCCATTTCTCCAGCCCTTCATCTGGACTCTTGACTCCACACCCTAAAGAATATCGACTAACTTGAGAAAAGCATTGCAAAGCCATGAAGGAACCTGAGAAAGAGGTGACAACATGCCAGTCAGCCATGAGCAAAATGATATCCAGTACCTGAAGGTGTTTCCTAGGGGTGGCCAGGGAAGGCACTCCTGCAGAGATGGGGAGAAAAGGGATGTGGACAGGGTGAGAGTCTGGGAGAAGTACCAGCTGGGATGCGTTGGGCATATCTGGGAACTGGGGGTGTGCCACTCCAATGCGGGTGAGTAGAAGAGAGTGACCACCCTTGCCCTGGCATTCTCACAGAGAAACTCATCTCACTGGGCCTGGGTGGAGTGGGGATCTACAGAGGCTGTGCCCCTGTAGACAGAATGCTAACAGTCTGAGCATCTGGGTCCGAATCCTCAGCACCTTTGCTTCAGCAGACCAGCGCTCATATGGACTCCTCATCCCACGACTCAATATGCTAGACAGTGCAGTAAAGAAACTGCCATGTGACTGCTCCTTTATTGGGGGAAGGCTTTTATTGTAAAGGGGAGGGCGAAAATATCCAGAGGCATCTGGAAGAGCTCAGAGCAGAGAAAGCCAGAAGCAGAGCTGACATGGCCGGGGCTAGGGAGGCAGGGAGAGGGGAAGAACAGTGGAGCTGGCCAGCGATAGCAAGAGATGCAGGGGTGGGGGGCAGGGGCGAACCTTGCTGTGTTTTTAAGAATTATATATTTATTTTATGTATGTGACTGCACTGTAGCTGTCTTCAGACACACCAGAAGAGGGCATCGGATCCCATTACAGATGGTTGTGAGCCACCATGTAGTTCCTGGGAATTGAACTCAGGACCTCTGGAAGAGCAGTCTTAACTGCTGAGCCATCTCTCCAGCCCCACTTTATTGTTATATAGACTACAAATGGGAATCTGAGAAAAGGGGCTCTGGGGAGGTGAGACGGGCCAGGATGAGGGTCTTTGAAATGTCTAACAAGTACTTATGAGTAGGGAGCCTGCAGGCCAGCATGGGCTTTGATAGAGAAGTATGTCAACAGAAAACTATGACCCTTCAGCCATGGCTGCTTTTAGGACATGGCTCTTTTAGGGGTAAAACCCATTTCATAAGTTTCTGAGGAGTGTTGGCATTTATCTTACCACCAGAAATCCTTCTACAGTTTAGCTTGAGCTTATTTCTGGACATATGGACTACATGAGACTTGACAATATGAATCAAGGGGCTGGAGAGATGGCTCAGAGGTTAAGAGAACTGACTGCTCTTTCAGAGGTCCTGAGTTCAATTCCCAGCAACCCCATGGTGGCTCACAGCCATCTGTAATGGGATCCGACTGAGCCCTCTTCTGGGGTGTCTGGGGCTAGCTTCAGTGAGGAAACCATTTCCAAGCCTTGGGGGAATCCAAAGAGACAGACAGCAGAGGTCGTCTTAACTCAGGTCTTGCCTGTGTTCCCCACTCATCCACCTCAACCCACTTAAGATCTTCACTGTACTTCTCTGGTGACTTCTATTAGCACATCTGTGGGGAATTCTAGCACATCTGTGGGGAATTCCCTAGGGAGGGGCTCAGGTCCTCCAACTCCTGACCCATTTCAAAGACACAGCTAGTCACCTGCCCAAAGATGGGGCCAAAGCTTTCCCCTTTCCTCTAGTCTATGCTTCAGTGGGTGAGAGACAGGTGGACTCATGAAAAAGATGCAGACATTGGCAAGATGCCTGGTTTGACTTATCTCAGCAACCTTGTCCTCTGAAAGTTCACTTTGTGGTAGGGTCCTCCAGAGACCCCTTCCAAGACCCTGCTCCAGAGACAGCACACCCTCAAGAGCCTTCTCCATCCTGTCTTCTGGCATGGATGGCAGCAGCGTGGGATCCCCCTGTTATGGTCATGGTCATGGGACCTTGACTCATAGCCGCCCAGGCCACCTGACCACAGCAAGCAGACGGGGCCCTGCCAGGGGGTTCCCCAGCCACCGTCTTGTTTACCTCCCTGCTGGCCTGGGAACTAAGGAGAGAACCTGAGTTGCTGTAGGCAGCAGGGCATGCTGGCCTGGCCTGGAACCCAGGGCATCTCCCAGAGAGAGGCAGGAGTCTCAGGCCAACTCGACCTGGGCCCCATTTCCTGACATTTCTTTCTTTCTTCCTTCCTTCCTTCCTTCCTTCCTTCCTTCCTTCCTTCCTTCCTTCCTTCCTTCCTTCCTTCCTTTCTTTCCTTCTTTCTTTTTTTTTTTGAGACAGGGTTTCTCTGTAGCCCTGGCTGTCCTGGAACTCACTCTGTACACCAGGCTGGCCTCGAACTCAGAAATCCACCTGCCTCTGCCTCCCAAGTGCTGGGAATAAAGGCTTGCGCCACCACTGCCCGGCCCTGACATTTCTCTTTCTCCCACTGGTGACAAAGTAAAGGAGTTCCTTAGGGTCCCCATTGGCTCAGATGTCCCATAGGAAGTTTGGCCTGCTTGAAGCTTTAAGGCAGTCAGGCCACTAGACTGCTGAGTCATGCTTGGCCAGCAGCTGCAGGCAGAATACAGCCTCTGGGCCCCACCCCCTACCGACTGTCCTCTGCATTAGCAGAGGGTCCTGCAGGATTGGGGCCTTTTCCTGGGCTATCAACTGTTGGAGGGGAAAGCCTAAAATGGGACTGCCCTCCAGGACAATAGGTGTCAATCTTCCAGCCGCCAGGGAAATAGCAGTCACACCTGTGTGGCAAATCAGTGTCCACTGCCGAGTCTCCTAAAATTCCAGGTTCTTCTGCTCCCACAAAACCAACTCCAAGAGAGGTTCGGGAAGAACATGAGAACTGGGACATGGGCCCTAGGAAGCTGGTCTGGAGACCCTGCCTCAGGGACATGCCTGAGCTCCAATCCTGTCCAGCATGTCTTCTCCCATGAGACTGACTCAGCAAGTCTGAGTCCTCTTGACAGTACCATGCCTGGAAGGCCTTACCTGGTGACATTCCTCCATGGCCTCTACTATTCCCATGACTGGGTTCCTGCTAAGACCTCAGTTTACTTTTATTCATTTAATTTGTTTTTGAGAGTAGGACTTGCTTTGCAAGTCCGGCCTAGCCTTGAATTACAATTCCTCCTGACTCAGCTTCCAAGTGCTGGGGTTACAGATGTGTGTCATCATGCTAGCTAACAGGTCACTTGTGCCACAGAAAGCAGCATTTCCTGGTTTTGCCTTTTGGACTGAGGGTTGACTAAGATGTAACATGTACTAAGCAGGTGCTCTATCACTGAGCTATACCTCTATGCACCAAATTCCCATTAGTGGTATCCCCCTGGGTATATCCCTACTAAGCTAAATCCTCATGAACTGTATCCCTGCTAAGCTAAATCCTCATGAACTGTATCCCTACTAAGCTAAATCCTCATGAACTGTATCCCTGCTAAGCTAAATCCTCATGAACTGTATCCCTACTAAGCTAAATCCCCATGAGCTGTATCCCTAAGCTAAGTCCTCATGAACTGTATCCCTACTAAGCTAAATCCTCATGAACTGTATCCCTACTAAGCTAAATCCTCATGAACCGTATCCCTAAGCTAAGTCCTCATGAACTGTATCCCTACTAAGCTAAATCCTCATGAACTGTATCCCTGCTAAGCTAAATCCTCATGGACTGTATCCCTACTAAGCTAAATCCCCATAAGCTGTATTCCTACTCAGCTAAATCCCCTGACCCATATCCCTACTAAACTGCATAGCCAGCCTCTTTTTTTAATTTATTTTTTATTTTTTTTATTTTTGGTTTTTCGAGACAGGGTTTCTCTGTGTAGACCAGGCTGGCCTCGAAATCAGAAATCCACCTGCCTCTGCCTCCCAAGTGCTGGGATTAAAGGCATGTGCCACCACTGCCTGGCTTAGGATCACTTTCTATTTTGAAACAATTTCACCAAGTTGCTCAGGCAGACCTTGAACTTGGTATTCTCCTGCCTCAGTATCTCCAACAGCTGGGATAACAAGCCTGTGGCACATGACTGGCTAAAGCTTATACTTTGGTTCCTAGTTGGAGGGCAGGTGGTCAGATCCTTTTGTGCTCTTTGAAGCCACTAAGGCCTGAGATACATCCCCCCCTTCCCTTCCCCTTTTCCCTTAGAGCCTGAGTGTGTGGTGTGTGTGTGTGGGGGGGGGGCGCGGCGCCTGTTGTGAGGAGTCTCTGGTTGCGATGAACAGGTGGTGAATACTGCTGCTTCTGGAGCTGTGGCTACCCCTCCTACAGGGTGGGTTTGTGAGAAATCATTAGTGCTCGTCCAACACCTCTCAACCTGATCTTTGTTAAACTGGGTCAGGCCTAAGATAGTGGATGATGTCCCTTTATTCAGTGAGGGGATGGTCATGGTGGATGCCTAGAGAGAGAATAGGGTGGGGGGCTACTACCGGGGACACTAAATTTGGGAGGGTCGGAATAGCATCCTGTGAAACAGCTCGTTTGGCCAAGGATTGGCTACCTGACAGTAGAAATCCGTGTCCTAGCTTCTGTGCTGGACATCCCCCTTGGCTTGGGGACTGCATTGCTGAGTCATAGGCAGGCCTAAGCCTGGGAGGCTCCTAGGCTCGGATACTTACCGGTTCTTTTCCCAACGAGCTGAGGGCTGCGGCTGGTCTCTTGGGGTCACTCATGTATTCGGAGGGAAAGAAAAGAGCAAGCAGTGGGGGCGCCTTGCCCCCCATACCTGCCAGGGGTCCTATCAAGGGGACTCGAGCGGCCGCCCAGCCAGCGGGGACGGGCGGAGCTCAGAGATGCTCCGCCCCCATGAGGCGGGGCTCTCCGTTTCCTATAAAAGCTGGGCTCTCCCAGCCGCCGCTGCCCAGCTGTTTCGTCCGTACCTAGACTGCAGTTATGGCGTCGCTCACCGTGAAGGCCTATCTTCTGGGCAAGGAGGAGGCGGCCCGCGAGATCCGCCGCTTCAGCTTCTGCTTCAGGCCGGAGCCGGAGGCCGAGGCCGCGGCCCGCCCGGGGCCCTGCGAGAGGCTGCTGAGCCGGGTGGCTGTGCTGTTCCCCACGCTGCGGCCTGGCGGCTTCCAGGCGCACTACCGCGGTGAGGGCCTGGGGCAGGGAAGCCAACCTCCCCCACCCCTCACCCCCCACCCCGCTACAGAGTAGCAGGTCTGGGCGAGGACGCGGCGGTGCGTCCTCTGGCTCCCCCGCGGGGACAGGGTGGTCAGGCGGCCGCTCAGGTTACAGCTGACATCCAGCGGTTCGCTTGCTCCGGGTAACGCCAGGTGGTGGGTTGTTAAAGCCCCGAAGAGATGGGACCGGGCAGACGTGGAGGAGGGGTGGAGAAGAGTGACGCGGAAAAATAAGCAGCGGGGGCGGGGTGGGGCAGCCCGTGGGAAGGGAGGTAGGGGACCCCGGAACTAGCTCAGTCTCTTGCATTGGACTGGCTGGTGACTGCATGGGGTGGAGCTAGATGTTGTTGACAAGAGACCAGTGGCTAAGGCCCGCCCTCTGGGAGGGGACTGTATTGAGGTCTCTTTATGGAGGACTGTGGATAGGCCAGGTTGGTTGGTCAGTCTCTCTCTTTTCTGAGATAAAGCCACGTAGCCTGATTGGCCTTGAATTCACCTAGTGGTTTAGGCTGGCCTAGCTCGCGTCAATCCTCTTGGCTCAGTTTTCCAGTACAGGAATCACTGGGATTACTCCTGGACAGAAAAATTTCAGTGTAACGGTGTTATAACCTAGGTCCTGTGCATTTCACCCAGTAAAAGTGTATAATGATTATTCTTTCGTATTAGCAGAGACAGGTCTTACTGTACGACCGGGATGGCCTGTATCTCCAGACTGACCTTCCGAGTCATCTTTGTGCTAGGGATCCAATCCAGGGCCTGATGCATGTTAGGCTCTCGAGCAACCGAGCTACCTCCCCAGCTCCTTGCATTTTTTTTAAAAAATGAGTTGTATAACTATTATCACATTCGGTTTAGAATCTTATTTATAAATATATATATAAATATATAAATATAAATATATATATTTATATATATTTATATATATATATGTCATCATTTTGTATCCTTTCCAGTCCCAGGCAGCAGCTGGTCTACTTTAGTATTCATTTTACTACTAGGAACTGGAACACTTTATATAAATGCAGCCTTACCATGGCTTTTTTTTTTCTTTTTTGGTTTTTTTCAAGACAGGGTTTCTCTGTGTAGCCCTGGCTGTCCTGGAACTCACTCTGTAGACCAGGCTGGCCTCGAACTCAGAAATCTGCCTGCCTCTGCCTCCCAAGTGCTGGGTTTTTTTTGTTTTTTTGTTTTTTTTGTTTTTTCAAGACAGGGTTTCTCTGTGTAGCCCTGGCTGTCACTCTGTAGACCAGGCTGGCACAGTGAAGTTTTGTTCTCTCTTATGGTAGCTGTTGCTAAGTGGTTGCTGCCCAGAGGCTTAGCCGAGCCTGCAGATGTGTGGTTGGGCCTGTATGAGGTGGTTGAAGACTACTTGTACTGATATAAACATAAGGCTGTGATCCCAGACCTGTATGCTAACATAAAAATGAAGCCAGATGGGTTTGAGAAATGGCTCAATGGTTATAAAGCCTTGGCTGCTCTACCAGAGGACCAAGGTCTGTTCCTAGCACTCATCACAACTGCAGCTCCTGGGGATCCAACCCTCTTGGACTCTGTGGCACATGATAGGGTTACATACTAATATCCTGCCCCTAAAAGCAGAAAACAAAGACTTGACAACAACTGAACAAACAAAACAACCTCAACCCCAGAACAACTTAGCCTGTGTCTGAATGCACAGTGGTTTCTAGCTGCGCAGTTGAAGGGAGGGGACTGATGGACTTACCTCCTTTCCTTCTGCAGCCTGAGGTCTTTGAAGAGCTGGGCCATCCGGACTAGGGTACTGGCTGGGATTTCCCAGGTGATGGACCCGGGCCTGGTTAGGCGTGGCCTGAGGGCACAGGTGGCCCAATGGTTAAGCGGCAGGAGGCTGGAACCTTATACACATGATATATGCTCTGCCTTCTGCATGTGACTGATCTAGGACCTAGGTTAGAGCACCTACTCCTCCCATATCAGAATGAACGGCCATCTTGCTGCTTGCCCCAGAGCCTCATTTGCATGTTCCACCACTGAGCTGTGTCCCTGGCTCTGATATGTTGTTCCTTAAACAATCTAGATGAGGATGGGGACTTGGTTGCCTTTTCCAGTGATGAGGAGCTGACAATGGCCATGTCCTATGTGAAAGATGACATCTTCCGCATCTACATTAAAGGTAAAGACTCAATCCCGGTACTTCCTATGAGGCTTTCCTCTAAGGGTCAGGAGTCTGAGTTGTCTAGAATAGAGATGAGTTCTGATGCCCTGGGGTAGGTGTAGGGGGGCTGGGAGTTGTCAGAAGTACAGAGGTTCTGCTGTGTGGGCCATGAGTGTTTAACAGAGCAGGGCCTGGTACCTCCTAGCCTCCTAAGCAGTTGTCCTTAACAACTAAATTCTGGATGGACTCTTTGACTCTCCCTGCAGAGAAGAAGGAGTGCCGGCGGGATCATCGCACATCATGTGCTCAGGAGCCACCCCGAAACATGGTGCACCCCAATGTGATTTGTGATGGTTGCAACGGGCCTGTGGTGGGAACTCGCTATAAGTGCAGTGTGTGCCCAGACTATGACCTGTGCAGCGTCTGCGAGGGGAAGGGCCTGCACAGGGAGCACAGCAAGCTCATCTTTCCCAACCCCTTTGGCCATCTCTCTGATGTGAGCTAGCTCTCTGCAGCCTTCCTGGGGGTGGGGGGGTGGGGAGCTGGAAACCCTGACCCTTCACTGCCCTGCCTTGCTTTTTTCCACCCAGAGCCTCTCTCATAGCCGCTGGCTCCGGAAGCTGAAACACGGACACTTTGGCTGGCCTGGCTGGGAGATGGGCCCACCGGGGAACTGGAGCCCACGTCCTCCTCGGGCAGGGGATGCTCGCCCTTGCCCCACAGCTGAGTCAGGTAAGGCTGGTATATGAGCTGGCTTTTGGGTGTCCTAAGTAGCCAGCTAGTTCAGGTGGGCCCTTGGCCAAGCCGTCCCCATAGCCTAAAGTCCAGAAGCACCCATGATAAGCTTTATATTACACATTTCTTTAATTTTTTTGCTTTTTGGGGGTGTGGGGGTTGAACCTAGGTCTTGCACATAATACATAAGGGTTCCTTTGTTGTGCTACTCTCTGTCCTTATCCATGGTATCAAATCCTCTTTTTTTTTTTTCTTGAGACAAGGTTTCTCTGTGTAGCCCTGGCTGTCCTGGAACTCTCTCTGTAGACCAGGCTGGCCTCGAACTCAGAAATCCGTCTGCCTCTGCCTCCCAAGTGCTGGGATTAAAGGCGTGCACCACCACTGCCTGGCGTATCAAATCCTCTTAACCCGCAGAGACAGCATTTCTGTTTTCAAGTGAGCCTAAATCCACTAATTTCCCTAAATGGCCCCACCCTGCCCTGCTAGGCTGCCCTGAGGGTATGGGTAGGTGGCTGGATTTCTAGGTTGTATTTTCTTTTGTTTTGGGTTAACCTGGGATTATCTGGGCCAAAGTTGCTCAAATCTTAAAACAAAACAAAACAACAACAACAACAACAAAATCCTATGGTCACAAAGCCAGGTAGGTGTGGCAGCACATACACTGTAATCTCAGGTCTCAGGAAGTAGAGGCTGGAGGATCAGGAATTCAGGGCCAATCTTGTTATTAGATCCTGTCTCAACAACCTGAAAGCAAAGAACTTACAAGTAGGCCCACATTCTAGATTTGGGGATTCTGCCTTTTGATTTTTTATTTATTTATTTTTTCCTCTTGAGTCTCTCTGTAGCCCTGGGGAGACTAGAATTCACCATGTAGCCTAAGATGGCCATAAGTTTGAGATTCCCCTGCCTCAGCCTCTTGAGGCTTAGATTATAGACATGTGCCCGCACAGCCAGCTGGGCTGTGTTGATTTTGAGTAAACAGCACACCTAGAACAAGGCCAGCATTTATACATTGGCTGTACTGAGCCTCTGGTACAGAAGCCAGAGAGGCCACATGGGACCCAGTAGGGGACCAAGCTTGCAGAGGGGAGGGAAGAGGAGGAAACACAAGTGTGGTCAGGTTGTCCCAAGCCAAGGATTACCTAGATGATAGGAACCTTGGCACCCAAGTCCTGGGACTGTGGTAGGTGACAGAGTCACAGAATTAGAGGTCATCTTTCTTCTTGTCAAAATCAACAGCTTCTGCTCCACCAGAGGATCCTAATGTCAATTTCCTGAAGAATGTGGGGGAGAGCGTGGCAGCTGCCCTCAGCCCTCTAGGTGAGTGAGCCTTCTTGCCATCCTGTGAGACACCCTAGTGGCTTGGTGTCCGTCTTAGTTTGGGTTTCCATTGCTGTGAAGAGACACCATGACCTCAGCAGCAACTTTTATAAAGACAACATTTCATTGGGGCTGGCTTATAGTTTCAGAGGTTTAATCCATTATTGTTATGACAGGAATCATGGCAGCATAAGGCAGACATGATGCTGGAGAGACGGAGCTGAGAGTTCTACATCTGGATGGGCAGGCAGCAGGATATGAACTGGCTTGATTCTGAGCCCTGAAAGCCCACCCTAGAGACACACCTCCAACAAGGCCACACCTAGTAGTGCTACTCCCTGTGGGCCTATGGGACCATTTTAATTCAAACCACCACAGTAACTCAAAGTGCAAGGCTGCTTTTGGCAGCCTTCCCTGGCATGCTGCAGAAGCCAGGGCAGATATGTGTACTTGACTCCAACAGGGTTTTGTTGCATAAAATTAGCCTTTGCTGCAGACTGGATTGGGTGCCTGAAGGCTGATTTTTGAGCTTTCTTCACAAAGCAGAATGAACCAGTAGGGAGGGAGATAGATTGGCAGATGGGCTAGCTTATCACAGCTTTGGGGTAGCAGCAGCCTGCTTTTTCTGAGCCAAGTGAGTTGTATTTGTTTAGACTTGAAAGCTGACTGTTGATTTGTTCTTTTTTTTCTTTAGCCCAGGCTGACCTTAAACTTGTGATTTTTCCTTCCTTGAGTGCTAGGATTTCTTTTCTTCCTCATTTGAGAACCCTAAACCTTTCTGAGAGCAGGGAGAAGGTGACAGAGGCAAGTGCTCTGGGTCATGCCTGGCTCCATACAAAGGACAGCGGAGGCCTGCTGAGGTGGGGAGCCCGGTGTCATCTTGCTATACTGTGATCCTAGGCACTGGCTCCTGGGCACACTGGTGTGGTTTAGAAGGTGCTTGTCCACATCCAGTTACTATGTTTGCAGTGTTAGTAGGTGGCCACAGGAGCCTGTGCAAAGGAATGCTGGTGAAGGGGTGGGGTATCCAAGCCCCACCAATCTCTGATTCATCTTGTAATACCAGGCGTGACCACTGCAGCTGAGGCCATCTCCACTCATGCTGTCCCAGGTGCAGCTTTGGGGCAACATGGACATCCTGGCCTTGCAGTTAAGTTGAACTGCTGAGGATGAGGTGTGCTGTAGCTCTGTCATAGAGTGTTCAGACTGTGTTCAATTCCCAGTACCAAAACCAAGTACAGACAAGCAGCTCTGTCAAACCACATGGCCTTGGCACTGGAGGAAGAAGCTCTTGAGAGGAGGAGGAGGAAGGAGGGGGAGGAGTAGTAGTAGAGAGAACCCTTAAGACCCTGCTTGGCACAATGACACATGCCTTTAGTTCCAGCACCAGGAAAATAGGCTGAGCTCTGAATTTGAGACCTGCCTGGTCTACATAGAAAATTCCAGGCCAGCCGGGCAGTGGTAGCGCACAATCCCAGCACTTGGGAGGTAGAGGCAGGCGGATTTCTGAGTTCGAGGACAGCCAGGGCTATACAGAGAAACCCTGTCTCGAAAAACCAAAAAAAAAAAAAAAAAAAAAAATTCCAGGCCACCTGGAGCTACAGAGTGAGAGACCCTGTGTCAAAAAACAAAAAAAAAAAAACCCAAAAGCTCGGCAGGCAGTGGTGGCACACGCCTTTAATCCCAGCACTTGGGAGGCAGAGACAGGCAGATTTCTGAGTTCGAGGCCAGCCTGGTCTACAGAGAGAGTTCCAGGACAGCCAGGGCTACACAGAGAAACCCTGTCTCGACAAACCAAAAAAAAAACAAAAACAAAAACAAAAGCTCCTGGCAAGACCCACCACCTGCTACTGTGAAGGAAAGATGGGAGTGACAGGCCAAGGTTCAAGAGATCAGCTAGAAAACCTTTATAAAAGCCTGTTACAGCCAGGCTGCAGTGGCACACCTTTAATCCTAGTACTTGGAGGCAGAGGCAGTCAGATCTCTTGAGTTTGAGGCCAACCTGTACTTGGGACAGAGTGAGTTCCAGGACAGCCAGGGTTACACACACACAAACCTTGTCTCAAAAAACAACAAAAAGAGTCTGTTAAGAGAGCTCCGAAGTCCCGCACAGCCAGCTGATGGCTTTCATGTCCGGTACTTGAAGCACCTGACCCTTTTGCTACATAAGCTAAGGCACCAACCTGGAAGTGGGCATCAGAAATGAGCAAAGAACAAGGCCAGCCTGGTCTACAGAGTGAGTTCCAGGACAGCCAGGGCTATACAGAGAAACCCCGTCTCGAAAAACACAGAAATGAGCAAAGAACAAGCGGCCCAGCATTTCAGCCGCACTGGCCTGACAACAGCTGAAGAATCCTTGCTGAGGGGAGGTCAAATGCCCTAACAGAGAACACCAGCTCCTGGCAGCTGGGTTTTCTTGGTGCCTGCCTCTGGACACTGGATTTGTGAAGCTGACTGTGGTCCTGGTCCTGCCAACAGTGTCTTGCTAGTGTCTTTAGGATCAGAAGCCGTGGGTGACTGTCTTAAAGGGTTAGGCCTCTGGGACTCCACCTGTGAGTATCCAGGAACCTAGAAAATGTCAGGGGCAAATCCTATGTGTGCTAGGGAGAGCCTGATCACTGCGTGTGCTCTTCACGGAGAAGCCAGACCTGATGGGCACCTGGTAGCCATGGACCACAGAAAATGAAAGAGACTCTAGAGAAGAATCAGGACGTTCTGATACGGAAGGGGAGATACACCCTTGACAGTAGAGAGAAGACATACACGCCCAGTATGAGCAACATTTACACATCTACGCAGTGTTAGTAGTGTAAATATTGTCTTTTGTTTGTTTTGTTTAAGCCAAAGGTTGTCTCTTAAAAGGACAGGGAAAGGGAGGTAAATATTGACAAGGTGGGAAATAAGCAAATGTGACCTTGAACCAGGAGGCCAGAGCTGGGTGGGTTGGTGTGTGGTTGGGAAGGAACTGATGAAGCTGTGGGGTGCTGGCCTTTGGTCCATTTATGAGAAAGGCAGCACAAGTGACCCTGGGGCCCTAAGCCCCCACCACAAACACGGGCAGGCTGCTAGGCTGGCTGGGTGCTCTCCAGCCTCAGGGCCCCACACACACTCAGCTGAACCTTGGAGTTCAGATGTGTAATTGCCACTTGATGAGGCCTTGTGTGTGACTTCCGGCAGTCATGGCTAGCCTTTCTGCCCATGTATAGTATGGCCTGGCCTCTGCAGCCTGCTTTCCTATCGGGTTGGGAGAAACGAGGTTCTCCTGGGGGGGGGGGGGGTTGTGGTTGGAGGAAGGGAGAAGGCTAATGTGATAGGTGTGTTACCAGGGCTGGGATTGGGAGAAGGAGCTCAGCTGTTTGTTTCTGGCCTTTCATGTCACATAGTTGTCTGGTCACATCTAGAACTATGTGGCTCTAGGGTTGAGGCCAGCTGCTGCATCCTTGTGCTGTCTGCCCCATCCTAATCCTACGCTCTGTTGGGGACTGAGTCTGAAAGCACTTCTTCAGCCCACAGTGCCCAGATTACCGAGATAGATGCAGGGAAGACCTCTGGACTTGACAGTTCGATTCCTCCTCTAGGCATTGAGGTTGACATTGATGTGGAGCATGGAGGGAAGAGAAGCCGCCTGACCCCTAACTCCGCAGAGAGTTCCAGCACTGGCACAGAAGACAAGAGCAACAACACTCAGCCAAGTAGCTGCGCTTCTGAAGTCAGCAAACCTGACGGGGCCGGGGAGGGCCCTGCTCAGGCTCTGACAGAGCAAATGAAAAAGATAGCCTTGGAGTCGATGGGACAGCCAGAGGTAGGCCTCCGCCTGAGGGCTCTCCTGTCCTTCCTGCTATCTCTGTGGTGTCTTCAGTCACCCTGAGCCTTCTGGTAGAACTCTGTAGAAAAAAATTGACTTAGATCTGGAGCTGTAACTCAGCATCAGAGCATTTACCTGACATACATGAGGTCCCGGGTTCAATCCGTGGCATCATGAAAAACAAAAAGACTTGTATTTTGCAGGCATCTCTCCAGTGCCTAGAATTTGCCACACTTTGCTGGGAGCAGATAGTGGGGTTAGACTTGTTAGTTGCTTAGGCCCTGATGCTTACAGCAGGTTGTATTCCAGGAACAGATGGAGTCAGATAACTGCTCAGGAGGAGATGAGGACTGGACACATCTGTCTTCAAAAGAAGTGGACCCATCCACAGGTGAACTCCAGTCTCTACAGATGCCAGAATCGGAAGGGCCAAGCTCTCTAGACCCCTCACAGGAAGGACCCACAGGGCTGAAGGAAGCTGCCCTGTACCCACATCTCCCACCAGGCATGTGGTCACCAGAAGTTTCATGTTCCTTCTTTGCTTTCAGAGTACTTGTCCTGTCTGGTCTTGACAACACAAAAAGTGTAGCCTGGCTTGGGATTTTTTTTTAAGGTAGTACCTTACTACTTTGTGTACACCAGGTGGCTTGCCTGTAGGACATGGCCTGCAGTGACAGTTGTCACTGTCAGCTGACATTAGAGGAAACTAGAACATGATTCACACTTCTGTCTGCGTCAGGCAACAGTAACCTCATCTCACTCTTAGGAATTCCTAGATCTCAGTACCCAGGGCTTCTGAGAAGGCAGATGGGACAGGGAAGGCAACACTGGCTTTGGGCGGCCATGCACCATGACTGGACTCAAACCCTGCACACCATTGCCTCAGGGGGTTGTAAACCTTAATGGCAGGTACCACAGCCAAGGCCCCCCCCCCCCCACAAAAGCCAGGCAGGAGTGTGTGTAAAGTGCTGGACAGGGATGGGCAGTCCCAAGTGTATACTCTGCAGAAGAGCAACAGGGTGCAGGTAGGTGACTTATCTCTGCGTCAGATCTGGTATTTGGGCTCCAAAGAGTATTTTCTTTGCAAAGAGCAGAGGGGCAGTAAACTGTTGCATGGGGGAGGTGCTCTGTCATGAGATCAAGGCCACCCTGGCTACTTAGACCTTTGTACCTCCATGACAGACTGCTTAGCTCAAATGTGCAAGGCTCTGGAATGGAGTCACAGCCTGTTTTTGTCTTTTAAAAAAAAGGCAGTTATGGGAGCTGTAGAACTGGCTCAGTGGATAAAGTACTTGTAGTGCAAGTGAGGCCCAGAATTTGGGTTCCCAGAACCCTTGTAAAAAGCAAAAGCTGAGCAGTTGTGGCAGCTGTCTATAGTCCCAGCCCTTGGGAGGCAGGCAGACTCCCTTTGCAAGCTGGCTAGGTGGAATTGGAAGCTATGGCCTCCCTGAGACCCTAACTCAATCCATTGGAGAGCAATAGAGGAAGAGCCTCACTTCAGCTCTGGGCCTCCACACCTTCACACATACATGTGCACCCACATGGGAACATGAGTACACACGATACATATGCCAAATAATAGAGGGTGAGGAGTCAGAGGCAGTTGGAGATTTACATTTCATTATCTATAAAGGGTTTTTATTTGGGTTGGTTTGAGATGGTGTCTCATTGTTGCCCAGGATGTCCCAGCTTCCAGCTCTTGAGTGTTGGGATTACAGGCTTGAGCCATCACATCTGTTAGTACATTTTTTTTTTTTTTTTTTTTTTCAAGACAGGGTTTCTCTGTGTAGCCCTGGCTGTCCTGGAACTCACTCTGTAGACCAGGCTGGCCTTGAACTCAGAAATCCACCTGCTTCTGCTTCCCAAGTGCTGGGATTAAAGGCGTGCGCTACCACTGCCCCTTGTGACAGTAAAATTTTATAGGAAAATAACTGCACATATTTGTCTACATATCTTCTGGCTGTTTTATGCTTCTGTGGCAGAACTGAACAGCTGTGACCAAGACTGGAAAGTCTGCAAAGCAAGCTATTTGGCCCTTTAGCTGGCCTTTGAGGGTTCCTGTAAGGCCTAAGCAGAGGGGTCTCCATGGCAGGCAGGAGCTGCTCTGTTCTGAGTTCTGCAGGGCTCCTTACTTCCCTGTCTTGTTTTGGCAGAGGCTGATCCCCGGCTGATTGAGTCACTCTCCCAGATGCTGTCCATGGGTTTCTCGGATGAAGGTGGCTGGCTCACCAGGCTCCTCCAGACCAAGAATTATGACATCGGGGCTGCTCTGGACACGATCCAGTATTCAAAGCACCCTCCACCATTGTGACAGTGCTGTGGCCAAGCCCCACAACCCCCACCCCCTTTGTCTTCTAGTTGCATCACGTAGAGCAGTAGGGCTTCTATAGGCCCAGTGTCTTGGCATTCTTCTAGAGTCTTCAGGTGGGAATGTGTGATGCCTTTTAAGGCAGTAGGAAAGTGCATGAGGGAGAGTTCTGAGTGTGCACATGCTGACGCCTGAGAACAGAACCAGGTGCCTGTGGCTGAGCTTCCTCTGCTTTCCCTAGGCCTGGCCTTTGCCAGGGAACCGTGGAATACACGGTTCTCCCATTTGCTCTTGCTGCCAGCATTGCACCAGCCGTCCAGAATTCCTGCCTGATAACCTTCTGTGTTTTCTTTATTAAAAGTGATTAGTACAACTGATAGTTATTTTCAACAAATAAAGCCATTATGTTAAGAGGGGGCTGTCCATAGTGAGTGAAAGGTGGCAGGCAATTGGCGCCTGGAGGATGGAGAATTCATGCGAAGCCAACTGAGGGATCTTACTATATACCGTCTCCCATTTTAATGGCTGCACTTTAGTTTTTGTGTCTAATGTTAATGCTTAAAGTACAAAACCCCCATGTAGCTCCCTCTGACTTGATTTTTAAGTAACCTGTAATAAAATGGCATATGCACTTTAACCAGCCCTGTGATCCTTACTAGTGTAGTAGCAAGAGAAATAATCTGTTTGTCAGGCATGTTTATTGTTGGGTTGTTTGTTCCAAAGCACCCCCATCTGTGACATGGAGGACTGGCATTGAGGGATCACATATGGATCAAAGCGAAGGCTACAGGTCATCATCAAAGTCCTCTCCAGTTGTAAAGAGGTTATGCAGTTGCAAGGGTGGAGCCTTCTGGGTCCCTTGAGCCAAAGGCCTACCATCTGCTTGAGGAGTCCCAGTGGCCCTTGGCTGCTCTGGGGTCTTCCTGTCATGTCTGTCCAGCTGTGGGGTGGTAGTGTGAGTGGTTTGAGGAGGCTTGACGGTGGCAGGGGCCCTGTTCAAGTGGCCTTCCCCTGGAGTCTTGGTCTCAAGAGTCCCTTGCTTAACTTGTGCTAGGTCAGCTAGCCTGGTACCCTCCTGCAGAGGACTTGATGGTTTCCCATCCACTTGACCATTCCCAGAGGACAGGAGAAACCGTGCCCATTTAGAAGATGGGGCATTAACTTGCATGACAGGACTTGGTAGTTTCCATCTAGGAAAACCGAGCTCCCTGATGTGGTTTGCAGTACTGAGGGCAGGGCTGATGCCTTGCTCTGTCCCAAACAGGCCAGTGGAGTCCTGAAAGTAACCAGAGAAAGAGCTGAATGGAGCTAACCCTCCGCTTTCTGCATAACCACTGAATAACCCAACCCCTGCAGACCAGGAACACGCTGTCATTGTGAGGCTTAGCAAATCAAATTTATAAATGCCCCTGCCTTACCCTGACTTGATAAATCCTATGACATTTCTCATACAAAGAAGACATCCTGTCATTGAGTGAACCATCTCTTGGGAAGCTTTGGGTCAGGTCAGCAGTCTCCATGAGATGTGAGCAGGAAGGGGCCTAGACACCTACCACCTAGAAAGCTGCAGTCTGTCGTGCCTGTATATTCCCAGCCAGGCCAGAACATCTCTTCAAAGCTGGACTGTGGTGCAGGAGCCCAAGCGGCTCTGGGATATGACAAGGCACTAGGCCTGGCTTTTCCCAGCTCAGAAACCAAAGTTGCAGAGGAATCAGGGTTTCTCTTGGCTGTGAGATAACTTCATGGGATGCCAACTTTGAGGATGTCTTGCTGTATGTCTGAATGGCCTTAAATTCAGCTCCTCCTGCCTCAGCCTCCTGTGGGCTGGGATTATGGGTGTATTCCACCTGGCTCAGGAATTGGCCTTTTTTTGGGGGTGGGAGGAAACAGTGTCTATGTACCCTGGAACTTGCTAGATAAACTAGACTGGCTTTGAAGACACAGAAACCCATCTATGTCTCATAAGTGTAGAGATTAAAGGTATGTGCCACCATGCTTAACCTTAGGACATAGCTTTAAGCAGAAAAGACATGACTCTCATGTTAGAAGTTGGATTTTTTAGTATATAAATCTCTTATCAACGGTGAAGAAATAAAAGATATCTAAGTTTCATGCCTGCAGTCTTAGTGTTCATGAGGCACAGAGAAGATATTATAACCTGGGCCCAAAAGTTTGAGGTCAGCGCAGGCAATGTGGCAAGGCCATGTCTCCAAGAACAAAAACCAAACAAATTCCATGGAGCTGGGAACGTAGCATACCAGTAACGTTCACACTCATCACACACAAGGCCCTGGCTTAAAGCCCCAACACTGCACATGTGTGTTCACGTGTATGCAGACAGGCATGCAATCCTATGTTGGCTCCATGGTCACTGACCTGGTGTTCAAAGTTGTCCTCGACACTGTCCACACTCTGGACGTGCAGGCTGTGTGTAGGCTGCCCTGTGCTCTGATTCCATTTCCTGGAAAAGGAAAGCAGCGCACTAAGCTCTCATCCAATGATCTCACAGAAAGCAACTGAGATGACCATCTGGCCTCACATGGGGAGGGATCCACAGGCTCCTACACCGCCTACCTCCAGGACAGTCCAGCCAGGCCTCTGGCTTGTAGTTGTTAGACTATTCTTACTTGAAACTGTAATTTCAGTTTCCTTTACCCTCTGATATGCAGCATCCTGAGCCTAACGAAGTTTCTCTGGAAACTTACTAAGACACATGGAAATCTGGAGAAAACTTCCAGGCCCACTGATTACTTTGGCCACACTTCCATGGCCAGCCTTGAACGCATGGTGCTCTTACTTCAGCCTCCTCAGGAATGGAGCTGTAGGCATCCAAGCCTAGCTAGCCTTCTGCTCCCCTGCCAGACAGCACACACACTGATTATTAGCAGTGATGGTTGCTGCCCATTTGCTCACCCACTAGACTGCAACACTTAGTCCCACTTAGTGACTTCTAGGAGCTGCTCACCCACCCCCCTTCAGGAGTCAGTGTAAACATGGGGATAGTGGGGTGAGACCCGTTTGGCACCTCTTCCTGGGTTGGGCTGGACTGCAGGGTAGACTTGGCCGCTCAGCACTGGCTGAAAGCTGTGTCTTAAGAGCTGGTCTTCCTCTGTCCAGCTCCTGGTCCTCGCAGCCCTTGTCCAGATACTTCAGCCAACGGGACTCGAGGGGCTCAGACAGTGCCTAAGTGTCAGAACAGAAGGCAAGTCTCAGAGTTTAAAGCAGCCTAAGCCCACCCCATAACGCTTAGGTCAAAGTTCTTAGGACCCATGTCTCTCTCATCACTGGGAAGGACTTCTAGTAGAGCAAAATGTGAACACAGCTGCCCAGAGACTCTAGAACATTGGTTCTCAACCTTACTAAAGCTGTGACCCTTTAATACAGTTCCTCATGTTGTGGTGACCCCAACCATAAAATTATTTCCATTACTATTTCATAACTGTAATTTTGGTACTCTTATGGATTGCAATATAAGTATCTGATATGTAGTACATGTGCTATGCGACCCCTGGGAAATGGTTGTACATCCCCAAAGGTGTCTTGACCCACAGGTTGAGAACCAGTGCTCTGGCAGGCCTAGCAGGGCATAACTTGTCCCAGACCTTCCCAATGTCAGCACTCTCCAACATGGGCTCACCCACGATGCACAGAGGCACAACCAAGAGGGAGTTGCAACGAGCAAATACTTAAGCAGCAGATTGCTGGGCCAAGACGCTCTAGACTTTTGTTGTTGTTTTTTTGTTTTTTTCTAGACAGGGTTTCTCTGTGTCTCCTTGGCTGTCCTGGAACTCCCTCTGTAGACCAGGCTGTCCTCAAACTCTGAGAGCTGCCGACCTCTGTTTCCTGAATGCTGGGATTAAAGGCATGCACCACCAACTGCCTGTTGACACTCTAGAATCTTCAAACATGAAAATTCCTGAAGACCACACAGTTCCAAAGAGGAGTAAATACTGGTGCTCAAACCTGGGACTACACAAACACCAGGCAAGTGGTCTATCCTAGGCTGCATCCTGATCCCCAGTAACAAGTATTACTTGTAGTAAGAATGGCATAAAATAGTCTTTGTAAAAAGACTAAACAGGGCCAGGTGTGATGGCACACACCTTTAACCCTAGCACTCAGAGACAGGCAGATCTATTTGAGTATGAGGCCAGTGTGGTCTACAGAGCAAGTTCCAGGACAGCCAGGGCCATACAGAGAAACCCTGTATCGGAAAGAGGAGAGAGGAGAGAAGAAAGAAGAGAGAGGGAGAAAGAGAGAGGGAGGGAGGGAGAGAGAGAAGAAAGGAGAGAGAGGAAAAAGAAGAGGAAGAGGAGACTGACCAGGAAGTGTACACATGGATACACACACGTCAGAAGGGCTTTTGGTGTGCTTATAAACACTTCCTTTGTTTAAAATAAAATCTGAAAGCTAAGTACAGAGAGAAGTTGGCCAGTAGAGGAGGGTCATAGCTGCAAATGGGCCACAGGAGTCTCCATGCATCACACTGGCAGTCATCGTGCAGCACCCTGGTTTAGTACTGTGTCAGTTAAGTCAGTCACTAGCCAGGTGTGTTGTTGCACACCTTTAATCCCAGCATTCAGAAGGCAGAGGCAGGCAGATCTCTGAGAGTTCGAGGCAAGCCTCATCTATAAAGTGAGTTCCAGGAAAGCCAAGGCTGTTACACAGAGAAACCTTGTCTCACAAAACAAATCAAAATAAAAAAGAAGCCAGTCACTACCCGCCCAACAGTGGTTGACTGGCTGAACTCCTATTTTGTAAGCCTTCTTTCAGGCTCTAGGGACAGAGAACACTGCTTGCCATTCCTGCTCTTGAGGAGTGCTCAGTCTGCAGCAAGGGAGGGAAGAGGGTAGATGCAGCAGGGTGAAAGCACCGAGAGTCAGGGAGCTCTGCAAGCAGACAAGGAAAGTCCAGGTCATAGAGCAGGTCATGAGGTATGCACCTTTGCAAAAGGACAGGGTCTTTCACCATTGTGTTTCCTGCAGCGTCACACCAGTGTCTGTCATTTGGATGCATCAATAAGTATTTGCTGAACCAATGACTTTTGTTGGGCATTGATTCTCCAGCCTTGGGCGTATAAGGCAAACAAGTGACTAATGAATCTTGTTAATACTTACAGTTATGGGCTCCCAACACACCAGACTCAAGTGAAAAATTGAGTCATGTGTGCTAACTTGAAACTCTATCACTAACTTGGAAGTGAATCCCTGGGGAGCAGGAGTGACGGAGGCACAATGTCCTAAACAGGCTGGTGTCTATAGACATGAATGCAGCAGCTCTGAGAGCTTAGTCCCAAAAGGAGGCTGAAGTGAGCCCATCAGCTACTTTTCTGTGGTTCTGTTTCCTCAACAACTTACAAAGGAAGCCACTGGAGGTGTCAGTTTACTTTCTGTTCAGGTTCTTCCTCTCACTAGAATGCTCGTTCTGTTTTATGGACTGAAGGTCCTGCCTGACTCTAGCAGGCAAATAAAGCTAACTAAGATCTTTTTTTTTTTCTTTTTTCTTTCTTTCTTTTTTTTTTTTTTTCCGAGAAAGGTTTCTCTGTGTAGCTCTGGCTATCCTGGAACTCACTCTGTAGACCAGGCTGGTCTCGAACTCAGAAATCCACCTGCCTCTGCCTCCCAAGTGCTGGGATTAAAGGCTTGTGCCACCACTGCCCGTCACTAAGATCTTTAAATGCTTTGTAATTTATCCTTGGGCAATACTTGAATGCAACCTTCACACAGCAGCCCAGGTGACAGGGTGGGGCAGTGGCATAGCTTACCTGCTGACTCCCCTCCTCAGCCTGCTGAGGGCCTGCATTTTCCTCTTCACTGGCATTTACAGCTTCCTCCACAGACCTTAAGGGAAATGGCAAATATGACCCTGTGAAACCACAGGAAGATGTAGGACAGGGAAGGTGAAGCAAGTGCGTACAAGAACTGGCAAGGCTAGGGCTGTCCTGGGGCATCACAGATTCCTGCTGCCCTCATGGGAGGCGCTCATTCCTTAGCACTTCAGGAGGTGTGGACAGAGGACTTACTCCTTGTGACCTAGAGGCTGGACAGCCAGGAAAAACAGCTAAGTACAAGTACTTCAGGTTAGAGTCCAGCCATGTCCACCTCACAGAGATCTCTGCCTGCCTCTGCCTCCCAGGTTCTGGGATTAAAGGCGTGTACCAACACCGCCTGGCTCTTAGGCAAATTTAAAAAGAAACTTTATATACACCTAAGTAAGTGTAATAAAACCCTACTTTTTCTGGAGAGATGGCTCAGTGGTGAAGAGCATTGTTGCTTTTGCAGAGACTTGGGTTCAATCCCCGTGTCCACGGATGGCTCATAAGCATCTATGACTCCAGTTCCAGGGGCTGATGCCTTCTGAGCTCTGCAAGCACTAGGCATACATCTAGTGCACATACATAC
This sequence comes from Uromys caudimaculatus, assembly GCA_028551405.1. NCBI lineage: Eukaryota > Metazoa > Chordata > Mammalia > Rodentia > Muridae > Uromys > Uromys caudimaculatus. The sequence continues at coordinate 66,275,099 of CM052710.1, forward strand.
AAGCAACAACACTCAAACACACAAAATAAATCTAAATGCAATTTAAAGCCCTTTACTTTTAAAACTTTTAAAATTAAGTAATTGGGATATAACATTTATACTTAATAAACTTAGCTGAGTTTTTGTTGCTCTGTGGTGGTTGTTTTTTATATCAGGTCTCACTATATAGCTCTGGCTATCCTGGAACTCATTACATAGAGCAGGCTGGCCTCAAACTCACAGAGATCCTTTTGACTCTGCCTCCCCAGTGCTGGGGTTAGTGTCATAGCCACCAAACTTGGCCCTGTGGCTGTTGTAACGGACATCATATTGATAGCTGTTGTGTACTATTTAAACTCAGGGGGAAGCTGGCTCTGGAGATTGTGATTGTCTCCATGTGTCCTGGTTAAGAGCATGCACCAGGAGACCTGAGTCCCTCTCCTGCATCTCACTGGTGGCACTGTCAGCAAGGGTCCTTGACTCCAGTGACCCCTCCAGACCCTCCTCCTTCCTCAGCTGTTGTCTGCTGGGTGTTTGTAAGCCATCTTATTTTTCAGATGTGTAAGACATCTGATTCAATCATGTCCCCTTGTTATTTGTTCTTTTTACTTGGAAGGAAGCCTCACCCAAGGGGACTCTTTAATCTGCTTGGGAGAATCTTTATTGGAACAGCTAAATCATTAAAGGAGATTTCCTAGTCAATGTCTACTGTGGTTTTAAAAGTTAGCCATTTGCCTACTGATGTAACTGGTAAAGACCATCCACATGGAGAATGAGGCAGCCTGGGTCTCAGCAAAGGAAGAGCTGTCCTCCCCAGTTCCTCGGCCAAAACGACATGTCCTGTTCTTTGCTTTATCTTTTCTATTATCACAAAAAAGATGGACGAATTAGGTTGTTTTTTATTTATTTATTTATTTATTTATTTATTTATTTATTTATTTATTTATTTATTTTTTATCCTCTTCCCAGTTTGGCCAGGTTGAAGTTGTAATAAACCTGGTTTCCTTTATTAACTTTCTGGTCTCTCAGTTTTTCTTTTAGAATTGGTGAGGGAATGAACCGAGACTCTGACCACTGCCCCAGCTTGTCTGGCAACAGAAGTAGTCTGATGTATGGCTTTCACCAAGACTACCCACCCTGTCCTGAGCACCGTACACATTAGAGTACATCTTGAAGCCAGACTATAAAATTTATTTTGGTGATCTGTAGTCCTTTGCATTCCTATATAAACTTTAGGATCAGTTTTAGAAAGAAAAAAAAGTTTGTTTTTTTCCAGTGCTGGGAATGAAGAAAGTTTCCTTGCTGCACAGTCGGCAAGGGCTCAACCACGAAACTACATTCCCAGAGCCGAAGCTATAATTCTATTTCTTATTTAAAATATTTTTACAGTTATCTATGTATGTGTGTGTGTGCACATGCCAGCATGAAAGAAATGAGGGAGGTCAAAAGCCAACTTCCAGGGGTTCCATGCTTTCTCCTACTGCGTGGGTCTCAGGAAGCAAGGCTCAGCTTGTCAGGTGCCTTTATCCACTGAACCATCTCACTGGTCCTGGCACTTGGTTTAAAAAATCATTCTCCCTGAATTCACATAGAAACACAATTTCACTTTGTATGCTGACTGTGGCTCTGTGATACTGAACTAGCTGGGTTTGGTAGTCTTGTAGGATTTCCCAGACAGAATTTTCCTGTTTGCAGGCAGAACAATGGATTTATGTTTATGGTTTACTATGTTGCCTAAGAATGTTAACTCTCTTTGATTTTGTAAAATGGTCTCCTATTATCATTTCATATACTGCTACACACACACACACACACACACACACAGAGCACTCAGGGTTGAACTTAGGGCTGCTCCCATGTCACATGAGACCACTAGGTTATGACCGCTATTCCATTCAGTCTCTTCAGCTGCATTTAATCTCTTGTGGCACTATGATGGATTTACTTGCTTGTTTGTTTTTGTTTGTTTGTATGTTTATTTGTTTTAACCCTTGCTCACTGGCTCATATTCTTGAGGCAAGATTAAAATGTAGAGAGTTCATCAGTCAGGTCCCAATCATTGGAAGCCTGACCCTTAATGGCGTATGTCTAATAAAAACATCTGGGAACTAACTCCTAAATAGTAGTGGAAAAGGAGAACCACCACATGATGTGGTCCGTATGGGTAGGGGCCTACTCTCATCCTTCTGAGAATCACCTCACGCCCTCTCCTCCCTGTCTTCCTCTCTCTGGTATTTGCTACCATTGTTCTCCTGAGTGGGAGGAAGCAGGATGTGAGGCAGTGTAGGCCCGTGCTCCCCTCCTGATTTGACAGTCACATAGCTGACCAGGCTTTTGTTTCTCTACAACTCGTCCAACTCATCTGTGGCCAAGTTTTAGGCTGTGAGTCCCCCTGTGAGGTCAGTTGAGCCCGAATATTCTCTGACTCCAGAATAATGGGGGGCTACAAAGTGAACCCAAGTTTTACTTTCATGAGTGTGTAGGGGTACTCAGTAGGGTACCACAGCTAAGGGAACACAGGACTCTAGGGATGAAGTGTGGCTGCCCCCTTCGCAGGGTCCGTGTTGTCTCCCACCCCTGTTCCCTTTAACACAGCCCTGGGATCTATACTCCCTGGACCACCTCCACTGCTGTGGGCCCCTCTTTGTCCTCTCCTCTGGCACGGAGGCTCTCCTGGCTCTACCTCCCCTTCTCAGCTGGTGTCTAGAACCCTTGTGTAATCTCCCAACATTTCTGGGACTAGTGGTGGGGTCTTGGGAACTGCCAGATGCATATTTGCAAAATATGAAAACTTTGGTAGCTATATGTTTGGGATATAAGCAGATAAAACAGAAGCATTTCTGGAAAAAGCCAAGTGCCCCAAATCGCCACATCTGCTCAAGACACTCAATAATAGACTGTCCTTTCCCCTATGGGGACTGTCAAGACCTTGTTCCCTCTCTCCAGGAGGGTTGTCGTAATTCCTGCGAAGAAGTGCACATGGCTGGTGAGCCAGCTCAGAGGGCCGTGGCACTGCTGCCGAGCTCCGTAGGTCCTTCCTTACCACTAACCAGCCTCCTCGTCAGAAGAACAATCTGTAAAAATGCTGCGAGTCACCGGACTCTCAGCAAAAGCCACATTTACTATCTCCTAACATAGGGTTAATGTTTAAACATCTTTTCTTTGGCTCTGTGTGTTCTGCCTTCTGACTTTTCTCCCAAGATAGTTTCATTAACTGAAGGTCATTCGATGTGGAACTTTTGTCAACATGGCTGGCTTTTGCTGGAATGTAACATTCTGTAATTCTTGGACTTTTGTGCGACCAAGAAGAAAAAAATGTTTATAATTTTTTTTTTTTTTTTTTTTTTTTTTTTAACATTCCAAATGACAGTGAAGTCTGCCTAAGAACTACCCCGGTCAAGAACAATGTGCAGCCAGGCAGTGGTGGCGCACGCCTTTGATCCCAGCACTTGGGAGGCAGAGGCAGGTGAATTTCTGAGTTCGAGGCCAGCCTGGTCTACAGAGTGAGTTCCAGGACAGCCAGGGTTACACAGAGAAACCCTGTCTCGAAAAACAAACAAAACAAAACAAAACAAAAAAAAACAACAATGTGCAAACAGATAACCTTCAATTATTACATTATGCCATACATATTTAGACCCATTTTTTTTTTTTAAGATTTATTATGTATATCGCATTCTGCCTGCATGTATGCCTGCAGGCAAGAAGAGGGCACCAGATCTCATTATAGATGGTTGTGAGCCACCATGTGGTTGCTGGAATTGAACTCAGGACCTCTGGAAGAGCAGACTGTGCTTTTAACCACTGAGCCATCTCTCCAGCCCCTTAGACCCAGTTTTTTTTTTAAGATACTGGTAAGTTTATATGTTACATTGCTTTGTCTCCTAACTAGCTCTTCAACATGAAGTATTTTAGTACATCAAGGAAGAAAGTAAACAAAGAACCAGTAAATAAGAGAAAACAGCATACAGGATATAAGCATGAAAGTAATTTGGGGACTAAAGAAGGATTTTTGCTTAGTAAAAGAAGATTTTGTCCTAAAGTAAAATAGCTGTTTGTTTTTCAGAATGAAGAAAGAACAATAAGAACAAAAACTTAGCTATACCATAGAAAACTTGTGGAAGTTGACCCTTAGAGGGGCTGGAGAGATGGCTCAGTGGTTAAGAGCACTGGCTGCTCTTTCAAAGGACCAGGATTCAATTCCCAGCACCCACATGGCAGCTCACGGCTGTCTGTAATTCCAGTTCCAGGGAATCTGACACACGGACACACAGGCAAACAGCAACACACATAAAATAAAAATAAATATATTATTAAATGAAAGGATGTAGAACCAAGTTAAAATTGCCTAGGTCAAATCTTAGTGATATAGAACTAGACTAAAATCTAGGCTCTTTAAAATTATAAATAAAATTCTATTAAAATAATGATCTGCTTCTGGTAATAGCTAAGGAATAAATATTTTATGATTTCTTTTTCCACATGTATTATTTATTTTGTTTGTGGGAAGGGGCATACATGCCATACGACCAGTAAGACCCCGCCCCCTCCCAACAGCTGACATAATGGGAAGAGGAAACATTAACACCTCAAGTCCCTAGAATATTTGACTTTCAGTTTTTTATTTTTGTTTTAAATAGCCAGGAATGGTGGAGGTACACGCCTTTAATCCCAGAACTTGGGAGGCAGAAGCAGGTGGATCTCTGTAAGTTCAGGCCAGCCTCGCCTACACAGTGTGTTCCGGGCCAGCCAACATTACACAGTTCATACTTTGTCAAACAAACAAACGAGAAGGGGCTGGAGAGATGGCTTAGTAGTTGAGAGCAACTGCCTGTGTTTACAGAGGACTCCGGTTTGGTTCCCAGCACTCGCAGGGCAGCTCACAGCAGTCTGTAGCTCCAGTTCCAGGGGATCTAGCATCTTCGCACACACATACATGCAGGCAGAACACCAACAAAGCATCAATGCACATAAAAACAAATAAATCTTTTTTTTATTTTTGAATGTTTTTAAGGGATTTATTTCTTTTTATTTTATGCACATTGGTGTTCTGCCTGCATGTATGTCTATGTGAGGGTGTCAGATACCTTGGAACTGGAGTTACAGACAGTTGTGAGCTGCCATATAGATGCTGGGAATTGAACTCAGGTCCTTTGAAAGAGCAGCCAGTGCTCTTAACTGTGGAGCTATCTCTCTAGTCCCAATAAATCTTTTTTTTGTTTAAATTAGAAATAAATAAATAGGTTAATTTCTGGCATCTACATGGTCTTAAAAGCCAAAAAGGAAAGTATAACTCCAAAATACAATAACTCATAATATTATAAAGTCAAATTCTTCTGTCTTGTGACCAGGACTCTCAGCCTGACCTGGTTGAGCCAAGAGACTTGGTACTTTTAAAGACCTACAGAAACTCAGTTCATTTTAAGGGACCTAAAGGGCAACTTCAGGTATGCAGACCATGAGCCACAGCTCCTGATTCTACAATTATCCAGTGGGAAGCGTTTTTGTTTTTTTCCATTTTGTTTTGTTTTGTAATTACACTCATGTTGGGGAAGGGTAAGTGCCTGAGTCCTGGGGCCTGTGGATGCTTGGATCCCCTGGAGCTGGAGTTACTAATGGATGGTTGTGAGCCACCTGATGTGGGAGCTGGGAATGGAACTCAGGTCCTATGTAGGAGCAGTCAGTGCTCCTAATTGCAGAGCCACCTCTCCAGCCCCCTAGGTGTCTGGATTGCGCCTTGCTCACCCTTACTGTGTGTGCTCCACTAGGAAATCCTTCTTGGTGGCCATAAGTCCTTTCATGATGTTCTATTTGTCCATGAGAATCAAAATGTCTGCCTCTGTAGAAATAATCCTCCTCTGGGTTTCTCTACTGTGTGGGCTTCCCCTTCAGTCTGTGTTTCTTCCTTCTTTACTGCCAGTTTTCAATGGTTTTAATAGACAGGGCTGTGGTCGGTCTTTCTTACCCCTCTACCAAGATTTCTTTATCAAATGTTTTAATTTTTTAAAAAATTAGATGTGCATGATGTGGGGAGGATCACATGGAACCAGCAGACGAGTCTGTGTGTCTGGCGCTCTCCTTTCACCTCCAGGTGGCTTCGGGTGTGAGAGGTCGCCAAGTTCACACAGCAAACACCTTACCTCCTGAGCCATCCTGCCTGTCCTCTCATAGGACTTATTGTGTTCTACATTTTCAGTTACTGACCCTTTCAACACCTAGCCATGTTTGTTTTTTGCATAATTCAACAACGCCTTGGGTAACTGTCCTGGGAAACCTCCTGGGTAACTCTGCTGCCTTCATTTGGGCTATTTTGGGTGACTAGAGGCCTGTGTCTCACACACACACACACACACACACACCCCTGCTGCCCCACCGCCTTTCTTAGTTTGTAATTCTGCTTTATAGCTTGGACCTTACTTCAACCTTCTGGAATTTGTTGGATCATCAGGCTCTAGGTGGCATTGTCACAAAGACATTAACAATTAGTACCACCTGTCTCCTGCCACAGAGAACCTCTAGGTCCCCAAATGATGTCATACTCTAGCCTTGTGATAGCTACTCCTCTCTGCAAAATGCCTCTCAAGAGTCTACACCCTAAGATCTTGGGACCCTTGGATGAGTCAGCAAAGCTAAGAGGCATCTCCAGTCTACTCCTCTGTGAAGATCAAGAAGCCTGTTCTGTATGACCTTGTTCATCTGTCAGGAAGGAAATATAGACACAAAAGACCAAAAGTAAATATAAAATTCCCACTTTTTTTTTTTTTTGGTTTTTCAAGACAGGGTTTCTCTGTGTAGCCCTGGCTGTCCTGGAACTCACTCTGTAGACCTGGCTGGCCTCGAACTCAGAAATCCACCTGCCTCTGCCTCCCAAGTGCTGGGATTAAAGGTGTGTGCCACCACTGCCCGGCTAAAATTCCCACTTTTAACAATACTGTCATGATCATCTGAAGGCTGGTCCCCAGGGACCCGTAGAGTTTACAGAACACCTAGAGTCTGACCTCTTCCACAGAAAATTTACTACTTGGTAAAATAACGAGACACCTGCCTGTCCACCTAGAGAGCTCTCACACACGACTGTCCTCTCAACTGCTGTAGGGAACTTTCAGCTCCCTTTCAGTCCCGTGATTCCACCCCGAAACTAACCCTCTACTTCAGTGTGTTGCAGTAAATTCTCTCTTTGTCTATTTTTGCCTTTGGTAAATTCTTTTACCTCCCACACCACCAAACTTCCAAATGCAGTTTCAAACATCAAGAAAGAAAGAGAATATTAAGGGAACAAGAAAAGAGAAAGAAGCCCCTCATCTAAGTCTGGCCAAATTCTCTCAATAGCTGAGACCTAAGAATTTAGAGAAAACTAACAAAATTCACTGGATATTACCTGTATAAACACAACATTTGATTTTATAGAAATTTCAAACTAGAATGTTGCAAGATGTGGTGGCCCATGTCTTTAATCTCCATATGCAGGTGAACTCTGTGAGCTGAGACTAGCCTGGTCTACTTGGTGAATTTCAAGCTACCTAGGGCCATCCTGATAGCCTGTCCCAAAACAGAAACAAAAACTCAAAAAAACAAAAATCAAAAACAAAACAAACAAACAAAACCCAAACCAAAACAACAAAAACAAAGCAAAACAAATAAACAAAAATCTTTTTTTTTTTTTTTTCGAAACAGGGTTTCTCTGTATAGTCCTGGCTGTCCTGGAACTCACTCTGTAGACCAGGCTGGCCTCGAACTCAGAAATCCGCCTGTCTCTGCCTCCCAAGTGCTGGGATTAAAGGCGTGCGCCACCACTGCCCGGCTAACAAAAATCTTAAGAGCAAAGTGTACCTTTGAGTTTCCTGTAAACCTGTAACTTTCTGTGAGTCTCACAAACAAGAGTATGAACTTTGTCTGCAGTAAACACATGCATGTTGTTCTAACCTTTTACTGAACACCAGAGATGCAGAGGCTGATCTTTGTGATTTCCAGGCTAGCCAGGGCTATACACAGAGGCTCTGTTCAAACAGACAGTCCCTGTGGCTTTGCACAGCTAGGATTTCTTCAACCCTTTTGACCTGTGGTTCTATTGGAGGGAGGGCGGTCGGGGTATGTTGAGAAAAGCTGTCCCAGAACTCACTCTGTAGAGCAGGTGGCCTCAGATTCACAGAGATAAAACTACTGCTTCCCAAGGACTGGGATTAAAGGTGTCAGCCACCACCTGGCTAAAACTTTTAAAAAATAAATCCAAAACTTCATACTGAGTTGTCCTGAGAGTCTTTCTGAGGCAAGGTCAAGAATCCTAACTTCAATGGGCATGGTGGCACATGCCTTTAATCCTGACACTTGGGTGGCAGAGGCAGGTGGCTCTCTATGAGTTCAAAGCCAGCCTGGTCTACATAGTGAGTTCAAGGACAGCCAGGGCTATAGAGAGAGACCCTGTCTCAAAAAAACAAAACTAAAAAAGAATCCTATGTTCACCTACGTAGAGAGATCTCGGGGAGAACTCAAGGTTGCAGTTAGGAGGTAGAGATGTGTCTCCTGACTCCAGGACCACCGCCATTTCCCTACAGACCATCCAAACCAGAATTCCCTTTTCTCAAGGGGAGTCACAGAAACTCGAATCTTGGCTTATCTTTCTGGTTGTAGAACTATCAATAAATTCTTTGTCCTACCCTTATCTAGTAGGTCACCATGGCTTCTTCATTCTAGAACGGTCATGTCCCCATGCACTGGGAAAAGGAATGCTACACAAAGGCCAAGAATGTCAGAACTGACAGGCTGTTCTGGGCTTTCCTGCCAGTTTATCAGCAATCATGTCTATCTACAGAAAAACCCAAAAGGCAGGGTTCAGAGAGCTCCTGGGACAAGCAAAAGAGAGGAGACCCCCAGGGAGGTGGCAAGAACTCATGTATGTGCCAGGAGGGTGGCACATTCTAACTCCAAGGGAACAGAAACTCCAGTCACTTGTGAGCCTTCCAGACCTCAACCATACACCCGTCCATATGGGTGCTTTATTTTGAGACAGGGTGTCACTTAGTTTAAGCCAGCTCTGAACTCACTGCACAGTCAAGGATGACCTTAAATTTATAATCCTCCAGTCTCTATCCCCTTAGTGCTGGGATTATAGGCACCAATTTCATACCTAGCTTCCACTTGGCTTTTTTTTTTTCTTTCCCCCCTCTCTCGAGACTGGGTTTCTTTGTGTAGCCTTGGCTGTCCTAGAACTAGCTTTGTAGTCCAAACTGGCCTTGAACTCTGCTTCCTGAGTGCTGGGATTAAAGGTGACCCCAACCCCTAGTTCCTGTTGGCTATCTCTAAGTCTCAGACCACCAGCCCCGCCCACCCTGTCTTGTTTGTGGTTGAGCACAGTAAGCACATAATACACACTTTTAAGTTTTGTGGGTCTCACTCCTCTGGCTGCTGCTCATGCTCACACACTAGCACTCAGTAGACTTTAAAGTCTGCACAGTCACTCCTTGATCTTTTTGTCTAGGGCAGGCTGAAGAGAGGCTGCTCCAGAGAAGAACTACCCTGACCTCCTCTTCCTGAGTTAAGTGGAAATAAACTCTAAGCATGAGGTTCTTCAGGGTGAGAATAAAGGCTGAAGCCCATGGGAAGGCTTCCCTGTGTGTCAGTCTTGGAGGGAGATTTCCTCAGCTGTGTCAAGGTCAATATAGGGCAAGCATCCTACTGCACAGTGGGTCTTTTTGTGGCTCATTGTATAATAGGGCATAAGCTTCTGGGCACTCAGCTGCTTACAAGGTCCTCAGAGCCAGGCATAGTGGCACACCTCTGTCATCTCTGTCCACAGGCAGAGAAAAGAGGAGCTAGCATTTGAGGCCAGTCTCAATAAAGCAAGGAGAAGCATTGTACCCACACAGAGGACCACAAGATGAGACTCCATCTCTCTCTTTTTGTTTTTGTTTTTTGGTTTTTCGAGACAGGGTTTCTCTGTATAGCCCTGGCTGCCCTGGAACTCACTCTGTAGACCAGGCTGGCCTCAAACTCAGAAATCCGCCTGCCTCTGCCTCCTGAGTCCTGGGATCAAAGGCGTGCGCCACCACTGCCTGGCTGAGACTCCATCTCTAAATACAAGTAGGGCAGTCCTGTGCTGAATCCAACGCAGTTCAGGCCTTCTGTTCTGTCTGCTGTTTCTTGTGCCCCCCCAGACATCCACCTGTCAGCTCAAGTACAGTTCCCAGTCCCTCTGCAGCCTAGGTGCTTCTGTGGACTTTGACTTTACTTTTGACCTCTTAAGGGTCCATATTTTCTTGCTAGCCAGGTTTACATGTAAACTATTATAGCAAAATGCTGGGGAGATGACTCAGCAGGTAAAGGCACTTGTCACACAAGCCAGGTGGCCACACAAAGGTAGAATCAACTTCACAAAGTTGTCCTCCGATTCGCACATATACACACACACAGACACAACAGTAATAACAGTACATTTCGACCTTCTATCCAGTAAGAATCTTAGTTGTTTCTTTGAGAGCACTGCTCAGGGTGCTTAGCCTGCCATGTTGTTGCACATGGACTCACCCATTGCAAACTCCCACCCCTAATCAACATGCAAACTAGGTAAAAACTCTCTACTCCTTTCAAAACACTGTACCTGAGTGACAGCTCTGACACTTGTCCTTGCAGCAGATTTAGCTTTTGGACATGGCGTCTACAGTCAGCACCAGAGCCTTCACCGTAAGCCTGAGAGGAAAAAAAATATTTTTAAGGCGACAGCAGAATGATGAGAAACATTAGGATGATGTCACAAAGCTTGAGGCGGTGTTAAGAAAACACAGGTCTACCAGGCAGTGGCGCACGCCTTTAATCCCGGCACTCGGGAGGCAGAGGCAGGTGGCTACCTGAGTTCGAGGCCAGCCTGGTCTACAGAGACAGTTCCCGGACAGCCAGGGCTACACAGAGAAACCCTGTGTCCTAGAGAGATTTATAAACGAATGGCTCTGGAATGGTAGCTCAGGTCTTCCTCACCATCCCACTAGCATGTAGAATTTACCAATGCCAAACTCAGCCTGCACTGGGAATCCAAGCAACTGCAGATGGGAAGACATCAGGGGAGGACTGTGTCTGTGCTGAGCATGCATTTGTTTGTTTGTCATTATTCCCAAAACAATGTAGCATAGCACTGTACACAACAAGCACAGTGAACTATTACAAGTCACCTAGAGGTGATTTAAGCTATGCTAGAGGATCTGGGAGCAGGGGCACAAGCCTCTAAAGCCAGCATTGGGGAGGCAGAGGCATGTGGATCTCTGTGAGATCCAGGACAGTCAAGGATATGTAGAGAGACCCTGTGTCCAAACAACAACAACAACAAACACAGTATGCCGGGCAGTGGTAGTGCACACCTTTAATCCCAGCACTTGGGAGGCAGAGGCAGGTGGATATCTGAGTTCGAGACCAGCCTGGTCTACAGAGTGAGTTCCAGGACAGCCAGGGCTACACAGAGAAACCCTGTCTCAAAAAACAAAACAAAACAAAACAAAACAAAACAAAACAAAACAAAACAAAACAAAACACACAGTACAAGAAAGGTGGTAGTATGTGCCTGTAAGTCCCAATTACTTGGGAAGCTGAGGCAGGAAGATAGCATGAACACCAACTGGGTAATAATCCCACTCATCACTGCTCAAGAAAGCATGCTGCAGGATATGCAAGGGTACACAACATTCTATAAAGGGGCCTCCATGTTACTGAGGGACGGCTGTGATTCGAATGTTAAACTTTTGGTTACAGCCGAAGTCCAACAGGATAAGAGGACATGTTTGTGAGCAGAGGAGATGTGCTCTAAGTGTCTACTGTTCCCTGCCACCCTATCTGCAGACGGAGTTCTCAGGGTATGCTGGGGAGAGAAGAACTCCTGTGGACTCTTGGTGTATGGGAGAGCAGTGTGGCCAAGTGTACTTTGTGATGTCCACACTGCAAGGTGGGTGGCAGTGCAGCCCAGGAAGTCAGGCTTTCCATTTGGACCGGGAACCAAGGGGGTGAGGTAAGAATGGCCGAGTGCAAACAGAACATGGCAGCACATGATTTTAACTCCACCACTCAGAACCAGAGACAAGAGGGCTGCTGCAGGTCTGAGGGTAGCCTGGACTACATAACAGTGTGTAGTCTCAAACAAAACCAAATTAAAAAAAAACAACAACCCAAAAGCTGACTTTAATCCATTTCACCTGTCCACTATTCAGGCACAGACGAGTTGTGAATGATGAGCTGTGTAATTCTGATGATGTGTACTAAGTGTTCTCATTTGTGTTTCAAATTGGCACTGCACAATAGAAAGGCAAACAGCAAAATTCATGCTACTCACTGTGGACGTAAGCTTTATCTGCCTGATGTAACTGTTGTCTCCAAAGTTTACTGTCTCTATCTGCTAATCTAGGTCCAGTCCTGGAAGCTGCTGGCCTCCATACAATCTAATGTAGGCCTGGAATACTTTCAGCCTCTGAGCCTTGCTGCTGAGTAAGCTCACCCTTTCTAGCTCTTACTGGGCTCTGGCTGGCTGGTCAACTCAGCTGTTCTGGCTCAAACTCCTCTCTAGGCTGACAGATTCAAACTGGCTTCTCTCAGTTTCTCCTGAATTGCTCTGATTGACCTCAAACTAACTCTAGCAATCCGTTCTAATCTGGCTCCTTCTCATTCTCTGGCTCCTTCTACTTTCACCGGTGTCTAGCTTGTTCTCTCTTCAATGTGTCTCTGTAAAACTCTCCCGGTAAAACTGCCTCCCCCCTCTTGCTCTATACACTTCTCTCAAGTACCTTCCCTTTCCTCTCTGTTCTTGTGAGAGTTGGGCAGATCCTACCTAGCCTGTCATATATTTCTGATTTGTCCCTGTGTCTGCCAATCAATTAGACATCACTTTCAAACACATCTGCTTCCTTCTACACAACTTTACCTCCATTGTTTGGGATTAAGGGTGTGTGCTAAGGGCGTGTCTGGATTCCAGTTTTAAAGGTCTGTGTTAAGGACTGAGCCGGGCCACCTTTAGAAACAGTTTTGGTTTTTTTCTAGTAAATAACACAATCTTGGAGTTCCCACTGTGACCAAATATCCTGCAACAAGTGATCTGAAGTGTTGCCTTGGGAAGAAAAGACATTAAAGAGAAGGCTTAAGGCTGAGTACTGGTTCAGGGGTGAAACACATGTAGCACGTGCAGGACCCTGGGTTCATTTTTCATTAGTCCATTCCTTCAGGAAAGAAAAACCATACAAAGTTCCTGCCTGTAGTGGTTTCTTCCCCTGCCATTTGAACCAGAGACTCCGTATTTTCAGTCTGCACTCCCTCTCACAAAAAAGAAACTTAGGCCACCTGGAGGGTTCTGTACAGATCAATGATACAACCCAGCACCTTTTCTTTGTGTCTTTTTCTTTTTTGAAATAGACTCATGTATTCTAGGCTGGCTTTGACCTTCTCCTGGCTTAGGGTGACCCTCTTTTCTCCACCTCCTGAGCACCAGAATGCAGCTGTGTGCCACCATGTCCTTTTAAAGACAATGTTTTCAGAGGATCCCTGTGGTTGCAGTGTTGGGAAGAGACCTGATGACAGGAATAGGCAGGTGAGTTAGGAAGTGACTGCACACAGAACAGGAAGAGGCGGACTCAGCCAGTGAGGGTAGATGAGGCCATGCTCTGGATCTGTCTGAAGGCAGAACTCACAAACGCTGCTGCTGAGGAATGTAAAAGAAAGATAGGGGTCAAGGGTGATGGCAAGGGCTTTAGTCCAGAGAGAGAAACATGACACTGGAGACTTGGGGGCGACTGTAAAAATCAATCAGCGGCTTCATGAGGTCAGAGTTCCCATTTTTCAAATTTGAGGTGCTGGGGAGTAAATGAACCCAAGTAGCGATATCTAGGAGACAGACGAGTGGGGAAGTGCCCAGGAGCCTGAGGACAGGCCTGGGATCCTCAGGATACCTGGACTCTGCACATCAGGCTCTCCCACTGAGCTCCGTCCACTCCAATCTTGTGAATGCGCTCTCCCTAAGGGAGTGCAGCTAAAGAACAGGCTGAAGGCTTGCAGTGTAGTGTACTTCAGTGTTTGGAAGTTGGGGAGGTAAGGAAACCAGTGAGAAGACTGAAACACGAGCTAGGAAGCTAGGAGCAGACAAGCTGGAAGTCCAAGAGGAAATGTTTTAAGGAGGTGGAAGTTATAACCCATGACAAATGCTGGAAATAAGTTCTCATGTGAGGACTGTGAACTCACCTGTTTAGCAACATGGAGGCCACTGACTGGCTACAGCAGTCATGGGGTCTAGTCAAGAGTGTGGTCCTGTCTGCTGTATGTGCAAGCGAGGACAAGTAGGAGTTGGGCAGAGGGGATGGCAGGATTAAAGAAGACTCATAACCTGCATCTGGTTTAACAGTGGGAGTAAGCTCTCTGCTGCATACTGAAGCACATCCCCCTCTGTGGAGACTTCATTCCCTGGTCTGGGGTAAGTGAGGGTTTGACACTAGCTTTCTATTACAATGTCAGCTTCTTCTGAGCCTAGCCCTAGAAGCCTCCTGGGAGCTCCCCAGTGTTCTTGCTCCTTTGGCTAGAGGCAGCTGGATAAGCTTTACGGAATAATAGAATGTCAGCAGCTCCCCCCACACACACCTCAGTGTCCTCTTGAGAGGGACGAAAACAACTTACTGATGTTAAGCTGCCTGACAACCATAAGCAAGCACCACTCCACAGACACTGCAGGTGAAGCCTACCTTCCCAAAGAAGAATTTAAAAAGCATGCAGTAGCAATCCCTACATGGGCACTCAGGTCTACCCAGCTGAGGCAGCTCCTATCTTGGGAGTTTGAGTCTCAGCTGACTGGCACAGAAATGGGTATGTGTTAATCACATTGCTTCTCTCAGGACTCCATGGTTGGAACTGGCTAGCCCACCGGGCTGAGGATGTGGTTCTGTGGGTCCCCTGAAGGGTGTGATCCTGTGTGCTGAAGGGAAGAAACAGGAAAGGCCAACAGAAACCCTGAGAGCTGGGGACAGGGTCATGCCAGGCTTTTTTTTTGGGGGGGGGGGCAGGTAGGGGTGAGGAAGCACAGTGAACATCAACAGTAGGCCTTGAACTTATAAATGTGCTTTAGTGTCCTGAATGTGGGATGGTGGGCATGTGTCACTGTATCTGGCTGGATTCTCAATTACAGAGCTAGTGTTCAAGGACTTAGGGCAAAGCATCACTTTGCGGGCACATTCTTTTTGTTTGTTTGGTTTTTTCTTTTCTTTTCTTTTTAAAGATTTACTTATTTATTTTATGTATATAAGTACATTGTATTTCAGACACACCAGAAGAGGGCATCTGATCACTTTGGAGATGGTTGTGAGCCACCATGTTGTTGCTGGGAATTGAACTCAGGACCTCTGGAAGACCAGTCAGTGCTCTAAACCTCCAGTCCCCTTGTTTTTGTTTTTCAAGACAGGGTTTCCTGTTTGTCTGAAACTCAATTGACCAGGCTGGCCTCAAATTCACAGAGATCCAATTATTTTAACTCTGTTGAAGTCATTCTAAATGAATAACAACAACACATTTTTTCCCTTTTACTGAAACAAGTTCTCATGTAGCCCAGGCTAACCTGAAACTTTCTATGTAGCTGTGAATGATCTTGAATCTTTTTTCCCTAAAATGAAAATTTATGCATTGTATTTTACATGTGAGTGTTTGCCTACATGTGTGTCTATGTACCATATATGTGCCTGGTGCTCTCAGAGGTCAGAAGAAGGCATTAGATCCCCTGGCACTGCAGTTATGAATGACTGTGATCCACCATGCGGGTACTGGGAATTAAACCCAGGTTCTCTGTAAGAAAAGCAAGTGCTCTCAACTGCAGCACCATCGTGGCTGCCCCTCCACTCTGAACTCTTGCCCTTCCTGTCTCTGCCTTCTAAGTGCTGGGATGACAGTTGTGCACCTCTACATCCAGTTTTTCAACTGTTTGGTGATTGTACTCAGGGCCTCGTGCATTCTAGACGATCCCTCTTACATCCTCAGCTCCCAAAGTGTTTCTGCCTATCACTTCAACTAAGTGACTCTTCCTGGAAAGATAACCTTTAAAACAGTAATGCAGACTTAGTACTCTGTCCTAAGAAAATAGTACATAGTTGGCCAAGTGAACAAAGAGGCAGCTCCCTCCAGGTGCAGGGGATATAGCTGTAAATGTACCTTTTATCCTTCTGTAGTATAAGTCTCTAAGGCTTACTGCCTCTGTCTGATAATCTAGGCCTACTCCTGGAAGCTGCTAGCCTCCATACAATCTAATCAAGGCCTAAGATGCTTTCAGCCTCTAAGACTTGCTGCTGAATAAGCTCACCCTTTCTTGTTCTTACTGGGCTCTGGTTGGCTGGTTCAACTCAGCTGTTCTGGCTCAAACTCCTCTCCAGGCTGACTGATTCAAACTGGCTTCTCTCAGTTTCTGACTGAATTACTCTGCTTGGCTTCATAATAACTTTGGCAATCTGTTCTAATCTTCTGGCTCCTTCTCATTCTCTGTCTTGTTCTGTCTTCACCTGTGTCTAGTCTATTCTCTCTGCAACCTGTCTCTGTACAACTATCCCAGTAAAACTGCCTTCTCTCTCTCTCCCTCTGTGCTGCTCTCTCTTATGCTGCCTCTCTCCTCTCTGTTCTTGGGAGAGTTGGGCAGATCCTGTTCTGTAAAATCTTTCTCTGATTCATCACTTTGCCTCAGAATTAGACATCACACTCAAACATGGGGGCTTCCTTCTACAAATCAACTTTACCTTCATTGTTTGGGATTAATGTTGTGTACTAAAAGCATGTCTGCTTTCTGGCCAGATCACAGAGATTTAAAAGGTCTTTGGATGTTGCTGGATTAAAATTCCTCTACATGTAGCTTGGTGGCAGAGTGCTAGTCTAGCATGTATGAGGCCCTGGGTTCAACCCCAGCACTGAAGAAAAAGTAAATGAAAAATTTCACTGCAGAGTTGTAAATCACAATAAAAAATGACAATCATGTCGCATCAACGTGGGACTGGTTATCTCTCCATTCATCTAATAGAAGCTGATGTTGAGCACTCACTGTGGATAGGGCAGTGTACGGGCACTGAAGGCCCATCAGTACATAAAACAAGGGAAGCTTCTACTCCCATGGGACTCTCAGAGTGGGCTGGATAGTACCAAGATGAATACTCAGCCTCCAGCAGGAAACTAAGTGGAGCCAACAATGAGCACAGGTTCCGAGGAGGAGGAGAGGATTTGTTTCAAGGTCAGAAAGAAAGTCCCTGCGGCTGCAGGAGGGGAGGATGGGAGATGAGGAATGCAGGATGAGGAGGAGCAGGTAGGTGAAGGACCCAAGAGAGGGCAGGACTCGGGCAATATGTGCTATCAAACTTCTTAGGTCAGTCAGTATGTAGAGATTTGAAGAAATGTGCTGCCGGCCACATGACAGTAAAGTACTCCCATGTGCCTCTACTTCTGAGGCTGCTCCCTCCCATACCCCTCACCTCTGCCTCCACCAACACACTGCTGCCCACCCCTTCTTAGGTTTGGCACCCGGTGACTGCAGATGGTTGTGAACTGCCCGGTGCAGGTGGATGCAAGAGCAGCAGGCATTCCCAACCACCGACCAAGCTCTCCAGGTACCCCTGCTCCCTTCTTACATGCCCCTGCGCTTTCAAGATGCTCATCTCATTTTAAACATGTATGTGTGCACATGTGAATTATTTCTCTTTCCACAGAAGCTCATCTGTAAGCTAACCACTTACAATGTTCCTCCTCCTGTTGTCTCCCAGGGCCTAGCATGCAGAAGGTACTGGAGAAACACTTGTTGAACAAAGAGTGAAGGTCAGACCCTGTGCAGGCACTGCTCCACCCACTGAGGATCCAGGAGGGGAAACCCAGAGTGCAGCAGCTCTCTAGCGCGAACTGTGAGAGAAAAGGATCCTGGCATAGAAAGAGAGGCTGGGCCCTTTACTTTTTTCTCAGTACTTACCCGCACAAAAGACTGCTTCTCTCCACAAGCCTTGCATGTCCATTTGAGGCTCTTCTTCACCTACAATGAAATTACAGTTCAAACAACTTCGTATGACAGGTAGATCTGAATCAGAAATAACTTAGCTATATTCCCTGAAGACTAATCATTTGTATGAAACAACATCCAGTTGGATTTTTGCCATTCCAGAGTACAAAAAAGGAAGGAGAGGGAGACAGACAGACAGACAGACAGACACACACACACACACACGGGGGCGGGGAGGGGGGAATCCCAGAGCTGGGGATATGTCTCAGTGGCAGCTAGTATGTTGGGGGTATGGTTCAGTGGCTATGAGAATTGGCTGCTCTTCTAAAGGACCTAAGTTCTGTTCCTAGCACCAATGTGGCAGCTCACAACTGTCTGTAACTCTAACTCCAGGAGATCTAAGACCCTCCTCCGGCTTCTGTGGTACCAGGTTGCATGGGGTGCAGGCAAACAATCATACACATAAAATAAAAATAATTTTTTTAATATAAAGATACAAAAGTTGCTTGAAGAAATGTCATGAAAGATTATGCTTAACTATACAAAGAGATCTGGGTTGATTCACGAAGCTACTGTGACTGACATGGCATGGGGTCGCTGAGGGGGGATTAGGAATTAGAGGTCAATCTAAGGTAAATACTGAAATTGTTTTGGAAACACCCTCAAAACCAAACCAAATCCTACCCCCTAAAACAACAATAAAACCACTACCACCAAGACTATGATTTGGGTTGGGGATACCGCTCAGAAGTTGCCTAATAAGGTTGAGACAGGAGGATCTAGAGCCTGGAGCCAGCTTGAGATATGAAACAAAGTCTCTTAAACACCAACCATTATACTGTTTAACCATTTATGGGTTGTGCTGCTCTAATGAGCAGGGGGGTAACTATTACAATGCAGATAAAGCTGCAGGTAGAGGCACCAAGTGACATTCGGGCCCACCCAGGGAAATGTCAAAAAGGAGTCCAAACTGCTTATACGTTATTCGGTTTTGTTCAAACTCGCTAAGCCCTACTATCTTCAGTCATTCATTGCCATGCCTAGCCTATTTTTAGGCTGTGTGAATGTTAGGCAAACAACCCAACCCTAGGGCTTTAAAAGCTCTCTGTTCACTGTAATAAAACCGAGAAGAGAAACTGAGTGTAATGATGGGCTAAGTTCTGCATAGAGGACACTACTCTTCAACCTGGGTTCCTGACCAATGGAGGCCGTCTCAATAGAAACAACTACTGTGGATTCTTACAACGACCATGCAAAAAACCGATACACACACACCGGACCGGATGGTAGCTCGGTGGAAGAGCGCGTCCACAGCTTTGAGCTGAATCCTCAGCAGCAACAACAAATAAACACAAACAAAATGGCCAGAGGCATGTTGTGAAGTGACCCTTCAGCCTCATCACTGTCATTTCCCATGGCCATATGAGACATCGCTCGCCATATCTCGCCCACCATCCTGCTAAGAAAGAGGGTGAGGCAGACGCCCACCCCACCTGATGCGCCTGAAAGATGTGGCAGCTGCAGCACCGAAGAACCCGAGACTGCTGAGCCGGCGCCATTCAGGCCTCAGTCTCCCGCCGTGAGCTCGCGCTCTGCGTTCCCGCCCAGGCTCCGCCCACCCTATGACGGTTCCGGCCCCTCTAGGCCCAGCACCACCTCGCATGCTCTGGTGCGTCTCTCAGCTCTTCTCTGGCTGCGTCGGCCCCGCCCTTGCAAGCTCTCGAGCCGCTCTAGCTCACCGTCTCAGTGGTCACTGCTCTCCCCTCCCGCCTCCCAACCCCGCCCCCTATGCCCCAGCCAAGCATAAAAAAACAAAACAAAGAACCGAAATGGTTGGTGTTCCTACGTGTTTGGGCCCGCTGGTCCATCGCTTTGACTCTCTGACTCCGAGCAGGGACCGTGCTTTTCTACATCTAGGACATCTATGCATGCTAGACATTATAAACCATCTTGGTTTGTTTTGAATTAAAGCTGTCGTTTGACTGTCATATCAGCATTTACAAGGCAGAGGCAGGAAAATGATAAGTTAAAGGTCCTCTTCCTCTCCAGAGTCTGAGGCCAGTCTGAGATAGATATAAGACAATCAACATTGTAAGAAAACGGATGGATCCGGAAGTATAATATTAAGTGAGGTAACCCAACTCCACAAGACAGAATCCTGCATGTTCTCCCACATACATCAATATATGTGCCTATAATATGTGTAAAACAGGTGTAACTGTTGAGTATAGTCTAAATTTAGAAAGACTGAAAGAGTAATTTTAGGTGATGATGGAGGATAGAGTGTTGTTGACAGGATGGGAGTTTGTGAAGGAGGATGTAAAGCTATTTTCCCCTAGTTTCAACTCAGTTATATCTATCTTTCTTTTTTGTGGTGGATGTGTGAACGAAACTTAATGAGTACTGAAGTAGAAACAACCATTTTTGCATTCCAAACATTTCCTCCATGTGTCATTTCTTCGAGGCAGTCATTGTGAAGCTGGACTTTCTCTTTAATTCCGTTACCTATTCCTGAACTGAACAGAACATGACTAATCACTAAATTGCCATTCTGACCCACTTAGAAACTGATTTTTGTTTTGCTTTGAGGGGAGGGGTTTCATAATGTGGAATTTCCCCCTTTATACTTTCGTTTAATGCTATATCAAATCAGTGGAATGTGGTGGGGCACACCTTTAATCCCAACATTTGGGAGGCCAGAAGCAGACGGATCTCTGTTTGAGATCTGAGTTTGAGACAGTCAGAGTTGCACAGACCCAGTCTTGAAAAAAAAACCAAATCAAACCAAAACAACCACAAAACTATATCAAGTCCTTCTAGTGTTAAGAGCACGTGCTGCTGCTCTTGCAAAAGACTGGAACTGGTTTGCCAGCACCCATGTCCAGCCCCTTACAAAACACCCATGGCTTCAGTTCCAGGAAATCTGACACCCTTTTCTGGCCTCCTTGGGCACCCCACACATGGAATCCTCTTACACAGGTGTATAAATTAAAGACTTTTTTTTTTTTTTAATAGAGACAGGATCTTACTATGTAGCCATAGCTGGCTGGCTTTAAATGTAACTGCTTTTGCAGAGGACTCATATTCAGCTCCTAGCACCCACATGGCAGCTCACAGCCATCTGTAACTCCAGTTCCAGGGGATCTGATATACTTCTCTGGCCTTCATGGGCTAGGCATGCACATGGTAAATATACATACATTCAGGCAAACACTCATAAAATAAGTAAATATTTCAAAAATAAATAAAGTCATTCTAGGGCTTAGTGATTAAATTGTAAGATCCTGTCTCTGCCTCCTGAAACATGAGATTAAAGCATACCCTAAGGCCTGCCTTTTTTTCTTTTTCTTTTCCTTTTTCACCTCTGTGTAACCCTGATCATTATGGAATTCTCTTTGCAGATCAGGCTGGCCTCAAACCCATAGAAATCTGCCTAACTCTGGCCACCTGAGTGCTGAGATTAAAGGCATGTTCCACCACCACCTGGCTTAATTGGTATTTTAAAACCATAAATTTTACTAGATTGGTGTTCCAGTATATTTGATCATACTGTGAACCCCAAGAGTGTACACTGGAAAAACCTGTCTCTAGTTGTGGTGTGGCTTAGCCCTAGTTCATACCTTTAATCCAAGAGTGTTGCAAGATATTTGATCACACTATGAGATTGTATACTGGAAAAATCTGTTCCCAGTTGTGGTGTAGCTCAGCCCTAGCACACATCTTTAATCCAAGAGCTGTTTATTGTAAACAAGATTGAATAAAGTCAACCATAGGTAAAGAGGCCGAACAAGCAACCAGCTGACAGTGAGTGAATATAGGAAAAAAACAAAAACAAAAAAACAGAGAGTGAGAGGAAGTCAGGAGGACAGATAGAGGGACACAGGAAGTGGGAAGGAGGGACATTCATTTGGAAAGGTTTTTAAGACAGTGTGGAGAAAGAATTTTTTTTTTTTTCCTTTCTGGGATGTAGATTGAAGGTCAGTTGGGTACTTTCTCTTCCTTTACTGAGCTAGCAGACTTTCACTACTATGTCTGGCTCCTGAGTCTTCATTTGATAAAATCAAATAGGACTTTGTTTTAAAAATAACAGATTAGTGGTTGCCCGGCACTGGGAGTGGGAGCAAGAATTTACTGTAAGTAGATCTGAGGGGTCTTGTGGAATGAGAGATGATCCAGAAGAGAACAGGAATCTACTGTAGGTGTGGATCTGAGGGGTCTTCCTGGCTGACAGAGATGATCCAGAATTGTGTTTAGATGGTAACTTAGCAAGTTTACTAGAATTCACTGTTTTGTACTCTAAACAAACAAAATAAATTTTTTTTTTTTTGGTTCTTTCGAGACAGGGTTTCTCTGTGTAGCCCTGGTTGTCCTGGAACTCACTCTGTAGACCAGGCTGGCCTCAAACTCAGAAATCCGCCTGCCTCTGCCTCCCAAGTGCTGGGATTAAAGGCGTGCGCCACCACTGCACGGCTCAAAATAATTTTTTAAAAAATTTATTTAGTATGTGTGGTGATGTAGGTAGAGGCCAGCATGCCCCACTTCATCGCTGTGTTATTCCCTTGAGGCAGGGTCTCTCACTGACCCTGAAACTGGCTATTTGGTTAGGCTGCCTATCTCTGATCACCAGCACTGGGATACAGGTGGGCATGACTATGCTCCAGCTTTTATTTTACATGGTTGCTGGGAATCAGCAAATTTTAAAGTATCTTTGTAAATAATACCTAATGTCATCTTATTTATTTTGGCTTTTTGAGATAGGATCTCAACATGTAGACTAGGCTGGCCTCAAGACAATTCTCTTCCTTCATCCTCAAGGGCAGGGTTACTGATATCCCACCACACTTGGCATTAGCACATTTTAAAGTCCCAGGATCCCTTTGTTAGTAGAAGCAAAAGCAGCTCTTGGGCAAATGGATGCTTATGACACACTTCTGCTCCTGCTAAACAGCCAGGGGGACCTCATAGCTGAGTCCTGCTCTGTCCATGTGTGTCTACTTCTGGAACCAAAGGGCTGACAACTTGGTATGGCTCGGGCTTGAGGATGTAGATACTGTACTGCACACACCTTTGGACCTGTGACCATAGTTCCCATGTACCGTGGAAAGTCTAGCAATTCCCCCACTTACTATGGGCAGCCAAATGTTCTGAGCTCCCACAATGCTTTCTGGGCCACACACCAGATTTGGGAAGAAGACAGACTGAGGCAGAGGGTTCAGAGTCACATGAAAGCACTGCACACGGTGTGCTTTTTCTTTTTTTCAGGGATTTATTAAGGCATTGAGCACAGTGTGGTTTTTAGCCAACTAAAATGAGGGCAGGGGACTAGAGGAGGACCTGAGGGATGTGTTTTCAAAGTTAATGATGCAGAGGAATGGAGACCTCGTAAGTTAGGAGTGCAGTGCAAGGCTCCCACCCATGCAACAGACATTCCCCTGCCTTCCTCAGTCCTAAGACTCAGGTTCAGGCTGAAGGACTTCAGAGGGTGTCTAGAAGGTTGCATCCTTTGGAGCCCAAGCACATGGCAAAGTGACGACTGGTGGCCAGGCCACATGGCTGTAAGTCTTTCCATAGATGGGACAACTGGTGTAGTGTGTGCACAGCACAGGGGGCAGGGGCAAGAAGCAGGCAGAGGCAGACCCAAAAGCCTCTAATGCTATGGGAGCAGGAGGCTCAAGGCAGGTCCTCCAAGTGACCAGGCGTGGGGAGGGAGAGGTTGCCCTGGCCTAGGAAATCCCTGTAAGGCAACGGGGTCTGCGCTGACCTGACCTTGGCTTCTGTGACACCCTGCTCCAAGAACATGTGTAAGGAGAAAACAGCAAGGGATAAAGGAAGGAGACAGAGACCAACTTCCATTTCACAGCTCAGCCCAAGGCCCCAGGGGGCTCATGGTCACTGGAGCTGCTGAACTGCCTTTCTACTTTCTTTTGGTCCTTGATCTTGAGTCCAATGTCTACCCTCTTCTCAAAGAAGTTCACTAGCACAGACTCTGTTAGGATGGAGGCCAGGATCTGCTCGAAGGAAATGCACCAATCTGTGTCCACAGTGCCCCCTGTCCGTGAGGTGGCGGTGGGGCTACAGGCTTCTCCTCCCACCAGCACTGTGTCTTCTGTGAGGTCCTCGCACTGCAGCGAGCCCGTGCTGACTACTGAGTAGGAGGACATGGACATGTCATCTTTGGTTTCATCATCAGACAAAAGCAGGGAAGGAGAGCCCTGCCCCTCGCCACAGCCTCCCTCCACTATTGCATGACTGTCCTGCAATGCTTTCCCGAGATGCATGTCACCACGGACTTTGGCCTGCGGATCCCCTGCAGCTGGTGGCTGACATTCCCGTGTTGGGTCCTGATGCAGTTTGGGTACAGGTGGCTCATCCTCTTCTGTGGCACTGTTGTGATCCCCACTGTGGGCACCATCTCTGGGCTTCTTGGTTGTCAGGGCTGAAAACTTCTTCCCCACCTCACCAATGCGGAGGAGAAGGCTGGCCACAGTGGCGATGGCATGATACAAGTCCTGTTCCATAGGGTCTTCGCTAAACATGTTGTAAAGTGTTTTACACAGTTCAATGAATTGCTCCTTAGGGAGAAAGCAAAAAAGAAAACACAGAGGTGGTTATCAGTGGGTGGGTGCACTCACCCATAGCCAATGGAAGATACAGGCCACTCTAAGAGGTGTTGGGACTTTGATGCCACAAACCCATGCCATATCTTTTCCAGGCTAGGAAACTGAGGTTTGGGAAGGGGACTGTAAGGCCTCTGTCACATAACCCTTTGAAAGTTTTTCTTCCCGGTTGCTCTATCTATCTATCTATCTATCTATCTATCTATCTATCTATCTACCTACCTGTCAACCTACCTACATATCTATCTATTTTTGGAAACAGGATCTCATTATGTATGCCTGGCTGGCCTGGAACTCCATATGTGGACCAGGCTGGACTCTGAACCTACAGAAATCCACCTGCCTCTGCCTCCTAGGTGTTGGGAATAAAGATGGGTGCTATCATACCTAGTACCTTTGGATTTTTATAAGAGAGAGGAGCAGGAAGAGAGAGTGAGTGTGAGTACATGTGTGTGTGTGCACGTGCATGTGAGAGAGAGAGAGAGAGAGAGAGAGAGAGAGAACCACACACGCATGTGGAGGTTAAAGGACAACTTTTGTGAGTGTATCCTTGTCTTAGCAATTTGTTTTTGAGGTAGGCTCTTGCTTTTTTGACTAGCTAGCCCATGATCTTCTAGGCATTTCCCATGGGAGTACTGGGATTACAGATAGGAGAAACTGCAGTCATTTTTGTCTTATTTAGTTATGTTTTTTTGAGACAGGGTCTCTCACATATCCCATCTTAACACTCCCTCTGTAGACCAGGCTGGCCTAGAACTCAGAGATCTTCCTGCCTCTGTCTCCCAAGTGCTGGGATTAAAGGTGTGTGCCCCACATTTGGATTTAAAAAAAAAAAAAAAAACCAGACTCAAGTGTTTGAATGCTTGGCCCACAGGGAGTGGCACTATTAGGAGGTGTGGCCTTGTTGGGGGAAGTGTATCACTCTGAGGGTTGGTCTCTATGCTCAAGTTCCCCCCAGTGTGAAATTTTGGAGTCCCCTTCTGTATCCTTCGGATCAAGATGTAGAACTCTTGGCTCCTCCAGCACCGTGTCTGCCTGCATGCTCCCATGATTCCCACTGTGATGGTAATGGACTGAACCCCTGAAACTGTAAGCCAGCTCCAATGAAATGCTTTCTTCTATGAGAGTTGCCTTGGTCATGGTGTCTCTTCACAGCAATGAAACCCTAACTACGACACACGGGTTCCAGCGGTCATGCTCAGGTCATCTGGCTTGTGTAGCAAGCACCTTTACCGTTAGCCATCTCCCCTGGTCCAGTTATTTATAACAGTAACAGAAGTAACTTTGCCCGTTTCCATGTGGCTCCAGAGGGTGATGTCAAGAGAAGTGCATGCTGGGTGTAGGTTAGAGAGAGTCCAAGACAAAGTCCCGTTCCATGGGCCCATTCTTAATGCCTGTGTGGGGAAGTACTTACTTAGAATCCAGGGCCTTCTCTGGGCACAGCTAGGGTGAGGCCCAGTCTGAGAGTTGGTTGGGTATTTATGAGAACATCATGGCTGCTTTGGGCGCAGGAGGAATTGGAGGGCTGTGAGTGTCTCTGGCTATTGGAGACTAACCTTCCCAGTGCTTCTGTGCTTTACAGATACCGATTCAACCTAAGCAGGCAGTTACCATGGAAACACCGTCCTGTCCAAGGAGTAGCTTTTCATCTTTCTGGAATTATCACTAATGGCCATTCAGGACTAAGAGGCTCTGGAGAGAGGGAAGAAAATTCCCACCCACAGGAAACTGCTAAAGTACAAGGACCATGAAGCCATAGGCAGAATTCCATAGAAACATGTGCTGTAGGTTCTGATTGAGCCTACCTGGTTCATCTTGGGAAGGTCCTTAATGGTTTCCTTCTGAGCCTCTTTCTCCTTTGCCCACATTCGAAGGTAGTGTCGGTAGTCAGGAGGGCTGGTCCCCTTCTCCTCTGCAAGTCGAGAGAAAGAGATTAATCTCCATCTGCCAAATAAGAGAAAGCAGGCTGTGGCTGATGGCAGGGTGTGCTGCTCTCTGACCTGAGGTTACTTGGGTACTATTACAAAATGATCTGGCATTTAGGGAGTGGTTAGAAACATCCCCCAATTCCCATAGGTTTCTCCTAAGTTAGTGGAAGTAGGCTGGACCTACGTTGGTGAAGAGCCCAAACATGTCTTCTCCAAGACTGAAGAGAGGCTCCTGTGAGTATGGAGTCCTGGCTGCATACCACGAGGGCAGCAGACTAGGGCCCCATGGCAGCAGATTAGCTAGGCTATGCACTGAGGCATCCACCCCTGTCAGAGCTGTGTGCCATCCCAGTGGCTGGGGAGGGAAGGTAACAGGTAAGAGGCACGAGGCCCCACCCCCGCCCCTGGGACTGACTGGAATGGCTTGTACCTCTTCTTTCTTGAAGGTCCTCATTTCCACTTCCTTCCTGCTGCTCCTGTAGTAGTGCTTCCACACACCAGAAAAAAGCAGAGATCATTCTTTTGACTACAAACCATGAGTCTTTACAGGTCCCACCTGTGTTCTGCGGAACTAGCCCCCACAGGGCCCCATGCTGCCCTCACTTGGCTGGTCCCAGCCCTGTCACACTGTGGCAAGGGAGAGCTGGTCATGTCTTCACTTGGTTACAGTTAAGAAAAGCCAGTTGCTGGGGACTCATCTCAGTGGTAGAGTCCATGGTGAGCAAGCTGCAGGCCCCGGGAGCCATCCCCAGCACCACACACAAAAGGTACTTCCTTATTTTCAAAAGAAAACAAGACTCAGTGCTGCTTCCTACTGAATGATGACCTGCATCGTGGGACAAACATGACAACTAATGAATCCCCCTGCAAAGAAAGGCAGAACTTAAGGGAGTGATCCCTCCTCTCTGAGACTGTCACACCAGCAGAGGGAGTTTTTGTATAGGACCCTGTGTTCAGCCTACCATTTTTTGTTTGTTCTTTTCATTAATTAATGAGCTATTTGTGTGTGAGTACACACGCCACAGTGCATACACGGAGGTCAGAGGACAAATGTGGGAACTGGGTCTTTCTTTCTACCATAGTCCTAGGGACTGATTGGCAGCAAGTGCCCGCCCTTTCGTGCTGTGTCATCTCCATGACCCCTTAGCCCTTTACGTCATAAAGCACGGCATTTGCTGATGTTGGCACACCATGTTGTGCATGTGTGAACATGAACTTGAAGTTCTCCAGAAGCCAATGGTTCTCTGAGGTAGTGTGGCTGCTGGGGGACCCCAGGTGATGACATCAGGCAGATCCCAGCTCTGGACAGTCCTCCTGGACAGTGTCGGTAGAAATGAAGGACAGGTATCTCCCAGCTCAGGTTCTTTCTCTTTTTACACTTGTTTTACTGAATTCAGTGAACCTGCCACATAGACCAAGCTGTTCTCAAAGTCACAGAGATCTACTTGCCTCTGCCTCCCAAGTGCTATGGTAAGAGGGCACAATACTACTCCTGGCATAATTCATATTCTTTTTTTAAACATTAAAAACATTTATTTTATGGGTACAGGTGTTTTGTCTACATGTATGTATGTATGCCGTGTGCATACCTGGTGCCCACAGAGCCAGTAGGGGGCATCAGAGCCACTGGAACTGGAGTTACAGATGACATGAACGGCCATGTGGCTGCTGGGACTCAAACCCAGGTCCTCTGGAAAAACAGCCAGTGCTCTTAACCACTGAGCCACCGCTCCAGCCTCTCTAACTTAGTTCTTGAAATTAAGGTCATGTCCCAATTCAAGTCAGCCTTCACCACTGCCTACAGGACGGTGGTGACTTAGTAGAGTTTATTGTCCCTTCAGTGTCACTTTCTGATGTGTATCACCCACCTGGGAAAATGATTCGTTGTTTGTTGTTGTTGTTGTTTATTTTTGTTTGTATGACTTGGGACAGAACCTGGGACTATATCTAACTTAGACAAGAGTTCTACCATTGAGCTACATCCCCAGGCCTCATTCTTAAAGTTAATTAAATAAATTAATTCTTTTTGTTATTGTTTTGTTTTTTGAGACAGTATCTCAGTATGTAGCCCTAGCTGGCCTGAAACTCTTTGTAGACCAGGTTGGCCTTCAACTCACAAGATCCACCTGCCTCTGCCTCCTCAGTGCTTGGACTAAAGGCGTGAGCTTTTACACACTGGCCTAAAATTTACTGTGTGCATGTGTACATGAGTGTACATGCCACGAAGTTTGTGGAGGCCAGAAGGTAATTTGTGAGAGTTGGTTCTCCCCTTCTCCCACGTGGATTCTGGAATTCAGATTCTGGCCATGAGGGCTGACAGCATGTGCCTTTAGCCACAGAACCCTCTTTCCAGACCATTAATTTTAAAAAAAATCACCATGAAACTAGGCTGACCTTGAGCTCAAGTTTCTTTTGCCTCTATTTAGAGTATTGGAATTAGGGACATGCACCACTAAACCCCAGGTTCCATTCCCAGCACCACATGACAGAACCCAGGCTCTCACATGCAAACCACGTGCGCAAACACTGAGCTACACTCCCGGCTCTTATGGCCAGTTTTGTATTATACATGACCAGCTCAATTGCCGAATCCCAGGGCCCAGAATGGCCCTTCACCATGTCAGACTTCCGAATGAGCTTCACATGCAGCAAAGGTTGAGTCCCAACAGGCACTCTGCACACGTATTTTCTGTGACGAAGAAATTCTGTGAGGCTTGAACATGTTCCCCAAGGGGAGCATCTACCACTCCCTCCACTCTCCACCCTGTACCCGCCTCACAGTCGCAATGACAGCATTCTGCCTTCCATGCCTACAAACACGAGATTTTTGCATGCGGTGCAGAGGTGATGCCCTGGCTTGCTCCGCGTCCAGTGTGCCATGAGTGCATCCCCTCATTAACCACCTACAGCAGACTGCCCCCACCAGAAGCAGCTGGGTCCCTGGTTGTTCTCAGGATTTATCCCCATAGGACGAAGTTCCAAAGAGTTCCCGGGGCATGAAAGCTTCCAGGCTTCTGAGTAAAAGAAGATGAAGCCCAGAGGCAAAAGTGTCACCCCTGCCCTCCAGGGACTGACCTTGAGCCTCCCAGGGCAGGAAAAGATCCAGATCTGAGGCCAGAGGAGATGCTGGAAGGGACAGCAGAGGATGTGTAGAGGGCAGAGGGAGAAGCCCATGTCCAGGGAGACAGAGATGCAAGAGAAACAACAGTTGAGAATGTCCACAGGGGCCAACCTGGCCCAGGAAGTATTGTGGGGCCCTCCCAGGGAGCACCCCAGGGTGGCATGCTCCTGGAGCCCAGAGAGGGACTACTGGCTTCCTCCATAGGCCCCATGGAAAGATGGAGAGCTGCAGACCCATGGCTGGTTGTGCTGGATGTCTCAGTAGTGGCTCACCTTCTGAGGAGCTATCCTCCGTGAAGTAATGGGCGGCCTCCAGGGCTGACTCAGCTTCCTCTGGGATCAGAGCTGTGTTCCAAGAGCACAAGTGAGGACAGGAGAAGACTTTGATTTCTAGTCAAAAAAGAAATGGCCACCCTCCCCCAATCCTGTCCCACCAGGCTGAACACGTTTCATTCTAACTCCTGACAACTTTAGTAGAGTTGGTAACATACTTGTTTGTGCGGCAGGACCTTGCTCTGTAGTACAGGCAGGACTTTAACACTCCATCCTCCTGCCTTAGCCTCCTGAGTGTGGGATTACACATGTTTGACCTGCTACCTTGATTTTGACAATGTGTGGTGTGTGTGTCCTGGGGACTGAACCCCAGGTTATCCTTTATGTTAAGTACTTGCTCTATGGTTGAGCTAAGTCCCTGATAACTGTTTTGGGAAATGCAGTACATGTGCTGGGTAAGAAAATAATCCATATACCCAGGAGCCTGGTGAACTTAGCTATCCTCCCACATGTGATGACTGGCTCAGTGAATCCCTTTGGAACATTTACATGCAAACACACACAGACACACAGACACACAGACACACACACAGACACACACACACAGACACACACACACAGACACACACACACACATACACGACTCATTTTACTGCATACTGTGGCAACTGCACCACATCAATATATCCCAGCCTGCCCCACGCTCTACATTTGCTGTAGTGGTTGACTGCAAGCTGAGGTTTCAGATCCCCAAGGCTGTGTGTCCATGTGACCTTACCATTCCTGCTGTATGGAGGGGATATGGTAGGCTTGGGGAGCAGGGAAGGATTAAGGGGGCAAAGCACAGGCAGGTGGTCGGACCCAAGCAGTTCAGTACCTGGATGAAGCAGGCTGAGTAGCTTAGGTGGTGGGCACAGCCCCAGTTCTCTGATACAGTCCAGGCCTTTTGACTCTCACCAGCTGCAAGCTGGCCTCACTTGAGAGTTGTGCTCCAAGAGCCCCTTCAGCTCTGCCTGCAGAGCCATCACTGGGGAGCTCTGATTAGTGAATGGCACTACTGCACATGGTGAGACCCAGAGGGGTGCAAGGTGAGGGGTGGTCACGGCCTTACAACCCAAGCTCACTTTGGGTCAATTCTGAAGGCAGATGCTGTGTGTCAATTACTCAGGGGAGGCCCCCAGACAAGAGAAATGGGAACCTACGGGGGCTCCACCAGAGGAAGCAAGATGCCCTGGGCCATGACTGTCATCTTTCTGGATTTGGTTCCTGCTAAGGGAAAGCTCCTTCTTAGGGGCTATCCTGGACACATGAAGGATGCTGGAGCCATGTGCTGGCCAGCTTCATTGAGTCTTTCTGCTTGGCTCACACCAACTGCTCACAGGAGACATCCGATCCTAACAAGAGCTCCATCATGGAGAGGAAGGAAGTGGGGCCCCTGAGGACATGTGACGGGACCTGCAGGTAGCCTAGGCAGTGTCCCAGGCTGTCTTGGGACAAACAGGAACCTTTGGGTAACAATTACTTTACGAACAGAGAGTTTAGGACCCAGTGTCACAATTGTGCCTCTATCATAGGCTCCTGCCCTGATGTGGATTCTGGGTCATCTTGCCCTTCTTGATGGGCTGAGGAGCTCAACTGGAAACTTCCCTCATGCCCTTTGCCCATCCTGGGCCTGTGCTCAGACCACCAGGGTGGACTCAGCCCCAGGGTCTCACCCACACTGGGCCCTGGAGCCTCCCTTCCACTTCACTCACTCTCTTGGCCACAACCACCCAGTGGTGTGTTGGTAGTTCAGTGGGACATCTCCACTCGGAACAGCCTAGGGGCCCAGAGAAGCCCACGGTAGGAAGCTTGAGGCCACTCACCTGGGGGCAGGTGCAGCTTGTAGAGCACTTTGAGCTTCTCTGTGAGGTCTCCATGGTACATCCCACCTGTTGAGCAAGGTCAGGGAGGGGACATGCTTGGCAAGAAGGCTCCAGAGACACACTACAGGCCATATCCCCATACCCTTGCTGTGGGTTCTAATGGAGACTCCACACTCTGGGGAGGCCTGGTTCTTCCCTAGCCAGGTCTCTAGGAAAGATCAAATGAGCCCTGGGCCTCCTGCTTCCCTAAGGCCCTATGGAGAAGCTTAGCCTTCTTTGGGGCCAGAGTCCCAAACTGATGGAGAGGGACAGTAGAAGAAACTGCTCAGGTCTGTCATAGGCAAGGGCTCAAGGCTGCCCTCTGCTGGCCTCAGGAGGGACAGCTGTACTGGCTGGTGCTTGAAAGATGGTGAGACACTCACTCATCCCTGTCACAAACTCCTTGAAGTTGATCAGTGAGTCCTTGTTTTGATCCAGGAGGCGGAACATGCGGCCTGCCAACACAGGCGTGTGAGAGCCACAGGCCCAAGGCGTCAGGCTGGCAAAGAGCTCCCGAAACTGGCTGGCATCGATCCGGTACTGCTCCAGGTAGGGCAGGCTGGGGTCTCGGTGGATGGCTGCTGAGCGGCTACCACCCCAGTACTGGCTTGCCAGATGCTTGGCCTGCAGGGGACACCGTCTGGTGAGATGGCCTTTAGGGCCCTGGCTCTCAGGATTACCAGGGTGCCTTTCCTGATCTGTCCACATACTTAGGGTAGTGAGCTCTGGCCAGATACCTCAGCTCCCACAGGGTCCCTCACTCTAGTTAGTGCACAGCAGAGGAGCTGAACAGGCCTCATGGACTTGACTGTTCTGACAGTGTGGCCACCTTGGCAACTGAACCCAAGGTAGCTGGAAAGGACCACAGGAACTGGCAATGTGGACCCATAGTCTCAGTACTCAAGAAACTGAGGCAGGAGGATCACTGGGCCTCCAGAGTTCAGTGTGAAGCAAGCCTGGGCAATGCAGAGAAAACCCAGCTCAAAACCAACAGAACATGATACCCAACGGCTCACTTGCTCAATCAACCAACCAACCAACCAACCAACCACACACCACCAAAACCAAAAACCAAACCAAACCAAACAGAGGGGCTGTGAACTTCTGTCTTTGCCCCCCCCGTGCCCATCCCCCTCCCTTTGATGCACCTGAGATGTATGTGCAGAGTCACCCTTGGGCCCGGGGTTGGTTCCGAGGCTGTAGGTTACCCACCGCCACTGGCCTTGCAGCTTAAACTACCCCTTAGCTACAGCACCGAGCTGTCATCCTGTGCCTGATCTGTGTCTTTTGCTAAAACTACTTAGAAAGAAAATTCTGTTTCCACCGGGGTCCCTGAGAGGCTGATCCAGGAGCTGTTCAGGACAGTCCTACAGGAAAAGCAGCCCAGAGGTTAACAGGAATGGAGGAGCGTCACAGCCAGTTTCAGTATCTTGACTCAGCCAAGCCTGAAGCTGTGTAACTTTTCAGTTAAATGAGTAGGTGTATTCATTCTTCTGTGTGAGTTGGATTGAATTTTGTTGTTGTTTTTGTTTTTTTTCCTGCTATTTGGGAGTGCTCTACTGGGGTTCAGTCAGTAAACTGCTTGCCATGCAAGTATGAGAACCTAACTTTGGTCCCCAGAACCAACATGAAAAAGCTGGGTATGTGGGGCTGGAAACAGAGCTCAGAGAATAAAAGGGCTTGTGGCCAGATGGAATGCCATGAGTCTGATCCCTGGAACATAAAGTAAAAGGAGAGAATCTACTCTAACAAGTTGTCCTCTGATCTCTATATATGCACCATGGCACGAGTTTGTGAACATGCATTCATACAAGAAATAAGTAACCATGAGATCTAAAAAAAAAAAAAGGCTGCACTAAGCAGTGGTGGCACACACCTTTAGTCCCAGCACTTGGGAGGCAAAGGCAGGCAGATCTCTGTGAATTAGAGGCCAGCCTGGTCTACAGATCAAGTTCCAGGACAGTTAAAGCTACACAAAGAAACCCTGTCTTGAAACACAAAACAACAACAGTGCTTTGTGGTGGTGTGCCCTTAGAATCACAACGTTGTGAGGCAGAAGCAGGAGCCTGGGGCTCCAGCCAGCCAGCTTACTTGTTAAGTTCTTGACTAATGAGAGACCCTGTCTCTACAAACAATGGCTCCAGGAGTGACACCTGAGGTGCTCATGTGCACACTGTTCACTAACTGCCAAGAAAGATTGAGTTCTGCCACACATGGTTCACAGGCACTGCAACTGGGGACAAGGGGTTTCCTGGCTGGGAACCGCTGCTCCAGGACAGACTTAACTGACTAGGCAGGGAACTCCACCCACCCCTGTGCTCACTGTCACCTTAAACACCATGTAAAGATCCTCCAGCTCTTCAATGGAGAAGACGATGTCCCCTGGTATGGCTCGGACCTAGAAAGAAAGATGGAATGTTGGTAGTGGAGGGCCCCGAGGTTCTGCTAAAAGTCCAGGCAAGAAGCTTGTTCCAGGAGAGTTCTCATGTAAACAGTGGCAAAGGGTAGCAAGGGCGTGGTCTGCCTTTGCTGTTTTCAGTGGCCAAGCACATGAGGGTGGGTCCACTCAGGAGAGGGCGACCTATGTGCTCACCCTTCACCACTACCTGCCAGTTAGTTCTCACTCCCTGGAACTCTTCCTGGGGTGGGTGCTTAGAGGGGCTCTTTGTCTCCTGAAGGACCCACTGAGGGACATGGGTGATAGATGGCCTCTTAGCTCCAGCTACCTGGAAGGGGGTTCTAATTTGCCATCCAGGTCTTTTCACTTCAGTTAGGCAGAGGTGGTCATGTCTTTCCCTTGTGAGCAAAATGCCCTGCGTGCTCTGTAACCCTGAAGGGAGGCTTGAGAATACGGAGGCCAAGGGCAGAGACCAGGAACAGGTTTATACAGAGCATGGGATGGCAAAAGGTCTATCCCCTGAACAGACAAAGACAGGGGCTTCAGGCAGGGATATATGGTACAGGCTAGCCAGAGTGGCAGAATATCACTGTCCAGGATGGAAGCGAAGCTTACAGTAAAACCAGCCAGGAGGACTTAGTCCAGAAGACCCGTGGCCTCGGTGTGCAAGGTGAAGAAACAATTCCCACCAGGTGATCAGGGTCTTGCTCTATCTCCCTACACTAGCACCGATGCTGTGGGATTCCACACAGTACCCTGGCCATGACACAGGTACCAAAGCAGTGCAGGGATAGGGCACAAATTGGACCCTGCACTCTGCTGAGGGAAGAGCGGGGCTAGAGAGGCTACTGGGAAAAGTCACCCACTAAGGCTAGCCCTGCAGCCCCTTACTGCCAGAGACTACCACTGCCTTCACCAGTGACCATACCACGCTTCTCTTGGCCGTGTCTTCCAAGGACTGGATCACCTTCAGCCTCTGTTTAAACCGCATCTGTTCAATGTCGTCAGCCCTCAGACTGCTGAACTTCTACAGGTCAAAGGAGAATCAGTAAGACCAAAGGCAGACAGTAAAGTCCCAGTGCTCATCCAAAACCACAGGCCCTGGGGAACAGCCTGGCCAGGCTAACTGCAGGAAGCTGACCTCATAGGACACTTTCAGGAGGTCAAAGATGTCCACCTCTGCAGGAGGGTCATCTCCGCTGGTCAGCAGAGCGTGGAGGTGTGGGATAGGTGGAGAAATGCTCTGCTTGTTGACCACATTGTCCAGGTACCTGTAAAGATCAAAGGATAGCAGTATAGGCTTCCACTAGCAACAGTCAAGTGCTGGGCTAGAGTCAGGCTTGGGAGTCCTATAGGAAGGTAATGGTATGTCCGTTGGGGCCCCTATTAGGCTGGGAGCTCCCATCTGGGTAGTAGCCGAGAAAAGATCTTGCTGCCCACTAACGCCTGAGCACTAACTCTGAGGATGCCAGGCTGTCTTTTAGGGGCTTGTGGATTCCAGAGCCTACCTAGTTTAGGGACAATGTGCTTCCTCTCGGCTGGGTCACCATGGTCTGGCCAAAAACCATGAAGTGAACAATTTCTCCAGGGACATGGTCTTGCTTTGGCTGGCTAGTTTGGGTCAACCAGGCCTTCCCATCCTTCTAGGCTCTCCAGGATGAGAATAACACTCAAAGCAGAAGAGGCTTTCTGGTTCCAATCCATCCCAGTTGGCATCTCTGGTCAGATGCCTACCCCTGAGGAGACACTCAATCTCCTCACTGTAGGACATATGCATGAAACCTAGTCATAACTATGGTCACAACTAAATGTCTTTAACATTAGGGGACCAAGAGTCATATTAGCCAATTCTGTAGGGTCCTACCATCCCTGGGTTGGCTCAACAGGCAAGCACAGTGTTCCAGGTTGGGCTATAAGGAATTCTGGTTAAGTGTCAGGGTGAAATAGGGAGTGAGCTGAAAGCCAGGCTGGGGACTTGGGAAGCACCTTTGGTACAAGGGGGAATTTCCCCATGCCCGGGGAGGGGCAGTGTCAGATCTGACCAGAGTCTTGTGAGGTATGGAAGAGACTAGAGTGGAGACTATCTGATCACCTGAAGCAGGTCCTGGCCCCAGAAAGGGTTAGCTGTGCACTGAGACAGCAGGGGTGCAGGGAGAACCTGGGTGGGATGAGTGCTTGAGGCCAGGGCAAGTGTGAGCTTGGTGACAAATTTATTTATCCATCCCACAAGTCCAGTGTGGGTCTGTTCTATCTGGGGGATGGGCACTGGGCAGTGCTGCTGAGTTTGGAGGTGATAACCAGGGCAGCTTTGTGAAACAAGTGCTTCCTCGCCTTGGCTAGAGGTTGAAGGCCTTGCTGTGTCACTGTCTTCCCACCACTACACAGCTGAGTGGCAGCCTGCAGCCCTATACAATCAGGCCCACTGGTCTCTTCTGTTCGCTCCCAGCTCTCATCACTTAGCATCTTGGATCCCACCAGGATAGTTGTCTCCTGCCCCTGGCTCATCGCTCGACTTAGTCTGGTACTTGGGCATAGCACAGGATGGTTGACTGAGGGCTAGGGAGGGGAGGAGCTCTGCTGCCAGCTTCCTGGAAGCAGAAGAAGCCCCTGGCATGGTCACCTGCCCAGCACGGTCATGGCCTCGCCCTCATCACTGCAGTCCAGCAGCTGTTCCACGTTGGCATCCAGCACAGCCAAGGCCACCTGCAAGATCACCTTGATGCCCTCGTAGAAAAAGCAGTCGACAATGACCACGGCGCTCTCAAAGGGCATGACGCTGAGGAAGAGGGTCAGGAACCAGGACAGCGAGATGCTGGAGATGACCCCCAGTTCTTGCATCTTCTCTGAGAGTCGGGGCAGGATGTCTCTCGTGAGCTCTTCAAAGATGCCTTGGTCTACGAGGGCCCCTGAGGAGGGAGGGACAGGAGGCCAAATATGAGCACTGCTTCAGGGGCCTGAGCAGACACCCTGTAGAATCCCAGGGCCCGGGGTACAGGGACACTACATGGTTCCTGTCCAACCTCAACCCCGTGTTTACAGTGAGGGCCAGAGAGGTGTGCACATGCAGAAAACAGAGAGAAACAAATGACTTTGTAATTATTCTTTCTGTAGTTTCCATACCACTGTGTGAGAAGGAATACTTGCTCAGCATACAGTGGTCCTTGGCATCCATGAGGATCCACGCAGGGAACACAGCAGTTTCTTGGAACCTACGCACACACTGCTGTACACTGTAAGTTACTTCTGGATGACTCATGATACCTACTATGGTGTAATGCTATGAAAAGTTATCCAGCTATTAGATACTGTCCAGAGATGAACAGGGACAAATCTGGGTATGTTCAGTACAGGTGGAGTTTCTTCTATGCATTTCTATTCAGTGCTTGGCTGAATCTATGGACATAGAACCTACGGCTACAGATGTCTGACTTTTGGGAAATGCTGACTTTACCCCCTAGAAACAACAGAAGTAAGCAGTGGCTTCCCTCCCCTCTCCCAATGCTCTGAACATATACAAGGCTAAAGTACCCCATGAGTGGTGATTCTGGACACCAAACAGCAGAGGACAGCTGAGAGCTAAACACAGATGTGCTGAGACAGATCTGTAAGTCATTTCCTTTTAACCACATGGGTTTTATTGGATGCAAGTGCCTGAGTGTAGAAGCTGGACCACTGGGACCCAGGGTAGACTACATGCTCTAGTTCTGGTACTTGAGATGTTTAAAGCAAAGAGACTTAGGAAAGCTGGATGGAGATTTGGGCTCTAGGTGGACTTTTAAAATCCACTGAATGTGTGATGTCCTCTGACTCTCAGTCTGGTTGTCCTGGGAACCCTCATGAAGTCTAGGTGGGAGCTGGACCCTGGAGGCAGAGGGCTGGGAGTCTGTGCTTGCTTCTCTCATTTCTGGCACAATCCTTTTTCAGCGAGTCTGTAAGGTAGGAGCCTGCATGGTGGCTGTGAGGTGCAGGGAGGTCTCAGTGGGAACTGCTTAGGGTGGAGCCGGCCAAGGGGAGGTCAGCCACACCCATGTGGAGCTCCTGAGCAGGTTGAGGCTCAGGCAAGGGATCCCTTCGGACTCACCCACTACCCTGGTGTTGTAGTAGTCGGGCAGCATGCGCTCACACAGGGCCACCAGCAGCCAGAAGGCCTCCTCCTCACTGCCATAGAGCAGGAGCACAGAAGTCACGATGTTCATTGCCTGCCAGGAAGAGACAGTACAGTGTGTCTCAGTGTCTCTGTCTCACTCTGCTGGCCACAGAGCAAAATGGTCTGCCCCTTCAGAAAGGTCCAGCATCCAGCAACAAGAAACAGCCTCTGACCAACCCTGGGAAATCTGCCAATAAGCCAATTTGCAAGAAATCAGTGAGACAGAGACAGCCAGCCAGCTCTGTCAAAGTGGGTCAGAAGGCATTAAGAACAGAGACAAAACATCAGCCAATACTTCCACTTAGTGGGCTGGGTCAAACTGATGTGTGGCTGTGTAGCCAGGGCCCTGCAGAGGGAGGAGGGTACACACAACATTAGCTGATAACAAAAAGAAGCATGGAAGGGGGCAAGTTATTTTAAAAACTATTTCAGGCCAATCTGCTGGTCTCTCTGAATTGGTAGTGTCATGCAGAACACTGGTCTTACAACAGCTAAGTTTTAGGAAACCGGTTTCTTTGAAATCCAGATACAAGCTAAGGTCAACAGAAAACCATTTGGCCTGGCTAGGAAAGGTCCACTAGATTCAAAGACAAAAGCCACCAGAAGCATAAATCAAAATCTTAGTGAGATAGTCTACCATACTTGTGTGTATAAAGCCAGCAAGTGTTAAAGAGGAACTGGACCTTCGTGACCCACCCAAGACCAGGCACTGATGATAAGGCAGCTGCCGTGGGAATGAGGAAGTGCCT
Organism: Uromys caudimaculatus; assembly: GCA_028551405.1. Classification (NCBI taxonomy): domain Eukaryota; kingdom Metazoa; phylum Chordata; class Mammalia; order Rodentia; family Muridae; genus Uromys; species Uromys caudimaculatus. The sequence goes on from CM052710.1 coordinate 66,314,173, forward strand.
GAGAAGATGCACACAGATCACCACCCAGCAATCTGGGTTCACAACCAACGGCCTGAAGGCAGAGACTGAACAGCCTTTCGCACGCACGGAGCTTCACAGCAGCCTTAGGTGCAACAGTCCAGTGGTACAAGTAACCCAAGTGTCCATCAAGAGACGGAGGGAGAGAGATCATATACAGCTACAGCAGAATATTATCCAGCCTTAAAAATGAAGAAAATTCTGATTCATGCTGCAATGCGATGGCCCTTGGAGACAGGAGGTGAAAAGCCACATGCAAAAGGATAAATGATGGTCTCAAAGAAACCGGGGACAAGTCTCACTCAGTTCCTGTGGCTTTTCTCAGCACTTCTCACCCCGCCCATACACTAAACCTCTCCAGCCCAGGGGCTGGGCTTCCCTTCCCTTCCTCAGCTTCTGATCTCACCTCAGCCATTGGCTATGTGGTGTCACTACGTCCTCAGCTCCTCTCTGCTCCCTCTCTCCCCTTCTTCTTTCAGTCTTCCCTGGCTCTCTCTCCTCTCATGGCTAGGTTTATTCTGCTGGCTCAGCTCAGTCTGGACCCTTCCAGATGCCTCTGGCTGTGCTCTCCCTCACGTCCACAGTAAACACTCTCCTCCGTATATACCAACAGGCCTGTCCCCATTTTCATTCAGTACAATTACACTTATATGAGATACACAGAGCGATCAAATCCAGAGACAGACGGAGAACGGTACAGGGGAGGTGAGAAGGTGGGATGGAGGAGGTGGTGTTTGTTTGCTAGTACAGTCTGTGTGTGGGGCGGTGACTGCCTAACAGTGTATATGTACTTAACGCCACTGAGCCACACACGTAAGAACAAATAAAATGGTAAATTTTATATTATATGTGCTTTACTATATATACAGAAAAAGAAAACTCTGCCAAGTCTCAGACAAGGAACATACAGATGACAACTTACTAAATGGTTTGGGGCTGAGGGGAACAATCACCATTATCTCATTCTTTAAAGATTGTGTGTGTAGGTGTCCGTGTGTGGGTGTGCCTGCGAGCACAGTGCCTGCGGAGGCCAAAGACATCAAATCTCCTGGAGCTGGAGGTATAGGCAGTCAGATGTGGGTACTGGGAATTGAATTTGGGTTCTCTAGAAGAGCAGCACCTTAACCTCAAACCATCTCTTCAGCACCCCTTTAAAAACAAGGTGGCAAGCAAGCAAGCAAACAAACAAACAAAAGCCAAGGTTTCACGTAGCTTAGGCTGGCCTCAAAACTTTCTGTGTAGCTTCAGTGACCTGATCCACCTGCCTGGATTTCCCAGGTGCTGAGAGTCTAGGCACCAGGTCTTTGTTTTCGAGACAAGGTCTAGAAACCTTGAACTTGCAGCAATCCTCTTGCCTCGGCCTCCCAAGTGCGAGAGGATTACAGGCACCGGTCATCACACCTGGCTAAGTTACATCTCTTTGGGGGGTTAGGTTCTTCCTCCAGGGTTGTGTGTAAGGCCATCACAGGCTTGGATGGCCAGCACCTGCCTGGGAGGCTATGGTAGGAGATTTCCCCAGGGCCCCTGCTAAGTTCCATTACCTGGCAGTAGCCAATAGTGGGGTTTCGGAAGGCATAGGCAGTCAGCACCCGCCGGAGAGCAGCAATCCCAAGCTCATTCTGGAAAGCAGGGTGCTCAGGCATGGAGCGATGGAGGTCCCGCTCAATCTCCTCAGTGGCCAAGCTGTACTTCCCCATGGATTTCTCTACTAGCTCGGCATAGTAGCCAGGATGGGTCACCATATCATTCCAGGCCCCTGGGGAGACACATGTGGCAGCTATCTTTCTCTTCTTCCTCTGGGACTTAGGCAACAGTCATAGGGCTGACTGGAGACACAAAACCCCATGGAGGAGAGAGAACTTGGCAATCAGTTACAAGGTGTGAGGTGGAGTTTCCCTGGTGACTCCTCTGAGAGATTCAGGAGGCCTGTCTCTTGAAATGCTCCAAGTGGCCAAAGGTATGAATGTTGTCAGAACGTGTCCCAAGGAACGCAGTCTTTAAGGGGATTTCCCTGCCTCTGATAGTGCTGCCACTCACTGACCATACCTGTGCTAGCATCTGCTGCTCTGGGCACTGTGTAGCTGTAGTCCTTACTCCCAGTTCTCTGAGAGAGCTGGCAGCTCCTCCTCTGCCTAGCTGACTTCAGGAGGCTGGCTCAGGGACTGGAGGAACTCACCTGAGGCAAGTTTTCTTTTGGTACTAGGGATAGAACTCAAGGCCTCACACAAGCTCAGGACATGTTCACTCAGTACATTAGACACAGAAAACTTTGGGGAAGAGCTAAGACTGGCCAGTCCAAGGCTGTGGGCAATGGGACCACACTCACCAGAGAAGAGGAGCCAAAGCTCCCCTCGGAGGCTCTCGGGGATGCCTTTCAGGACCAGCTCCCGAGTTTTGGCTGTTCGATACATGCACATGCCACGCCCATACTCAAAGAAGTGGATGTTCCAGGATTCCTCCTTCATCTTCTCCTTGGCCTGAGGGAACATGGAGTTCGGAGCTGAAGAGAGTCTTGGTGCTGGGGCCTTGGTGGCAGGCCTTCCACCTCTCTGGGCAAGGTTAGTAGCCTGCTGTGGAAATTACCCATGAAATGAGGCTGCAAGCTCAGGGTACAGAGCCATGATTACAAAGGAGGAGATGAGGACTTATTCTGGCCCCCAAGCTCTTCAGCAGCAGAGGGCCCTTCCCATTAGAAGCTCAGGGCCTCTGATAAAAAGCACTCCCAACACAAGCCAGGCAGTGTGTCTGTCCCCAAGCTCCGGGTACACCTGACACTGCCCAGTGCAGATCAAGGGGGCATATACACCCTGACAAAGCCATGAGGGATGGTGCTGGCCACAGAGGCTCAGCCCAGAGGTGGCTACAGCCTTCCTCCTGAGGTCTCAACTCAGGCACGAGCTGAGGTAAGAGTACTTAGGCCTTACCCCTTTGGCGCCAAGGTCCTCCATGGGTGAGTTCTTCTGGAAGACTCTGAGCAGGCCCTGGGAAGTAGTAGGAATCTCCTGTGTACTAAAACTCGGAGGGCTGCTGAGGGGAGAGGATGGGCTGGTGGGTGGCTCTGATGTTTCCTGAGGAGTTGGGAGAGACTAGAAAACAGAACAAGAGGGGAAAGTGCCTAACAGAGCTGCCCCAGTGGGGCCAAGTGTGAGGCTGCAGACGGGGCCCAGTTTGCATTTCTTCTCTGGCTGGCTGAAACCAAAGCCACCTACACTAGCCAGTTAGCGCCTTTCACAAGCAACTGGCTCTTCCTTCTGGTGCTGCCCAGATCTTCTTGTACTAATATCCTGCTGCAGTAAGTATGTGGGAGGTGAGGTCCACACTTTTTGTGTGAGCAGGTGCCACAGCACTTGTGTGCAGGTCAGAGGACAACCTGTGGGAGTCAGTTCTCTCCTTCCACCATGTGGACTCCAAGGACTGAACTCAGGTCACTAGCCCTGAGAGTTTCTTTTAGAAACAGAAAATATACCTAACCTCAAATTCTTACAGAATTCCAAGGGATCCTGTTTTTGTTTGTTTGTTTGTTTGTTTTTTCAATCAATCCTAGAATATAACAAAGTCCATAAGTATATGAGTTTTTTGGTTTTAGGCCTTTTAAAATATTTTGAAATTTATTTATTTATTTATTTATTTTGGTTGTTTTTTTTTCGAGACAAGGTTTCTCTGTGTAGCCCTAGCTGTCCTGGAACTCACTCTGTAGACCAGGCTGGCCTCGAACTCAGAAATCCACCTGTCTCTGCCTCTCAAGTGCTGGGATTAAAGGCATGCACCACCACTGCCCAGCTGAAATTTAATTTTTATTTTGATGTGTAGACATGTATCTGTGTGTGCCTGGAGTGGAGTCACGTGGTTGTGAGCTGCCTGATGGGTGCTGGGAACCAAGCTCAGGTCCTCCAGAAGAGCTCTTAACTACAGAGCGTCTCTTCAGCCCCTCATTTTTGCTTGAGACAGGGTTCCCCTATGTAGTCATAGCTGTTCTGGAACTTGCTATATATTTCAAGCTAGCCTTGAACTTGTTGCAATCCTCTTGTGTCCGCCTTCCTGGTTCTGGGATCACTAACCTACTGCCACACTGATCATAAGAGCATGTGTTTTGCCTAACCTTGTCATTGTTCTATTCTCGGTCCCTGGACGGACAGCTGTATCCAATAGAAATAAAGTAACATGCTGGATGAAGCAATGACCAGTGCTCAGGACAGACAATGCTTGATGATAACTCTAGGCCTGCCACTGAAGGGCCTGGTGAAGGTAGGCAGTGTCACCATCGTGTCCCTTCCTTCCTTTTTAGTGATGCCAGGAATGGAAGCCAGGGCTGTGTACATGTTCTCTCCCTAGCCCTTGGTTTTCCAGACAGGGTCTCACCAGTTCTCTGAGCTGGCCTTGAACCTGTAACCCTCCTATCTCAGACCATCAAGTATTAGGATCACAGAGACACGTCACTATATTTGAGTCAGTAATTCTTTGTAGTAGGATTGTTCTGTGCTCTGCAGGGTGCTCATTAGCACCCCTGGTCTGTATACTAGGTGCCATGAGTCACCCTCCAGCATGCGCCATAGGGTTGGGTTCAGCAGTAGCAGATGGCTGCGCCTGGAGGCTCTTCATCTGGTTTTGGCCCTGCTGTTCCTAAGTGGCTTCCTCACCTCTGGGGCTGGGCCGGAAACACTGGCCTTTGTTCCTCCAGTGCTGCTGCCTGTCTGCTTGGATGGTGTTTTCTGGAGGAAGTCAGAGATCCTCTGAACCAGGAAGTCACGGTCTTTCAGGTTGGCAAACAGGAAGGTCATTTTACTCTTGGTGCTGATAGACAGAGGGCTGGGCAGGATGCTGGAGCTGTCCGCTTTTTCCACAATGGTCACCTGAAGGGGCAAACAAATGCTTTGGGGTGTCTGCATCTTAGGATGTAGGTAGAGCTGGGTGTGGCTCTCATGGGCACAAGGCAGTGAGGCACTGAGTGGCCCGGCTCTCACGGGCACAAGGCAGTGAGGCGCTGAGTGGCCCGGCTCTCACGGGCACAAGGCAGTGAGGCGCTGAGTGGCCCGGCTGGATTAATTCCCTGCCACACAGCCACTCGTGTGTCAGCTGCACGAGTCATGCAGGGGTGAGTAAGTGCAATGGCCCTGCGTGGAAACCCAGTTGCTCCTGCTGGCTTTTTCAAAACATGACCTGTTAGCTGTGGCCTCTAAACCACGTGAGTAGCTCCTTAACTGCAAGGCACCCAAGGCTCCTGTTCCCAGGGAACTGTTTCTGGCAGCTCCTCCCAAAGCTTGGCTTTGACTGCAACATGTGGGAAGAGTGACACAGGCTTCAGCGGGTGCTGTCCAGCTCCAGCAGAGGACAAACAATGAGCACACAGGCTAGGCCTGGTCATGAGGGGTGAGAATTGGCAACAAGGAAGGCCAGAAGTCACTATTTGTTACTGAAGGTGTCTGGGGAGGCAGTGACTGAGCTGCGACCTGGTCTTACCAGGTAAAGAGCTGGGCAAGAGACAGGGCAGAGGGCACAAAACCCATTCTGAGGTGTGCGCGAGACTGACTGGAAGAGTTTGCAGGAGCTGAAGCAGACTGAGCAGGGCAGGACGTATCTTTATCTAAGTGGGGTGCATGTATTCATGTGTGATGAATAAACATATGGTTATGTACCCCGGCATGCACAGGTGTCTGCACGTCTGTGGGACATGTGTGGACATGTGGTGTTTATATGTATGAAGGAATGTGTAGAGTGTGTATGTGAATGTGTAGTGGGTACATGCGGATGTGAAGAACAGGTCTGTGTGTTGGCTATGGGATGTGTGTGCGTGCATGCATATGTGTGAGTGATTGTACGTGTGGCCATGTGCATGGTCAGTGTGTGGAAGCCTCAGGTGGTCAGATGGTGTACTGACGGTCTCAAGAGATCTCAAGAGGCAGTTGGGGGTTCCTGTGCACAGGGAGAGGATGCTGGAGGATCTCAGGTACCACACTCTGCCCGCCACCTTTAGTTCTGCTGGCTGCACTGGGAGCATATGTCCCTAAGGGGTTAGATGTAGTTAGGACTTTCCTGAGGAGGCCTGGAGACAGTGGTGTCCTGTCTGGTGGCTGTGGAGAGGAAGGGACAGACTCCGGAGGGAGTCCTGTCAGGACATCTCTGGTTAGGATGCAATAACCAGGAAGCGGGCAAGATCAAGGATGACTCCAGGTCTGCCTGGACAATGGATGTTGGACTGTCACTTAGCAAAGGAAAGGCAAGAAGGAAATGTCTGGGAATAAGACCCTAGAGTCCAAAGGACAAATCATGGAGCTATCCTGAGTAAGAAGGCCCGGAGCCACCTGGCTGTGGTGTGGAGGATGGGCCAGCTTCCATCCCGAGCAGCTAGAGCAGAGATGCTCACCTCCCTCAGGGGTATGATGAGGCGGCATGCATCTTCCTCCTTGCTGGCAAAGCAGATGTAGTTATTGGAGATGAACATCTGGCCGGGGATGTGTATCTTATTAAATGGTGTCCACAGGGTGCACCCTGTGTGGCCATCCAGCCGCTCGTCCTTGGGCAGCCGGAAGGTGGCCCTGTAGCACTCGTTCTTGGCTCGGGCATCCAGGTCTCTGAGGAAACAAAGTGGAAATTCAGGGTAGGTCAAGAATTTTCTAGTTTCCACACTAGATTCTAGATCCTTGGGGTCTTCCAGGGAGCAACTCATGCCTGGGAACTGGAGCTCAAGAAAAGATACGGTTTTTATAAACCACGCATTAGGGAGGGACAGAACACAATGTTCCCTTGAGGCTGGATGCTTTGAAAGGACACCTAGAGGCTCTGCTACTTGGTACTGAAGGACAGGCAGTCCTTGGAGTTGCTTGTGTCCTGCCTGGCTCAGGGCCAGCATGACATGGGACCTGAGGTGCTTCCCCACCCAGGGAAGAGCTAACCCCACCTTAAAACCCAGACAAGACACCCCATCAGGGAGCAGTGGAGCTAAGTCTAACTGTATGCTGGCTCTCCTGCAGAGAAATGCAGTCTGATGGCTGTGGGTGGCGGCCTGATCATGCTTGTTCTGGGTCTATGGCCACACAGACATAGCTCCCCAGAGAGCTTCTCATCTGCCCTGAGCTGCTGGCACCCTAACCAGAGCCTGAGCATGGACCCAGACTTATAGCTTTGGACACTGCCTGCCAAGCTCCAGCACTGCTTCTTCTGCTTGGTCACACTGTCACTCCCATCAAGAGTGACATCCTTGCACAACACCCTGATTTAGACAGTGCACGGTGGGCCTGCACCCTGGTGAATCTTCAGACTCCAAACATAGCAGTGTTGAGTCCAGCAGTGCTTACCCTGGCTCTGGCACTAGCAATCTCCAGTGAATGGGTGTGCTGTAAGGCTGAAACCTGAGGCCCAAACAGAGGTGAACTGCCACGATGGCCACCTTGATCCGCTCTCTAGCCACAACTATAGGCAGGATGGCCGTGACCTCAGCTTTATCTTAGCTTGTCTCTTTTGCTAGCTTTGGGCCTGAGGGCTCAGATCCATGACACTAAAGCTAACAACTCCAGGACTCATTTACCTAAGTCTTCTAGATGCAGTCTCCTGGGATCTCAGCATATTCTGCCTAAGTTGGTTTATAGTCTAGCTCTACTCTCCACTGCTTCTTAGTAAGGGACTTCTCTGTCACTCAGCATCCTGATATGAGATCAAGAGCCAGGAAGACTCTCTCCCTATATAATACTGCCATGGTCGTCTATTTGCTGGCTTCCTTCCCAGGTAGTGGGCCTGTGAGGACACATGCTGGACACCTGGCAGGGTTTGTGGGCCTGGCCCCAAAGGACTATTCTCACTGCTGTGGGATCTCCCCACACCTCAGGCGCGTGGCATACCGTTTTAGAGCTGAGATGTTTTTATGTGGCCGGATAGGTCTGGGTAGGGCCTTGTCCTCCAGGAAGCCCTCGCTGTCCAGCAGCTGTCGCATGGCCAGGTTGGCCAGCTGTTCCATAAGCTTGAAGGTCTCAGTGATGTTTAGGAACATGGAGAAGAACAGCTCCTGGTCCCGTGTGTCCACACGGATGCTCTCGGGGAAGAGTAAGGTGGCGTTCTTCTCCAGGCGCGTAACGTCCACCCACTGGACCACCAGGCTCACTGACAACAGGGACAAACAGACCATCTGTTACAAGCTGGCAAGGTGAGACCTGCTATTCGCTCTCAGACCCTCCCTTGGATTGCTCCCTAAGGACACTGTTTCCTTCCACCCCTCCATGTCTGAGCCTAGTCATACTAGGACAAGTGATCCACAAAGAAGCACAGCTCATCGGGTTCACTGCTGCTCCAAGCCCAACCTTACTCAGTGAATGCCTTACCTGAGTGAATGAAGACTGAAAGGAACAGAGATGCAGAGAACTAGCTGAGAACCTGGCCCTAAGGAGCCTCATTGGGGTATGGACCAAGTCACAATACGGTAGGACTGGCACAGAACAGGATACAAGCCTCCACAGAGACGGTAACTGGCCACCGCGGTTGGACAGGTAAACAGTAAGGGCAGGAGGAGGAAGGCACAGAGGGAGGTGGGCTCAGGAGCTAGTGTTGATACCTGCCAACTGGGTCGGCTACAGGAAGTTCCTTTTGGGGTGACAGCCACAGCAGCGGGGGGAGCTGCCAGCTATGCTGGGAATGAGGCCTGCCTCCTGGGGCAGGGTGTTCTACAGGAAAGGACTATGAGCAGGGGACAGTGGTATGTACCTGAGGTTCTACAAAGCCTCAAAGTACTGAAGGAAGATGTGTCACTGTGCACAACACTGCAGGCTTCAGCTACTGTGAAAGCTACAGTGGGCTGCAGGTACAGGTGTTGGCCGGGTGTTCCCAAGGTCAAGGAGGTGAGGGCATGGGGGAGCTGGGCAGGATGTAAGGGGTGCCTTCTGCCCCACCTCACCTTCCTTCCCCAGCAGGAAGGAGTAGAAGCACATGTGGTTGACGGTCAGGTAGAGCCAGCCCTGCCGAGGCACACGGCCCTTCCAGAAGCTACAGGAGTAGTAGTTGACCAGCTTCTCGCCCTCGGGCATGCCGAACTGCTTCCGCATCTTTAGTTCTGCCTCCTTGAATTTCCCAGGGTCCTCGTCCCCCTGGGGCTGCAGGTTCTTGTTCTCTTCTGCGATGATGCCCTAGAGGGGACAGCAGGGTTTGGGCCACTGAGCCTACTGGAACAGTCCAGGAAAGGAGCAGAGGGGCCAGGAACCCAGAATCTAGAACTTCTTTTTTTTTTTTTTTTTTTTTGGTTTTTCGAGACAGGGTTTCTCTGTGTAGCCCTGGCTGTCCTAGAATTCCCTCTGTAGACCAGGCTGGCCTTGAACTCAGAAATCGGCCTGCCTCTGCATCCCAAGTGCTGGGATTAAAGGCGTGCGCCACCATTGCCCAGCGGACTTCTTTAATTAAAAAAAAAAAATTTTTTTTTTTGAGGGAGGAGCTAGGAGTCTCATATAGCCTAGGCTGACTTTAAACACTATGTAGCCAAACCTAATCTTCTGTCTTACTGTCCAAATGCTGGGATTACAGGCACTCGCTGCCACATTGTGGTTTAGTGGTGCTAGGGTCAAACCCAGAGCCTTATGCACACTCAGCATGTACTCAGATAACTGAGCTACATCCCTGGCCTTTCAAAAGTAGCATCCAAAGGAGTGGTTTCATTATGACATTTTCTTTTGTTTAAGACTTTGTGTGTGTGTGTGTGTGTGTGTGTGTGTGTGTGTGTGAGCGAATGTAAGTCATGTGTAAAAGCAATGCCCATGAAGGCCAAAAGAGGTTGGTGGAGTCCCTGGAGGTGGAATTACGGGTGGACCTTCCTAGGTTTTGGCTGGGAGCTATCACTCCTTGACTGTTGAGGGGCACCTGGGAGACCTACAGGCAGAAAGCAGGGAGGTGACAACAGACGGATCTACCTTCTCCCAATGGCCTGAGTTTTGTCAGCGAGTCACCAGCCCAGTGCTTTGACAGCTTTCTCCTGTCCTTACCTGTCAGCAGCACAGGGTGGAGTTTGCATTTGTGCGAGCATGCACATGTGAGAGTAACTGCCAAGCTGGTTCTTCCCTTCCCCTGTTACATGGCTCTCAGAGCAGAGCGGTAAGTGCCTTCCTCTCTCAGCTGCTCCCTCTTGCAGGGCCTAAGCCACCTTTCTTTTCCGTTCTCAGGTAAATTACATGAGAGGGTAGGCTATATGATGCCTCCCCAGGGCCTCACAAGGCTGTCTCTGCCGGTCCCTCTTTTCAACGGGCCCTGCTCTACAGTCTTACTTCTGTCTCCATGGGGCTTACTAGAGGCTCTTTGCCTTGAGTCCTATGTTTCTGGATCCACTACCCTACCTTTCTATCCCTTGTTTTTTTTTTTTTTTTTTTTTGTTGTTGGTTTTTTTTTGTTTAAGATATTAGCTTTGGCCTAAGACTTTCTACTTCCTTTGTCTAATTTCCTGGTTTCTCTGGAGTTTCTAACTTACTAAATGGGACACTCATTAATGTGACCCCCCTTCTTTCCTAACATTTAAAAGTCCCTCTGTGAACGGCTGCTGCTTTGCACCAATCCCAACGTATAGCATTTCAACCATCATTCAGCTAGGCGTTCTCTGTTCTATGTTCACAGGTGTGTGCACGTGTGTGGAGGCGGGAGGTTGCTGCCAGGTGTCTTTCCTGATTGCTTTCCACTTTATTCATCAAGCCTGGGCCTGCTACTTGGGCCCAGAGCCATTGATTGGCTAGTCTCACTAGGCTGCCCCACCTTCGGTGTTATCATTTCCAGAGGGCTGCCACTGGCTGCTCAGCATTTACGTGGGTACTGGGGATTTGAATTTCAGCCCCTGTGCTTGTAAGGTGAGTGTTTTACCCGCTCAGCTACCTCCCAGCCTTAGCCAGTTTTATGCTTCCTAATTTCCATGGGCTATCTTGTGACCCCCAGAGGTTGAGAGACCTCGTCCTCATCACAGCATTATTGTGCGTTGGTGTGGTGGACCCGTAAGGAGTGGGACCAAGTGGGAGGTCTTCTGGTCACTGGGGACATGCCTTTAAGAGCAACTGGGCATGGTGGCACTCAGGAGGCAAGGCGGGCCGATGGCTATGAGTTTGAAGCTAGTGTGGTCTATATAGTGAGTTCTAGGCTAGCCAGGGTTACATCATGAGATCCTGTGTTTTAAATAAAAATGGGAACGGACACCCCAATTCCCTCACTTCTCTTCCATGTCTTGGCTGTGAGTTGAGCAGCTTTGCTCTGACACACACTTGGACCATGATGTGCCAATACAGGTTAACAGGGAGAAACCCACCAGGACCGTGAAAAAATAACCCTTTTTGCTTTATAAGCTGATTATCAAAGATACTTGTTACAGTAACAAAGTGAATTAGTGCCCTTTCTTCCTGACCTCTGAGTCATCCTGAGCTTTAGTGCTCTGCTGATGTGTTTGTTAGGGCTAGCATTTAGGAGATACTTGATAAAGCTGCTATTATCACTACTACCCAACGAAAGCGTAACAGCTTGGTTTTGCCTGTTTCCCTGGAGCTGTAAGACAGCACAGGTCCTGCCTTGAACTCCAGTGTGTGCAAAGAAGAGCTAAGAAACTCAGTCCAATCTGCCCTGACCTATGGTGTTCCAATATAGTGAATTCACATGGCTTGCTGAAAGAAACCGCACAGTAAAACTTTGCACAGCAAGGGTTCTCCTGGGAATCTCAATGTAGCCAGGCTGATCTGGAGCTCACAAGCGTCTACTTGCCGCCTGAGTATTGGGATCACAGGTGTATGCTATTATGCTTGGCTTCTGTCTTAGTCAGGGTTTCTATTCCTGCACAAACATGACCAAGATGCAAGTTGGGGGAGGAAAGGGTTTATTCGGCTTACACTTCCACGCTGCTGTTCATGAAAGAAAGTCAGGACTAGAACTCAAGCAGGTCAGGAAGCAGGAGCTGATGCAGAGGCCATGGAGGGACGCTGCTTACTGGCTTGCTTGCTTCTCCTGACTTGCTCAGCTTGCTTTCTTATAGAGCCCAAGACTACCAGCCCACAGATGGTACAACCCACAAGGGCCCCCCCCATAACCAATTGAGAAAATGCCTTACAGCTGGATCTCATGGAGGCACTTTCTCAACTGTAGCTCCTTTCTCTGTGATAACTCCAGCCTGTGTCAAGTTGACACAAGACCAGCCAGTACAGCGTCATAATCATTATTTGGCTATAAAATATTTCATTAAGTATACTACATATGACTTAATAACTCCCCTGAAGATAATGCACATAGCAAAATAAGGACTTATAAAGCACTGGAAAACTCGAGTAAGATTATTGTTCTCATACTATAGAGGAAGAAAAAAATGTTTCCCTCTTACGGGGCTGGGAGGCGCTGCTTCCAGTGTTTGGAGTGATCAAGGTTCCAGGGAGCATAGTAGTAACTCCTGTCAGTCACTCTGCATCTATCAATACATCACAGGGCACACCCCGAGAATTGCAGCATAAAAAGGTATGCACCTTTTAACTTGTAAGATATTTTGTTATTTGGTCTGGGTATAGTGCTACATGTCTTGATTCCAACACTTGGGTCAGGAGTTCAAGGCTAGCCTTGACTACATAGTAAGTTCAGGGTGAACATGAACTATCCAAGCTTGTATCTCAAAAAAACCAGGAAAGTTGGGCATGGTGGTACATGCCTTTAATCCTAGTACTTGCAGGGGTTAGGGTGCAGGAGGCAAGCAGAGCTCTGTGAGTTCAAGGTCAGCCTGGTCTACATGGTCTAAATAGGGACTTTCACACCAAACCAGGGCTACACAGAGAGGCCTTGTTACAAACAAACAAACAAAATACACCAAGAGAAAAAAAAAGATTTCCAATGTCTTTCCCTGTCGGCCAAGGCCCTGGCAAGCACCATTACAAATCTGCATATGTATAGGGCATCTCAGAAGAAATACATACTCCAGCCTAACCTTCAGACCCCAGAGGCCAGCTAAGGCAGGGGCTCTGCAGGTGTGTGGGTCAGCTTTCCGTTAGTATGATAATCAGTGTAAAAGGAAAGCAGGCTTATTTTGATTTGGTCTGATGGATCCAAAGTTTTCAGTCCATGGCTGCAGCATCTCGTTGCCTTGAGCCTGTGATGGCACAGTACACCATGGTGGAAACCGTATGGCGGTAGAGGCCTGTCCACCTTGTGGTGGCCAAAATGCAAAGGATGTAGACGGGACCAGGGTCACAATATCCCCATTCTAGGGCACGTCTCCATCCACCTCATTGCCTTCCACGAGTTCCCACCCCATAAAGGGTCCAGCAGCTTCCAATAAAACCACAGGCTGAGAACCAACCATGAGTCTTTGGGGGCTATTCAAGATCCCAACTAGAACAAGGGACAGTCAGGTCCATGGCCCTTTCAACCATCAGAAAATGAGAGAAGACTTCAGTTTTCATCCTGTGAAATGGGAACAAAACCTATACCAGGTTGTTTAAAGATGAGACAGGACAGACAACACAGCTAATTCTTGGAGTCTGCAGGGCACTGGTTCTAGGACGCCCAGAGATACATGATCTATGTATGTTCAAGTCTCTTCTATAGAAAGACAGTTTGCTTATAGCCTGTGATCATCCTCCACACGCCTCGGCTCCTCTTACAACATGCAGTGCAGCAGGAATGCTCTGCTCTTCGTACTGCCTGGGAGAGACCGACAGTGTTCAGGAAGGACATGATCCTTTCCCCCAAATATTACTGACACACAGTTGGTTGAATCCATGGAATTCATTATATCCCACAGATAGGGAGCATCAACAGTGTGTGGCCGCCAGCACTTCACATAGGGAACCGGGTTGGCTGTTAGTGGGACATGGGCCTTACGTGTATCTTGCCCTTGACGAAGGTAGTGATGTCCTCCTCGTTGTCGAAGATGGACAGCGTCTGAAGCAAGTTGTTCTCCAGCCATTCCCAGTGTTTGGTGATCTCTTTTCGGGAAGAACCTAGTTCAGTGAGGGTGGATGAAATCAGGATCTCAGACTCAAAGCAGAGAGGTGGGTCCCTGGTGCTCTATTCAAGTGGCCATGGCCTTCCAAGGCACGAAAAGCCTTTCCTGCTCACACTTTCAATCACAGCAGTGACCTCCTCCCTACCAAGGGGACTTCTGGCTCTGCATTCCGCTCTTCTAGAGACAAGCTACAAGGCTGTAAGCAGGTTTTTTTGTCCAGTTGACAGAATCCCTGCAGGGCAGGCAAACAGCTAGTCTCCTGCTGGCCTCCCCCCACTCCCCAGCTTCTGTCTGAGCATTGCAAGTAGAGGGGAAAGCCCTGGAAAAGGCAGCATAGTGCTGTTCCCACAGGCCAGGGGCAATGTCTGCTTCCATCAAGGGTCTAAACAAGCAGTCCTGGGAGGTGAAGCAGAAAACCTAAACTGCAAAACCTTTCAGAATGGATGCCTACAAGGACGGGAGGAGGGAGCAACCCGTCCGTGTTCTTCTCAGCTGTGCTGGGGTGGAGCAGTTCATGGGTTCTGGCAGGAAAAGCAGCCATGTGTCACAGCCAGGCCCACACACACTGTGACCTATGAACCAGAGGTCAGAACGTAGGGTGTTCTGGGAAAACTCTTCACTACTGAGCTACACCTCCAGCCCTGAGGGAGACACCTTCTCTGATTGGCAACACTCTTGTACCAGCTGTGCTGGTGACCCTGACCCCTTCCTCGCTAGGCCTGGTGGTCTCCACCACCTCCTCCCACCCATGGTTCTGCTCATGGCTGTGCTGCAGCCTGGCCTGCCTTCACTAGAGATGGTTTGTTTGCTTCTTATTCAAGCAGTTCACCAGACAAGCAACTCCATAGGATGGAGCCTCTCTGTTGACAGGGAGGACGGCCACATGAAGACATAATCCAGAAGTACTAGATAACTCAGTCACAGTCTCACTGTCTCCCTGTAAGTCCCTTCAGTCCCCCATTTCCCCTTTCTGGCTTTTCTTTATGCTTTTCTCTTATGGCTTCCTTCTCCTGCTGCACAGAGGTCTGGGTGGTAGGAAGGGATTTCCTTCTGGCCAAGAACCCACAATCACATTCAGAAGTTAAATTGACATGTGATGCAACTCTCAGTAGCATTTCATTTTTTAAAAATTTAGATTTATGTTTATAAATGTTTTACCTGCATGCATGTGTACCACTTGTGTGCCCTCAAGAGTCAGAAGAGGGGGTTAGATCCCTGGGACTGGTTATGAGCCACCATAGGTTCGGGGAACCAAACGTGGGTCCTCTGCAAGAGCAGCATGTGCTCTAACCACTGAGCTACCTCTCTAGCCCCCAAGGCCATTCTCTTTTATATGCACATTCCCAGAAAACCATAGATGGATAAAGTTGCCATTCTGTCTGTCTGTACCTGTTTGTATTTTGATTATAAATTTTTATGTATACATCTCTTAGTTAAAAGTAAGTCACTCATTTAATATTAAGGACACAAACTATACCATCTCTGTCAGGTACTGGGGATAAAAACAGATGCAGTACTAATTAGACTAGTGAGTGTCACTCCTGTTTTCAGAATTGCCCACAGAGCTCACTTCATCCAGGGCACCTCAGATACCACAGTATGACACGGGGGGAGAGGGGGGACAGAGAAGTTCAGTCAGGTATCCAAAGCCGCCTAGCAAGGAAGTGAGAAGCTGAGAATGCCAGCCCAGTTGCTGGGAGTAGCCTGCTCTCATCCTCAGGAGTTCCCATCTGTGAGATGGGGGTAGCCAGGGCACGCCCAAGGGAGGAGGAGAGTGGGAGGTGGATATGTGGGTCTGAGGAATCTGGGGAGGTGACATCTGGTGAGTATCAACAGAGAAGAGACACCCTGCACAGAGAGCAGAGGGCTGTGGGAAACGACAACACCGCAGGTGTGCTCCTTGTGTGAATACCAGGATACAGCTAGGGAGGAATCGGGGAATGGAGATGGGCAGGTCCTGGACATCCTGGATACCAAGGTGCAAGACTGGGATTTACCCGGCACATTCCAGCAGGACCTTTGGTGTTGGCAAGCTGCTTCTGAGTCAGAGCCCAGATTGTTGGGGAGGTAGGCACAGGCAAGGCTAGGGCAGGGATGGCATCTGGTGTAAGAAGAAAGGTAAAGGGGAAACACAAAGAACCATGGCCACTGAAGGGGCTACCACGTGTCCATCCCCCCACCCCCAACTATCCCCTACCCTGGGGCTTACCACCTGTCACCCCCCCCCCCCCTGGGGCTACCCCTGGTGTCATGGCCGTTTTCTGTATGCTCCCTGAGAAAGGACACTGAGGCAGAGAAAATACTCTTCAAGGCCCGTGTTAAGTAACCTGTTGGGTGGGAAGATGGCTCAGTGGGTGAGCTTGCTGGATGACCTAAGTTTGATCTCCTGAAGCCCTGTAAAGAGCTATATTTGATGGCCTGGATCTGTCATCCTAGGACTCCTTCAGAGAGGACGGAGGCAGAGAGGGAAAAATCACCTAAAAACTCCTGTGACAGCCAGTCTGGTGTACACAGCACATGATGTGATTTATTTATCGTTTTTTTTTGTTTTGTTTTGTTTTGTTTGTTTTTTTTTTTTGAGGTTTCTGTGTAGCCTTGGCTGTCCTGGAACTCTGTAGACCAGACTGGCCCTGAACTCAGAGAACTGCCTGCCTCTCCATCCCAAGTGCTGGGATTAAAGGTGTTGATACCACTGCCTGGCTTTTTTTTTTTTTTTTTT
This sequence comes from Uromys caudimaculatus, assembly GCA_028551405.1. Lineage (NCBI taxonomy): Eukaryota > Metazoa > Chordata > Mammalia > Rodentia > Muridae > Uromys > Uromys caudimaculatus. The sequence goes on from CM052710.1 coordinate 66,330,828, forward strand.
TTTTTTTCAAATAAGGTCTCATGTTGGCCAGGCTGGCCTTGAACTTGCCACAGGACCAAGGACGCCAGAATTCCTGATCCTTCTTCCTGAACCTCTCAAGTGCTGGGATTATAGGTATGTACTACCACGTCCAGTTTATGTGGTACTAGGGACCGAACACAGGGATTCATGATGCTAGACAACCACTCCACCAAGCTACACCCTTAGCTCCTATTTATTTATTTTGAGATAGAGGCATGCTAAGTCGCCCAAGCTGATCTCAAATTCATGATCCTCAATCCTCAGCCTGAGATTATAGTCATATACAACCATGGCTGGCTGAGGTCCACAAACTCTAGAGACCTGCCATCTTAGCAGGGATGTTAACAGCATGGCTTGTAACCAGAGAGGTGTCTGCTGATACAGGAGCAGGTGCCTGGGCCCTGCAACTCTGTGTAATGCTAGACAGCTTACTTGATTTCTCTGGGCCATGGTTTTACTCATCTTCAAAACAGAGAGGGCTGAAATACCCGTGCGGAGGTTCAGGTAAGCAGCTGCTACTCAGGAAATGCTGTCTGAACACTGAGCCACTTCTTCCTGACTGACACACACTGACCATCTTCCTGCTCTGGAGTAGGTGGGTTTACCTCACCTTAACACAACAGCTACAGGAGACTCCTGTCACCATGGCAGATACATGCTGCAAGGTCCCTCAAACACTGACGTAGAGACTACTCAACCATTATCCTAGGCCACACACAAGCAAGTGAAGGTCTCAATGTTCCAGGCACCCATCAATATATGACTTTCTCTCATGAGCTGTTCTACTTAATGATGTGTTGCAATGAACAGGATGGACAGCCCTGGGGTTCATTTCTGAGTGAGCTTCTCTGAGGCCTTCTTTCTGTGAGGTGCACCCTGCTTACACATGCTGCTTCAAGGTTCTCTCTCTCTGAGGGGCACTCTCATCTTCTACAAGCTCTTTCTGTGAGGAGCATACAGGTCTTCCTATACCCAGGAGAGAAGGCAGCTCTCCAGCGCTCTCCACGGGGCCCATCCTCATCAGTGAAAACAACAGCGGAAAGATGGGAAAATATGTCACCTCATTGATTAAAAAGGACCTGTTTCCAGTAGAGAGCCAAAATAAGAAGGCCAAGAGCTGCCTTGACCCTCCTCAGCTGGGGACCCAGGCCAGCAGATGAACTAGATTTCTTACCACACGAGTAAGAGTATCCAAATGCTGGGCATGAGGTGAGGGGGCTACAGGTGGGTATGAGCAAGAGATGAGCCGGACCTACGAGGTCCAACCGCATCTCCCTTGAGACAAGGAGGACCGAGAGAACGCGGGGTCTGGTGAAGTCCAGGGGGCTGGAACATTGACACCTTCTCCTTGCTTGTATTTTTGGCCTGAGATAATGGTAGAGTAGTGCCTAACTCCCCAGGAGCTTTTCCACTTCCCTTGAGGGACAACATGGGGTTCCTGGTAGACATCACCCCATCAAGAATGCAGGTTTCCTGTTCCCTCCCTCTCAGTTTGACTTCATAATTCAGGGCACTTACCACATGCCACCGTCCAGTAGACCTGTGAGTCCTGGGTCTGGTGCAGGATGCGGTAAGGGGCCACACGGGCACTGGAGTCCAGCACCACATCCAGGGTGCCCACAAGAAGACCTGTGGGTGGGGCAGAGAGAGGTGGAAGGTGAGAGCCCTGGGGCCTGAATCAGCTCACACAGTACCATGTCAGGAAGGCCTAGCATAGGCAAGGCTGCACAGCCAGACTTCTTACTACTCAGAGGCTTCCTGCCAGGGTCTCTCAAAAATTCTCCTGTTTCTTCTAGAAGCATCTATTTTCTTGGCTCAGAAATACTCACAGTAGAGGACTTTTGACACAGGCCCTCACTGTGTAGCTTTAGCTGGCCTGGAACTTTAAGTAGATCAGGCTGGCCTTGACCATATAAAGATCTGTCTGCCTGTTTCCTGAGTGAGGTCTCATTTGTCTATTCTTGATCTTAGAGCATAAGCCATTGGTTTTCTGTTCAGGAACTTTTCCCCTGTGCCCATGTGTTCGAGACTTTTCCCCACTTTCTCTTCTATTAGATTCAGTGTATCTGGTTTTATGTGGAGGTCCTTAATCCACTTGGACTTGAGCTTTGTACAGGGATATAGGAATGGATCAATTCGCATTCTTATACATGTAGACTGCCAGTTGAACCAGCACTATTTGTTGAAAATGCTGTCTTTTTTCCACTGGATGGTTTTAGCTCCTTTGTCAAAGATCAAGTGACCATAAGTGTGTGGGTTCATTTCTGGGTCTTCAATTCCATTCCATTGATCTATCTGCCTGTCGTTGTACCAATACCATGCAGTTTTTAATCACTACTGCTCTGTAGTACAGCTTGAGGTCAGGGATGCTGAACTCAGGTGACAGCAGATGCTGGCGAGGACGTGGAGAAAGAGGGACACTCCTCCACTGTTGGTGGGATTGCAAGCTGATACAACCTCTCCGGAAATCAGTTTGGCAGACCTTCAGAAAAATGAACATACTACCACCTGAGGACCCAGCTATTCCACTCCTGGGCATATACCCAGAAGATGCTCCAACATATAATAAAGACACATGCTCCACTATGTTCATAGCAGCCATATTTACAATAGCCAGAAGCTGGAAATAACCCAGATGTCCCTCAGCAGAGGAATGGATACAGAAAATGGGATACATTTACACAATGGACTACTACTCAGCTATTAAAAACAATGACTTCATGAAATTCGCGGGCAAATGGATGGAACTTGAAAATATCCTGAGTGAGGTAACTCAGTCACAAAAGAATGAACATGGTATGTACTCACTGATAAGTGGTTATTAGCCCTAAAAGTTCGGAATAGCCAAGATTCACTTCACAGAAACCATTGGACTGAGTGTGAGGTCCCAGATGGAGGAGTTGGAGAAGGCACTGAAGGAGCTGAGGGAGTCTGCAGACCCTTGGAGGGAGCAACAGTGTCAACTGGCCTGACCTCCCAATGCTCCTGGAGACTGATCACCAAGCAAAGAATACACACGGAGGAGCCCATGGTGCTGGCCACATATGTGGCAGAGGAAGGCCTCGTTGGCCATCGGGGAGGAGAGGCCCTTGGGCCTGAGGGTGTTAGAGGCCCCAGTATAGGGGAATGCCAAGGTGGGAAGATGAGAGTGGGTGTGTGGATGGGTGGGGGAATACCCTCATAGAGGCAGGGGGAGGGGATAGGAAGTTCCAAAGGAGGAGATCTGGAAAGAGGGAAACATTTGAAATGTAAATAAAGTATCAAACAAACCAAAAAAGAAAAAAAAAGTCCCTTCCTTCCCGCACTGAGAACTGGTTCCTCAGAGGGCAAGGACATTGTACCACCCCCTGTATCAAACCCAGGAAGGCAATGCGGCCTTTTTGCCCTGCATGTGCAATTCTGCACCCTGCAATTCTGGAGAGTTTGGGCAGCCTTCAAAGTCATGGCTGAACAGGACAAGGAAACATTTTTTAGAATCATCAGATTTTGAAAAACAGTTTGTCTTTCTCAGAACCAAAGCATTTTAGGGCATTTCAAGTTCTCCTTACCCGTTCCCTTTGGCCTGATGACAGTTTGTGGCAGTGCTCTTTGTCAATATTGTCATTTCCTGGCAAATCGGCAGGAAACCCCTATCTTCTACCACTGTCCGCCTGATCCACTCTTGATTACTGAAATGATGATGTAATCAAAACCCCTGCCTGTTGTTCCTGTTTGAAATGTATTCCTTTCTTTTTAAGGAAGTGCTGCCTCTGGTGAGCCCCGAGAATATGCTGCTGCCGCCTTCTTGACACACATAACCACTTCTATTAATCACTTTTAATGTTTTTTGCTAAACTACCATTTTTCATCTGACCCCATCTTTAATAAATGCAACGAACAGTCACAAAATAGATACATCCAAACAATTTCTCATTTGTTTTACTAAAATGTTAAAAAAAAATTAGTCACTTTAAATTGCAGTTAGGGATCTGGAGAGTGGCTCAGCTGGCAAAATGCCAACCGTGCAAGCAGGAAGATCTGAGTTTGGATCCCCAGCCCCCACATAATGATGGGTGTGGCTACTTGTGTCTGTAACCTGAATGCTGGGAGCAGAGTAGAGCTGGGTCTCTGGAGTTCACTGGCCAACAAACCATCTCAAAGCACAAGGTTGGGGGAAGGGCTATAGGTGACACTCAAGTCAACGTTTGGCCTCCGCACACACAGGCATGCAAACCAGGCAGGTCTCTGTGAATTTAAGACTAGCCTGGTCTATGTAATGAGTTCCAGGCCTGCCAAAGCTAAATAATGAGACTCCCTCAGAAACAAAAGAAGGCACATTCAAGCCTTATTATAGTTTGCAGTCACTTACGCAATGTTCACGTTGAGGTTTTCCTTTTGGTCTTGGGAACACTCTTTCAGAGTCTCTGCATAAACTGGCATAGCCATATTCAGGACCCGACACCTTTTTAAACCGATGACCCTCTCCTCACATCCACTGGATGAGAAGTCCAGGCTAGCAAGCTATGTAGTAGTATTTCCTTTTTGGTTTTTCAAGACAGAATTTCTCTGTGTGGCCCTGGCTGTCCTGGAACTCACTCTGTAGACCAGGCTGGCCTCGAACTCAAGCAATCCACTTGCCTCTGCCTCCCAAGCACCACCACTGCTGACTTTTTTTTTTTTTTTTTTAATGTGTATGGGTGTTGTGTCTACATGTATAATCTATGCACATGTTTGTGTTTGGTGCCCGTGGATGCCTGAAGAGGGTATTGGATTCTCTATAATCAGAGTTACAGATGGTTGTGAGCCACCATATGGAAGCTGGGTTTTGAACCTTGGTCTTGCAGCCCTTAACCCCACTTCTCCAGGCCAGGCTGGTCAGCTTTGAAAAGAGGCTTGAAGAAATCTGTGTTACTGATAAATCTCTTAGGGATACAGTGCTCAGAGGCTGTGATGGCCCAATGGCAGGCTGCACAAACCTGGCTCAATGGGATTTGGTATTCAGAGTGGCTGGCACAGTAGTCTGGACGCTCAGCCTTGGGGGGCGGGAGATGGTCAGACACAGATGAATGACAGAACAAAAGGGACTTGTCCCACGGTGCCCTCTGTTCCTCAGTGGCCATATGGTAGCTTCCAAGGTTGGTCACTGGGTTGTCCGGGAGGGCTGCTACCTAACTTTCAATAAACATTGGGTCCTGATGGCAGGCCTAGCACCACCTCCAGTCATCTCTAGGCCTTTGGGAAGGAGCCTGATTGTGGAAGAGAACACTGAGTTTTCTTGGAAAAGGTACAGTCCCTTCCACATTAAGAAGTGTAGCTCATGAGATGCTGGCAGCTGATGTCACCTATGAGAGGCCTCCAACTGCATCTGGCAGGACTGTCAGCTGCCACACTGAAAAATCAGGGCATTCACAAAATAAATTCATTTTCTGTATTCAAAGATTTGGCACCCAGAAGGGTCCACGTACTGGGGTCTCCTGTAGGGCCCAACCTGTAGTACTTGACAGGTCCTGGAGCACAAGGGGCTTCCAACAAACCCTGCTGAGTAGATTCCCACAATGCCACATGTCACACAAAGTCAGAGGCACCCACTTCAGCCGCTTCTGTACACAGAAGTGGTAGTGCCCAGATACCCAAGAAGCACCTGGGGTAGATCAGAGGGACACTTCATATATATTGATAAGTATGCAAAAACAAGCTTTCGGTTGGGAGCTCTGATGGCATCAAGTGAGGAGAAGCCGGAGGAAGGGGAGCAGAGGTCAGGGCATCTTTGGTTTTCACAAAGAGGCAATTCTTCAGTGAGTAAAGAGGGCAAAAGAAAACATGTGCTTATGCCACTTGGTCCCTCAGAGGCAGCTGGAGAAACTGAGGCAGAGGGCAAGCTGGGGAACCCTGCTGGCTTCTGGCTGCTAAGTCACTTTACAGAACTGTGCACACGTTCCGGCGGAGGCTACTGGTGTCCTTCCCCTGCTGCCGCCCCGGGGCCGTCCTCCCCACCCGCCTTCCGACCCCCTTGTGTCGCTGCGCGTGCCCGCGGGTCGCGTCCTGCTGCCCCGCCAGGCCCAGTGCGCACAGGCCCGGCCGCCCGCGCCCAGCTCACCCGTGAGGCCGCCGCCCTTGCCGTGGCCTCGGCGCCGCTGCAGCACGAAGAAGGGGTTGGCCCGCTCCGTCACCCATAACGCGTTGGCCACCAGCACCTCCTCCGGCCCGAGCCACATCCCGCGGCCGCTCGCACAGGGCCAGAGCCCGTGAGGCGGAAGCGCGCGCCGCCGTCGCTGCGCCCGAGTCGAGCCGAGCGGAGCCGAGAGGCCGGGGCGGGGTCGAGACGCCAGCCCGAAAGTGGCTCCCCCTAGCGGCCGTGCTGGCTAACAACGCCGCCCTCCTTGACCTTTTCTAGCTTGGCAGTCACGTCCAGCCTCGCCACCGCTGTCCAGTTTGTAGGGGATCGCATGTTCTCTGCCTACTATGCAGCCCAGGCGAGTTAATGTTGCAAAAAGCGTCTGGAGAAGAGTTAGTAGCTCCTGGTCAGCCTCGGAATTTTGACTCAAGTCTAAGGTTGGAATCCTCAAGATCCCAGTTGTCAGGAAGCGCAGCTGGTGTCTTTTGAAATAAGTGCGCTCACCCCATCTGACAGATGGACTAGGGTGGTCTTGAGGCTGGGGTCACAGATGAGCACTTTTTTTTTTTGGCATTGGGGGACAGCAGTATGATCTAGGGGTGCAGTGCCCTGCTCTTACCTCTCCTGACCTGAAGGTGGCAGTCTCTGACAATGCAAATTCACCTTCAGATTCCCAGCCTAGAGCTCTTGCCGCTGAACCATGAAGCAAAATTAGCTACTGCGGGCTCTGGGAACTAGAGCCTGGTGAAGCAATTAGGAACAAGACAGTTTCTGACTCAAAAGTGCAATGGACTCGGCCTGGACAACAGGTGTGAACCTTATTTATTTTGGTAAAGGCTAGGGAGACAGCTGTATAAGGTGTCCCACGTCACCTAGATGTGGCAGGAGGGTGAAAGGGAGGAGAGGTAGATTCATTCTGGGAGGTTTAAGCTAGTTTGAGGGTTTTCTTTGAAACAGTCTAATATTTCTGTATTTCAGGCTAGCACCAAACTCTATGTATGATCTCAGACTCTTTGATCCCCCTGCCGCAACCATCCCCATTGCTAGGATGTGGTGCTCGGGATGTAACTTCTTACACGCTAGGCAAGCACTCTGGGCTGCATCCACAGGCCCTGGAGTTGGGTTCTGTCGCTGGCATTCAAGGGTGTGGCAGATGCAATGGGTGACAGCCAGAGTGAACTACAACCTTCTGAAATGCAACTTGTGACTCAGCTTTCATGACATGGAGACTGTCCTTAAAACTTTGAAGTACAATATACTCAGGTTATCCTGACAGAGTACACAGCAGTCAGTCTGGCTGTCTATTATCTTACTACCTGGGGGAGTGTGTGTATGTATGTATGTATGTATGTATGTATGTATGTATGTATGTATGTATGTATGAAAACATAACTAAACTCATCACTTCTCACATACTAGGTTCATAGCCCACTGTATTAATGTGTTCTAATAGAAAATCCTGAACGGGGACTTTGGAAGCACAAACGAATGCCACTGTGCTCTCTGGAGAATTCTACACTCAAGAATTTGGAAGTAAGCCATGCATGGTGGTAGACACCTTTACCACAGGAGGCAGAGGCAGGTATATCTCTGTGAAGTTGAGACCAGCATGGTCTACCTAGCAAGTTCTAGGACATCCAGGGATACATGGAGAGATGCTATCTCAAAAAAGTTATAAAAATAAAAAACAAAAATAATTTGGAAGTAGTGGATTGGAGGGATGGCTCAGCAAAAGATGGGGGGTGCAGCTCCAGGGAATCAGATACTCTCTTCTGGCTGCTGAAAGTAACAGCAATAGCGTTCACTCATGTATACACACACACACACACACACACACACACACACACACACACACACACACACAGATAAAAGTAAATCTACAAAAAATTTAATTTGGAAGAAGTATAATAATTTTATAAAAAGCATTTGGAAGTACCTGAGAACCTGACTTTGCCTGACTTTGATCTCATAGCCCACATGGTAGGAGAGAAACAGCTCCTGCAAGTTGTCCTCTAACTTCTAAATAAAATAAAAATAAAAACTAACTAAATAAATGCAATTTAAGAATTAGAAGTATTTGTTCCACCCTGCAGTGCAGTAAAGAATTGTCTAACCTTATTTCAAAGGATTGTCAACTTAGAGTATACTTTAGTGTACTCAAGAGTCAAGAGACTGAAATGTCCATCAACTGATAGATAACAATAGTGCATATTCCCTCCATGTAATACCCAGCCATAAGACATTAGCCACTGACATGCTAAGACATGGACGGACTGCCGACATCTGAGGCTGAGACACAGACTGTTGGCATTGCCTATGTCTCTGCATATCTAACATGCTCCAAGGTGCAGCAGCTGACCCAGAGACAAGGACTCGTCTTTATAAAAAAAAACATTTATTGAGCACCCAATATGTGCTAAGCCTGTATTTTTTTCTTTTTGTATTCTGTGATTTTATTTTATAAAATTTACTTGATTGATAAAAGCGCAAAATTCAGGCTTCGACACTGTCACAGGACTTAGCGGTCAACCACATCATCTAACACTTCCAGCACCTTTCATCATCTGGAATGGAAACCCTGTCCACATCACAGCTTCTGCCCAGCCTTCTCTTCCTCAGCCCCTAATAACCACTAATCTGCTTTTGCCTCTATGATCTGCCTATTCTGGGTGTTTAGTGTGAATGGAATAAACTGCCTGTTGTGCTCGGCTTCTTCACTTCACCATCACGTGTCCAAGGTCCATCCATGTTGTAGCATGACCATGACTTATGTTTTATGGCTGAGTATTACATGGAGGGATATGACACATGTTATCCACCAATGGATGAATATTTCAGCCTCCTGGATCTTAATAATATCCTGTGCACATTGTTAAGAAGATGTTTACCTCTCTGTGTGTCTGAGTATGTGGCATATTTGTGCACAGGTGTGCATGGCCATACACCCATATGTTTGTGTACGTCAGGGATTGGGTCTTCTCTGCTATCACACTCTACTTCAAGGAGACAAGATTTTTTTCCCCCTTGAATCCAGGGCTTCTATTTTCTCAGCTAGGCGGCAAATCTGAGGCCCCATCAATCCTCTTGTTCTCTGATCTCTCCAGCTGGGGGTACAAGTGTGCCCAGTGTGCCTGGCTTGTTAAATGGGTTCTGGGATCCAAAGGTACCCATGAGCAGCAAATGTTCTTACTGCTGAGCCGTTTCTTCAGTCCCTGTGTACAAATTTGAATGAAAGTGTTTTTAATTCTTTTGGATATGATGGGAACCAATAAGATAATATTATTAAGAATTAAGAGCCATACTCTTCTCTGTCTCTCTCTGCCTCTGTCTCTTTGTCTCTGTCTCTGTTTCTTTCTCCCTTTGAGATAGTGTCTCTATATGGAGCCCTGGCTCTCCTGGAACTCTCTGTGTAGACCAGGCTGGTCTTAAACTTACAGAAATCCTCCTGCCTCTGCTTTCTGAGTACAGGGATTAAATGTGTACACCACTGTCTTAGGGTTTTACTGCTGTAAACAGTCACCATGACCAAGGCAAGTCTCATAAATGACAACATTTAATTGGGACTGACTTACAGGTTCAGAGGTTCAGTCCATTTTCATCAAGGCAGGAGCATGGCAGCATCCAGGCAGGCATAGTGCTGAGAGTTCTACATCTTCATCTGAAGGAAGCCAGGAACAGACTGGGCATCCTCAGGCAGCTAGGAGGAGGGTCTCCAAGCCCACCCCACAGTGACACACTTCCTCCAACAAGGCCACGCCTTCTAATAGTGCCATTCCCTGGGATGAGCGTATGCAAACCTTCACAACCACCATGCCCAGCCTTGACTTTTTCTTTTAATTAAAACATGTTTAGATTTTACTTATTTTTGTTTTATGGTGTATGGGTGTTTTGCCTGCATGTATATCTGTATGTCATATGAATACCTAGTATCTTCAGAGGCCAGAAGAAATAGATGGATCCCCTGAAACTGGAGTTACAGATGGTTGTAAACCACCATGTGGTTGCTGGGAATTGAACCCAGTTCTCTGGAAGAGCAGCCAGTGCTCTTAGCCACTGAGCTGTCTCCCTAGCCCTGAACGCCAGGCTTCTGAGCAAACACCTCACTCTTCCAAAACAGTTTTACTTATCTAATATTCTTACAGTGTGTCAGAGTTCAAGCCATGGTTCAGCACCTGTCTAGTCATTTCTAGAGCGTGTGAAGTGGTTTTCATTGTGGTTTGGATTTGTATTTTCTACCATATCCCCTTTGAGGATCTTGGGCTTTTTGTCACCTGTGACCGCAGAGAGTATTCCACGTGACACAAACAGCTTTTTCAACAGAGTTTTATTGAAACAGTTATATTAGCAAACTCCACACATACGGGTGTACACTATTGGCACAGAGGCACATGCCAGCCAGTTTCACTACTTAACTATACTTACATCAACCATGTGGACCTAGGAGCTGTGCTGCCCGTTCCCAGGGGTTGGCATATCTGATTGTCAAGGAATTGGCTCCCACTGTACTTGCAGAGGTCTGTCCTCTTGACAGGGTAACCCCTACAGTGAAGTCGCACATTAAGTTAATGAGCAATTTTGCTATTTAGATACTTGATGTGTGCTCCTTCTGGCACAAACCATCCACTGGGGAGAGTAAGTCAAGTGCATAGCTCCCCTCTCATCCCTCCAGGTGTCCCACCTTGCCATCTGCCTAAGGCGTGTTCTGAGCTTCCTCACCCCAAGTTACCTGTGCTTAGGTTAGAAAAATAGTTTTGTATGCCAGCCACTGAAATGTTGTGCATAGTCAGTAGGAACCTGGAGTGAGTGGGGCCCTTTGAATAATTCAGATATGGAAGGAGTGACTTCAATGTTTTCTATGAGTGTTTGTAAAAGCTACTGAGGGTCAAAAACAACTGTGACACTTGGGGCCTAAAGCTTAAACTGATTTCTCTCCGTTTACAGGAGCGGCATATGTCTAGGAGGTGATGGTTTTCTCTACCTCACACCCATGTCTCCTCCCACCTTGGACTCTTTTCTTTCCCTGTAAACAGCACTGCTGCAGTTTTCTTGGGTGAGGTATGGCCACTCAAGAGGCCATCTTACTTCCCATGCTAAGCTGAAGATACCAGATTCCATCCTAAGCACCAGCCAAGAGAGCTGTATTCCAGCTGGGTCAGTAAGCCAGCCAGGGCTGCCAGAGAGGTGGCATGTGTCGCAGCTGCCCCTAAGCCAAATCTAGTGATGGAGGCATAAAGCACAGGTGGCAGTTAGCAGGTGCAGCCTTGTTTAGATGAAGGGAAGAATATGACTTAAGATGTCACATTTTATCCGACTCTCCTATAGTTTTTTTTTTTTTTTAAAGAATAAATATGTTGGTTTAGTACCTTCCAGTCATTAGAAAAGTCCTTTAGTATCATAATGTAAACACATTTAGACTTAGTTGTGGATGAAGGGTAATTCCAAAAGTAGGTTAGAATCCACTTTCTGTTGGGTTAAATTTGTAAAACTGTAGCTTAGTAGGATGTTAACTGTTGCCAGGGAGTAGAATCAGCGCAGGGTTGCTGAGAGGGAGAGGGTCTAAGATGGCAGCTGTGGGCTGGTGGGTAGCCAGCAGGTTCCTTCCCTGTGCATGTACCTGCCCAGCCAGTGGAGTTGCGGGACTGGAGAGAAATGACACACATCAGCATCAAATGTTTTGGGGATGCTAGAAGGTGAGGAGATGGAGGGTCCACTACAGGGGGAGATGTGAGATGATGCTTGGAGCTCAGCCTTTCCTCTGGTGGGAAGCGAGTACGTGTCTGAAGGCGCTGACTGCTGAGCGAGGGCTCCACCTCCAGCTCCAGCCATCGCCAATGCTCTGAGAAAGATTATACTTTTAGGCTTTGGAGTGGGGTCCTGGCCACCTCAAGCCTGTCTCTCTCTCTCTCTCTCTCTCTTTTTTTTTTTTTTTTTTTTTTTTGGTTTTTCGAGACAAAGTTTCTCTGTATAGCCTTGACTGTCCTGGAACTCACTCTGTAGACCAGGCTGGCCTCGAACTCAGAAATCTGCCTCCCTCTGCCTCCCGAGTGCTGGGATCAAAGGCGTGCGCCACCACTGCCTGGCTCAAGCCTGTCTTAAAGAGTGAATGGGAGGAACCTGATCGATCCTAGGGCGGAGGCCAAGTTACTCTGGAGGCCATGAATCCTCCCAGAATCTCAATGCTTGTGTTGCACAGAATTCAAAGGCTATTCTGCCCTGTGCCATGTCAGAGTGAAGAAAGCAGGGAGAAGAGTGTATTGGGCCTAAAAGAACTGCAGGAGGATAATCACGGGGAGAAGTAGCTTCCACAGGGCCATTTTAGGGCCCTTGGAACCATATCTGTAATGTAGAAATGTCGCCCTTGTAGCAGCTGAGGCTGACAGCGCTCTCTGCCTCTGTGGTCACTACAGACTGGCATGGTCACAGCCCTGGAAAACACAGGTAACTGTTTTTGTCCCAGCCTGGGCCCACCTGGCCTATCCTCATCAAAGTTCAGTTTTCTGGGAATACCCATAAAGAAGAGAGGAGCCTGCCGACGCCGCCAGAGCCCTGAAGGCTTCAGGAGGCTGATGTGACCTGTAAATCCTGTAATCTGCAGAGAGCCATGGACCAACCAGCCAGAGACAAGGAGTCTGCAAGAGTAGCTTTCCCATCTACTTTGCCTTTCCTGCTGTTTCCAGGACCACCAAGCAAGCGTGGCCCTGTGCTACAGACACAGGCATCTTAGTCCCAACATTCTTTCTGGTCCTTTTCTGACACCACAGTATTTACAGCCTGTAAAGCATTTTTCCCAGTCTGGCAGTAATCTCAACCACATCCAAGTATCTTAAACAATTCCCCCTTTCCAGCCAGGTTAAAATGATGTACCCACAGGGCCCAAACACGGCAGAACACCATGCACTGTTTGTAGGACTGCATGGATCTGCATGGAGACGCTTGTTTTAAGCTGTGGGTATCGGGACTGCCGCCCTGTGTTAACGATTCTTTATTCTCACCCCTTTGAGTTTAAGAGCACAGACCTCCTATTCTGAACACTGGAGGATGAGAGCTTCCAGGTCCACCATTCTTGAGTGGGGAAATCACGCACAATCATTTCTCTACATCAGTGTCTCCGATAGCCTTTTCTGTGTGCTGTACATCCTAATCAATATTGCCTAGCCCAGTAGTTCTCTGGCTGGCACCATCATCTGCACTGAGCATCCACCTCGTCAGGGTGGGCAGTGTACTCAGTGTGCATACCTCTGCACAGGGCTGGGGAGGGGAAGATGCAGAGCCTCCCAGGGCCCAGAAGCATGGAGACATCACTTCAGGACTGAGGTTTATGGGTTCTCTCAATCACCGAGGTTAGAAATCGACCTTCCATTTCTACCTCACAGCTCCCCACCCCCCTTTTCCTATGTTTAGTCAGCTCAGTCTGGGGTCCCCTGGTCCCAAGCCAACTGCTAGGATGCTAGCCCCCAGCAGGGCCTGTCTGCCCTCTGCCTCTCACATAGCCTACAATTCATAGTGTTCTTTTCCCAAGCAGACTCTGGAGCTTCCCCAGCCCCAGAAGGGGAGATGGTGGCTTCAGCCCACCTTGCCTTACTCCTGCTGCTCCGCATGCATGACCCTTCTTCATCCAGACGCAGGAGGCTGCACTCTACCCTTCCACCTATGCCCTGGAAACTGTCCCCTCAAGACTCACCCTCATCTCACCTGCTCTTACTCCACAGAGTGGTCAACATGCCAGTTTCCAGGACAGTCACATATGCTCAACCACTGAAGTGCCTGAGCGCTGAGATGCATCCCCAGACCCCTGAGTCTTCATGGCTACTCTGCCTTAACTCCAAGTGCACAAGTCAGGTACACAATGAGAACTTTATAAAAAGTCTGTCAACAGGCTAGGCATGGTGGCACATGCCTTTAAAACCAGCACTCAGGAGGCAGAGGCAGGTGGATCTCTGAGTTTGAGGCCAGCCTGGTCTCCAGAGTGAGTCCTAGGACAGCCAGGGCTACAGAAAAAACCCTGTTTTGAAAAACAAAGAAAGAAAGAAAGAAAGAAAGAAAGAAAGAAAGGAAGGAAGGAAGGAAGGAAGGAAGGAAGGAAGGAAGGAAGGAGGGAAGGAAGGAAGGAAGAAAGAGAAAGAAAGAAAGAAACAAAGAAACAAAGAAAGAAAGGAAAAGACAAAAAGGACTGCTGACAAAACTAACACCATAGTCTGGCCTTTCCCTTCTAAATGCCACCGTTTTAAATTCAGCAGTTTTCTTTCTTGACATTAATGAACAGTGACCCCTTGTCAGGAGGACTCCTGATGTGAAATCAGTCTTGTTTTCTTGTAGCCGGACAAGGACCCCTAGAGCAAAGGCGAACAGCAAAGGAACAAGTGGCTTTCTTTCCCTGTTTGGTGTCATTTAGTGCATAGACTAGGGAGAGCATGGAGGTGGGGGGACTAAGGCCAGGAGGGCTTACAAAGCCTGCAGGACACGCCAGTTAGTAAGGTTAAGTCACCCTGGTTTGACGACTTTCTGACCACATATTTTGGCATCCCAGGATGTCATGCCTCAGGGCAGGATGGGAAGCAGAGACTCAGCTTCATGATGGATTGGCTTTCAGGGATGTGTCTTATGAAGGAACAACCAGAGGAGCCAGGAGATGGAGGCTGATTCAAAAGCAAGGCTTAGTGGGCCTTAGGAGGACTTTTAGTCTGTTGATGTTTTCCTAAGAGGGGAGCAAAGGCAGACGCCCTGGATGGATATACTCATTACTTCTGGAGACCCTCTCGGGACTTTATACCTGGATGTCCAGGCCAGTCAGCTGTCCTTTCTCCCTGAAGTAACAGGACCAGAGTGGCCCCTCCACAAGGAAGCTAAGTATCTCAAAAGCTTAAACCTCTGTATTCAAGCTGCTGCAGCCCAGTTCACAGCTAATGCTGCCTATGGCTGTGGATCCTGAGAGGCTCTATGGAGTATGCCAGTAATGGTCGTGCGCCTATCTCCACCTGGGTATCCAGGGTGGCTTCCTAGGATGTCCCCTCATCATAGCTCCTGGTAGGAAGCTGTTATCCTCTGTACTTCCAAATCACATGCCCTCAACAAAGAAGCCAATGACCTTCTGGACAAAGACAGGACATCTGGATCTGAGTTGGAGGTGGCCCCAATTTTCAGGAAAAGGGGGTCAACCTGGTATCTGGAGCACCATTCTGAGTGAATCCCTTCACAGGAACTGCCTCCTTGGCTGTTCTACAATGACCACATGCCCCAGTTTTTTCAGAGATGCAAACACTTTTCAGTAGATTTTAGAGGACTCAATTTAAATTTTTTTCCCCCCAAACAGTTCCATTTCTTTTTTTTAGTAAAGAGACTGTCTAGAGTGGAACTTAATGTATATGCCTTTATAAGACAGATGAGACCTGGAGAACATGGTTCACTGGGATCCGAGTCTTGGTTATGGAGAAGACAAGGCCAGGCTTTGGACAACATGGCAATTGCAGCATCCATCTGGTCCGCCACACCAAACGCTTCCACCTGAGCCTGTGGACCCTGGCAGTCTAGTCTCCTGCTGAAATGCTCTCACTGAGAACCTGTCTTTCAGAACGATAATCTATTGAAACTTTATCAAAAATATTTTTATAGTACAAAGACTATAAAAAAGAAAGACAAAAGCCCTTGGTAAGCAGTAAAAGTGAAAGCAGGTAAGACCTTAGACGTTGGTCCTGGTCCAGCCTCGAGTCCTCAAGCGAAGTGCGGGGACTCACCCTGCCACCATGTTCTTACAGGCTCTCAGCACTTGGGCTCTCTGAGGGTCTGCTTCAGGCACAGGGGCATCTGAGGAATCATAGCGACATGTTACAAGATGCTGTGACAGGGGAGAAGCCACACATGTGAAGATGACATGTATGTGCCTCAAACTTATGACCCATAGAGCCAATAAAAGTGTCAGGGTGGGAGCCTGTCCCCCCCTCTGCCTGTTGTGTTGTCACACGCACGGCTAGACACTGGAGCTGCATTCTCCTAACAAGGGTCTGAATACCTTCGCAGTTTTGACGAGGAACAGGCTGACCGTGGCACAAACTTCTGCAGAAAGGAGGTGTTTTGCTGATCCTGGTCCCACAAGTTCCTCATATGTTAACTTGATGTCATTCTGGATGTGTGGGAAGAGCACACATGTCCCCAGTGTCCACCATGCTGGCCACAGCATCCTCTTCTGTAAGTCTGGCTGCCAGGGCTCCAGTGTTTCTTCATGTTGGTGCTGAGGCTGGCAGGATGGCACTGGATTGGACAATCAAGATGGAGAAGGAGGAGCCCCCATTTGGTATTTAATAGCAGGATGTTGGTTTACACTTCCTAATAAAACATTCAAAACCATTTTGGTGTTGATGACTATTAACCTTATCCCCTGCGGTCATCGTGCAAGGCTCCTGGTGCCACCTCCCCATAGATACCACAGACAGTGGGGACAGATGCCTGCCATATCCAGTGCCTATGTAAATACTTGTCATCTTATGTCACACTCATCACAGGTGCTGGAAAATGACAAAGCAGATGACCATATGATCCTGTGACGTCAGATTCGGGGCCCCATGGCCTGTGTCCTCCCAGCTCTGGAGGACAACAGGAGGTCGGAGTCTCAGAGGGGGAAAGGAAGATGAAGCTTCTCTTGAAGGACTCCCTATGGGAGGAGGCCTTTTACCAGAAAATACAGTAAGAGACAGAGGGCAAAGGGAGGCAGGTCGAGGAGCCACGATCCATACTCTACATCAGTGGGACATTTATGTGCAGGCTTTCCTGTGCATGTAAGGACCACAAAATATATTTTACAAACCCCACATGCCACCCTGACACAGAACAGCGTGCGACTACTTGGGGACACGGACACATTTGCAACAAACGCATCATTAACCCCTGGCCCCACCTCTTCTCTGGAAACAGCAAGGCTCCTGAGGTGCCCATGCTCAGTGATCAGCTCTGGGTGGTGCCACGAGGCTCACCTGGACAATAATGCTGCCCTTAAACCTCACCTTGGGGAAACTCTGTAATTTAACCCTGAACCCCAGCTTGCGCCCAGAGGTACTGCCATTCCTCCCAGATGGACGATGACAGAGGAATACAAAGTAAGAAAGGTGACCATAAATCAAATCTCAAAAGGAGAGACCCCCAATAGCCCGTTTTTTTTTGTTTTTTTGTTTTTTGTTTTTTTTAAAAATCAGGTTTTGTTCTCATCATACATGTCCAAAGAAGGTTCGATTGTGGAGAATTCACTCTCATACACCAGGCTACGAGGCGACAGGGAGTTCCGGTGAAAGCTGTGCCCACCTGAAGAAGGAACAAGAAAACAGACTTAGTATGGCCTTAGCCTGGATCAGCAGAACCTTGAAGGAGGCTGTTGATCATCTTTGAGCCACTGTCTCTTATCACTAGAAGGGAAGTAATGTAGGGATTGTATCTCTGAGAGCTAGGACTGGGATTCAGGGCCTCTAGCACACCGGAGGAGCTCTGCACCTCTGAGCTGTCCCTGTGCCCTATAAGCATGATGGACATGGGTTTCCATTTTGTTTATTTTGAGATAGGGTTTCAGGTAGACAAGACTAGCCTTGAACTCACTAGAGCTGGCCTTGAACTTCTGGTCCTCTTGTCTCTATTTCCTGAGTCCTGGGATTACAAGCACGTGTTACCTTATCTAGTTTACGGGATGTACAAACCCAGGACCTTGTGCATGATAGCCAAGCACTCTGCCAACTAAGGCACAGCCACAGCCCTTTGTAGGCTATTTTAAATATATACATTCCCAGGGCTGGAGAAATGCCTCAATGGTTAAGAACACCTGCTGCTCCAGCAGAGGTCTGGAGTTCAGTTCCCATGACCCACAACAGGGCTCATAACTGTCCGTAACTAATTCCAGGGGATCCAACCAGGGGGTCGTCTTCTGACCTTCATGGGTGTTGCACACACGTGGCACACAGACGTATATGCAAACACTCATACACATAAAAATAAATAAATCTTTCAAAAAATCTTCCAAACTATGTATAGTGCCGGGTTATGACCCCTGAAGGCATCACTGTAGATCATCAGATGACAGCTGCCTGATGCTCGTGGAAGGACACCATTGATATGTCTGAAGACGCCTTATGGCCTCAGTCATGTGAAAAGCGCCAAATCCTCTCCCCCTCTGAACATCTGTCCTAGCCTGGCCTGCAGGTGTCAGTACGCAG
Source organism: Uromys caudimaculatus (assembly GCA_028551405.1). NCBI lineage: Eukaryota > Metazoa > Chordata > Mammalia > Rodentia > Muridae > Uromys > Uromys caudimaculatus. Next base: position 66,349,131 of record CM052710.1, read on the forward strand.
AAGTTCTCCAGCAGCTGGGAAACCCTGGGGATCCTGGGTGGAGAGTTCTGAGGATCTGTTAGCACACTGAAAAGTTTTGGATTGAAGAAGATGGTAAGAGTGCTTGCCGTCGAGTCTGGTGACTTGAGTTTGATCCCTGGGACTCTCACGGTAGAAGTAGAAAATTAATTCCTGCGAGCTGTCCCCAGAATCTATATGTGTGTTACAGCAGATACGTGCTTGAAAACACAGACTAAGTCAAATGTAATAAAATGATTTTTAAAATGAAAGTTTTAATTTAGGAACCAGTAGGCAAAAGTGCTCCAGAGCCTAAGGGCCCTAGTCCCACGTCTACAATAACATAAGAGGCTGAGTGTAATCCCAGGTCTGGGAAGGCATATACTTCCCAGGCCAGCAGAGTCACGGGCTCCCTGGCCAGACAGTCTAGCCTAAGAACTGAGCTCCAGGTCAAAACAAGGTGGATGACCACTAAGAAATGACTAAGGGGCGATGCCTTCGCTGACCTCTGGCCTCCCCATACACTCTCCTACACATCTGCCCACACAGGCATGCAAGCACTCCACACAAAAGTCTTCATTCATATTAAAGTCATACCTTCACATGGTTTGGTTAATCACTAATGAAATCTGAGATATTTTATTGGGGGGTGGGGAGCAGCATATCTTTATGTAGTGTAACCATGCTGGCCTTGAACTTGCAATCATCTTTAATTTTTTAAAATTACTTTTTCTGCTTCTGCGTTTTCAAGTCAGGGTTTCTCTGTGTAGCCCTGGCTGTCCTGGAACTCACTCTGTAGACCAGGCTGGCATTGAACTCAGAGATCCGCCTGCCTCTGTCTCCCAAGTGCTGGGATTAAAGGTGTGTGCCACCACCAGCAGTTTTAAAATTAATTTTATTTTATGTATTATGTGTTTGCCTGCATGATCTCCAGGAACCGGAGGAGCCACAGACAGTCGTGAGGCACCACGTGAATGCTTGGAACTGAAGTGAGATCTCTTAACCACGGAGTCACCGTTCCTGCTCCTGAACCTGCAGTCGGTCCTCTTGCCCCCATTTCCCAAGTGCTGGGATTCCAGGCCTGGGTTTCAACTGATCTCATATGGGACCCCTTCCACTCCCTCTGCCTCAGTGGCTGAGCACAGACTTACACAACCAGCTGACACCAGGTGTTCTGAAGGCCACAATTGTCAACTTCACTTTTTCAGAGAGTACAATTTTTAGTGACTCTTGTAGAATTTATGCTTTAAATAACATACTTGATTTTTTTCACTTTTAAAATTTATTTTGTGGCAGGTGGTGGTGACACACACCTTTAGTTCCAGTATGAGTAAGGAAGATCCCAGGCAGATCTCTGAGCTCAGAGCCAGTCTGGTCTATAGAGTTCCAGAACAGGAACTCAGGAGGATTCTGCAGAGAGAGACCGTGTCTTATTTTCTGTGGGTGTTGGGGGTGGTAACTGTATGCCATTCAGCTTGTGTGGAGGTCAGAAGATAACTTTCAGGAGTAGATTCTACCTTGTGGGTTCCAGAAATTGAAACCCAGGTTGTCCGGCTTGGTGGCAGGTGTCTTTACCTCTGAGTCCTCTTGCCGGCCTAAAAGTGCCGATTTTGAGATGCAAATTCTCACTTGAATTCCCACTAAGGAACATTAGGATTTTTGTCCCTATCTTTGTACCCCCCTTCTCCCATAAACAATGGTCCAGGTAATTATTTTTGAGAACGTAATACATTTGGTGCTTATACTATTTGACTGTGCCACTCAGAACTAAGCCATATTCTTGTTTTCTTTTCTGCATGGCTCTGTTTTGTTGCTGTGGTTTTATTAAGGTAACAGAGGAATAAAGTAAAATCAACATGATTAAGAATGTACAACTTCAAGGGCTCCTGTAGGGAGCTAGAGAGATAGCTCGGTGGTTGCAAGTGTGATGTGCAATCATGAGGACCAGAGTTCAGATCCCAGTACCCATGCAGCAAGCCAGGCTTCCCATAACAGCAGTAACTCCAGGTCTGAGGAACTGCATGGTCTCTTGTGGCCTCTGCATCTGCACAAAGAAGCATACCAGCACATATTTGTATATGCTCTCTCACACACAAATGAATACAATAAATCAAGAAAAACAGAGGTTTTATGCATATAAACATAGCCAGACTATAGAACACGAACATGTCCAACGCCTGCCAAAATTTCCTGGAATCTTTTACTAATCCCTTCCTCTCTTACCAGTCTCCTCTCCATGGAAACAGGTTATTTTGTATCTTTCTAGAATACTGAATCATTGAAAGTTGCTATGAACATTTATGTACAGGCTCTGTGTGAATATCTAATTTCATGTCTCCTGGGTTAAATGCCTAGGAGTGGAATGCCTGGGGAGACCTACGCTTAACATTTTATGGGGCTCCCAGGTTGTTTTGTGCACACTGCAAATGCTGCTTTCCAGCCCTGTGAGCACTGTGCCTCTCACCAATCCTGTGTCAGTCTTTAAAATCACTCCTGGGTCTCCTGTCTACATCTCCCAAATGCTGGGCTTACAGGTGTGCACTACCCCACCCGCTTGCCTCTTAGTTTTTAAGATTCTATTTTCATTTTCTGTGTATGAGTGTTTTGCCTGCATGTATGTGTATCGTGTATGTATGTGCCCGGTACCTACGAAGATCAGACCAAGGCATTGGATCCCCTGGAATTGTAGTTACAGATGGTTGTGAGTCACCATGTGGGTGCTGTGACTTGAACCTAGGTCCTCTGCAGGAGCAGCAAGTGCTCTTAACTGCACAGCCATCTTTCTAGCCCCTTTCCTTGCAGCTTTGATTTGCCTTTTGCTAGTGATTATTGATACCAGGCATTCTACCATGCTTGTGTCAGGGGTGGGTCCTGGGGCTTGAACCCAGGGCACTGTGCACACTAGACCAGAGCTCCACCGTGGAGCTACTCCTCAGATCTCCTTCTTCTTGATAGGGAGATCTTTGTTGCCCTGGATAGCCTGGAATCTGCTGCATAGACCAGGCTGGTCTCAGGCTCACAGAGATCTGCCTGCTTCTGCCTTGAGTGCTGGCATGAGCCACCTGCTTTTGTTTTTTGAATTATTAAAAAAAAAAATTGAGATCCAAGCCCTTTGTCAGAAATGTCTTGAAAATACTTTTTCAAGAGAAGCTTTTAATTTTTAATAACATGAATTTTGAAGAGCAAGCTCCAAATTTTGGTAAAATCCAATTTATTGACTTTTTTTCCCTTTCTTAGCCTGCACTTTTGAGTCAGATTAAGAAATCTTCACCAATTCCAAGGTTATTGAGATTCTTCTCCTATGATGTCATTGAGAAAGACATCCTCTGTTTTATGAGCCATCCTACTGTCACGACTGACAGATACCTCAGCAGCTAAGAGAATGGCGGTTCACAACCACCTGTACCTCCAGCTTCAGGAGATCTGGTGCCCTCTTTTGGCCTCTTTGGGACCTGCATGCACATGGTGCAGGGACATAGATGCATGCAAAATATCCATACTCATAAAAAGTTTTTAAAAATATTGTATTTTAAAAATCATGTTTTCTGTTAAGAGTCAGCTGACACCATTTTACCTGCCCACTTCCCTGGCTGGTCAGAACAGGGCTCAGTGGTAGAGCACAAGTTTATTATGCTGAGGCCCTGGGTTCAAACTGTAGCACCAAATAAGAGTAGAAACTGAGAATGTCTACACTTAGTTCACTAATCTGTATCTGTTAACTGGCGTCATTGAAACACACACACACACACACACACACACACACACACACACACACACACACACACACACACACACACACACACACACACTTTTCAGAGAGAGGTATGAGGCTGCTTTTGCCAAGGAAGTAAAGAGTATTCTTGAACCCTTTCTTGATTTTGCTGCTGTTGTTACTGGTTACAAGATATTATTAAGACTTGTGCAAACCTATGAATTCTCATAGACAGCACACCCCTGACCTAAGAAGCTGAATGCCACCAGTGCCCTGCAAGTCCCTCTTGGGACTCTCTAGCATGTTCACCTCTCCTTTCTCCTTGGGGAAAACCATGTCCAGACTCTTCCTTGAGCATGGACCTTCCCACCTCAGCTCTGAGCACTGAGGTTACAGAGATACCCTGCTAGCCCTGGCAGTCTTTATTCTGAGTGAGTCTCTAGTGACAGATATTTATTTCAGGAATCTTTCCCCAACATAGTATATTCCGATACTTTTCTAATTGTGGCATGGATTAACTTATCTATCACATCACCTGCTGTGTCCTTTTTTTTACATTTTTTTTATTCATTTATTTTTTTGAGACAGGCTCTTTCTACTTAGCTCTGACTGTTCTGGAACTTTACTATGTAGACCATGCTGGCCTCAAACTTACAGAGATCTGTCTGTCTCTGCTTCCTGAATGCTGATATAAAGCCATTCACTACCATACCCGGCTCAGTTTGTGTGTGTGTGTGTGTGTGTGTGTGTGTGTGTGTGTGTGTGTGTGTGTGTATGGTTTTTAAAAAGATTTATTTATATGAGAACACTGTAGCTGTCTTCAGACACACCAGAAGAGGGAATAGGATCCCATTACAGATGGTTGTGAGCCACCGTGTAGTTGCTGGGAATTGAACTCAGGACTTCTGGAAGAGCAGTCAGTGCTCTTAACCACTGTGCCATCTCTCCTGCCCTCACTTTGTGCTTTTTTAAATAGTCATGATTGGGCTGGGGAGATGGCTCAGTGGTTAAGAGCACTGACTGCTCTTCCAGAGGTCCTGAGTTCAATTCCCAGCAACCACATGGTGGCTCACAACCATCTGTAATGGGATCTGATGCCCTCTTCTGGTGTGTCTGAAGATAGTTACAGTGTACTCATATAAATAAATAATCCTTAAAAAAAAAAATCTTTGCTTCTTTGCCAAACCTTAAAGTTTTTAAGATATTCAATTTTACCTTCTGGAAGCTTACTTGTTTATTTACCCTTTCACATTTGGGTCCAAATTTTCAAGTATGGCAGGAATTTTAATTCCTTTTTCACCTGTGCAGACGTGGCGCCATCCTGTGTGTGCCCTCCTCGTCTCTTGCTGCAGAGCATTCCTAGATGCAGTGCTCGGGAGTTACCACTCCTAGTCTGATGCTCCTAGTCTGTCCTTGAGTCAGCACTGCACAGGCCTAACTGCTCTTGGGTTATGTAGTCTCTGTAAGTCCTCCGCTTATCTGCCCCTCCAGACAGTCTTGATATTCTTGCCCTTTTCACTTCCATATAAATTCTAGAATTTAGCAAGTTTGTCAAATTATGCCTCTCCACACTTGCCTCTTGGAATCTTACAGAACTTTCAGGGGATCTGCAGATTAATATGAGACATTACTGAGTTTGTCCGTCCTCTAACTTGTGACATTTCTTCTCTTAGGTCACCTTGAATAGCTCAGTAGCTCAGTAACAGTGCACAGTGGCTTTCTGCATAGAAGCCCTGTGTCTCTTTCAGTCTTATTCCTTCACAGGCTCTCTACTTGATACTCTTGTAAGCAGTATCTTTTTGAACATTTCATTTTTAATTGCTTCTTGTTGGTGTATGATTTTAAAAAGACAGGATCTTGCTGACTGGGTCCAGAGCTGCTGGGTCAGATGGCCCTCCTCCCTCAGCCTGTGTAGCTGGGTTCATGCCACTGGGCCTGGCTTGGTATCGCAATGTGTGACTGACTGCTAAATTTGCTTCTTCATTTTAAAAGCTGATTTGTAGGCTCCAAGGGTTTTCTCCTTAAGTTGTCTGTTGACAGTGGTAGTTTTAGTTCTTCTTACTTTTTACTTAAATCTTTCATTTCTTTTTCTTGCCTTACTATAGTAGCTAATACTGCCGCTGGTGTGGTAGGAGACTCACAGTAGGTATGTTTCCTTATAGTAGGGAAGGAGCATGTTTTCAAGCCTGTGGTCATTTTTAAAATGCACTACAGTCAAGATCTGGTATCTGTGATAGACACTGTATCAGTAAATTACCATGTGCTATGTAAGCTCAGGGAAAAGCTGACTCCAGGGCTGGAGAGATGGCTCAGTGGTTAAGAGCAGTGACTGCTCTTTCAGAGCTCCTGAGTTCAATTCCCAGCAACTACAGATGGTGGCTCACAACCATCTGTAATAGGGTCTGATGCCCTCTTCTGGTGTGTCAGAAGACAGCTACAGTGTATATATATATATAAATAAATAAAATCTTTAAAAAAAGAAAGAAAAGCTGGATCTGGAGGCGGGGCTGCTACATACCCTGCCCCCTTGTCTAGCACAAAGCATAAGACTCAGTTACTGTTTATCCCATGATGCAAGAGCACCAGAGGTGGGACTCAAAGTCTCACGCTGGAGAGGACACTTTGCCTGGGACCCTCATCATTTGTCAGTCAGTCTGGTGGACTGCTTGGTGCCCAGGCTTTTCCAATCAGACCTATTGGACAGTGGAAGTGTCAGATCTAACACTCTACCATCTTTCTGATGTACACTGTTTGCTTCTTTCCCTCGATCCTGCTGTATATTCAATATATTCATTTGGAATGGAAGTCATGGTTTTGCGAATCATCTCTTTATGAAACAGCTTGGAATTTTAGCATTTTTTTCTCCTATAATTATTAAGATAAAAACACAGCATTCTGCTTCCCCTGCTCCCACCGATTAGTTCAAACATACATATTTTCAGAGAAACAAAACCAAAGATGGCCAGGACCAGGTACGTAGTACACGGCTGTAATCCCAGCACTCAGGAGGCCGAGATAGGGCTGTCCTAAATTCAAGCAAGCCTGGGATAACAACAGGACCTGTTTCAGAAGAAGAACTGCACAGACCCACACTCAGACACACATGCAGTCACACACACTGACATATACACACCCAGACAGACAGACACAGGCAGACATAAACACACATCAACAAACTCTTAGGTTTTCCTACTTACATGTTATCAAGATTCTTTCCCCTAATATTTTGTTTAAAATCCCTGTATCTTTGGAGCTGGGATGGCTGCTCTTCCAGAGGACCTGGATTAAATTTCCCACCATATGGCAGCTCATAACCACTTGGAACTTTAGTTCTCTCTCTCTCTCCATATATATATATATAAACAATACCAAATATTCACATCTATATTTGCAAAATAACCTATCTATCTCTCCTTTCTTTCCCTTTCAACTGAGGTTAACTGGTACTGATCCTATGCAGATCACAGAAATACTTGGCAAGTTTCCCCCTTTCCTACTCTTTCTTAAATGTTACAAAGAATTCTCCAGTAGAAGCTCCTCTATTAGTGATTCTCAACCTGGGGTTTGCAACCCCTTTGAGGGTCAAATGACCCTTTCACAGAGGTTGCCTAATGCCATTGTAAATTGTATCTACATGACAATTCATAACAGTTGCACAATTACAGTTATGAAGTAGAAATTTTATGGTTGGGGGAGGGCGGTCACAGCATGAAGAACTATAGTAAAGTGCTGCAGCATCAGGAAGGTTGAGAACCACTCTGGACCTTACGGTTGTCTTTGAGGAATGATTTTAACTTATGGGTTCAATGTATTACTTAGATGTTGGTGAATTTAATTTCCTATTTCTCATATCAATTTTGAATTGAAAGACATTTATCAACATTTAATCTTCAGAATTTATTGACAAATTCCAGTATTTTTATTACTTTAAAATTTTTTTATTTTTATTAATGTGTTTTGGTCTGTATGAGTGTATGCCACATTGAGTGTATATGCCCAAAGAGGTCAGAGAGGGCATTGTATTTCCTGAAGTTGGAGTTACAAGCAGTTGTGAGGCACCTAACATGGGTACTGCGAACTGAACTCGGGTCCTCTGGATGGCCAGAAGTGATGTTAGCTGCTGTTCCAGTCCCTATGGCTACTTTTAAAAAATCATGGCCAAAAGTACCAGCAGAATTTGGTATCTTCATCACCTGTTAGTACATCTCGAGAACTTTTCCATACATATTGACTTTTTCAACCTGCAAGCCTGAAACCCTAAAGCCACCAAACGGCTCTCCATTTCCCTCCCTAGAACTCCAGGTCTCACTGTTCTCTCCTGTGCTTCTTTGTAGTTTCTGATGTGTACACTCTGTAGTCATGTGTTTTCATTCTTAGGATTGGGTATCGGTGTCTCCTTGATCAGGAAATGACATTAATTTCATTATCTTTTTAAAGAAATGCCTCTGTGTGATTTACTTCAGCTGTGCATTCGTCCTTCATTCACGGCAGTCTAAAGTTGATTGAATTCAGTTTGTTCTTGAGAGAAATGCCTAGCGCAGGGCCTCTAGCCTTTCTAGACTCAAGGTCACAGATGCCTAACATAAATAGCGGCATCATAAAAGTTTTAAGGCATTTTTAATCACTTAAAATTACACACTATTACACTTTCTGTTGTCTATGTTTTCCTGAATTTCCATTTGTAATTATTTTCCTTATGTGTAAAGTTTTTTTTTTATTTTTGATGAGGTCTCAACTATGTAGCCAGGATCCTCCTACCTCAGCTTCCCAAATGCTGGTTGCCTACCCTGTTTTGCCTAACTCAGCCTAAGTCATAACTGTTCTACACTAGAAAGTCTAGTGACCTAGTAACAATCACTTCTGAGACAATCAAAATTTAATTGCATTTCAACAGCTTTCCAGCTTTAGATGAAGCAGATCCAAGGTTGTGACCGTGTCTTTTGATGAAGCTAAAAAAACAAAAAACAAAAAACCACTGCAAAGTAAAGGCAGACAGTTCTTGTGCTCAGCAGTAGCCAATAAGCCTACTAAATAACTCAGATTTGACAACATTTAAGAATTAGGTTGGAAAGACTGCAATCAGTTAATAAGTGCTGAACTAGCATGCATGGAGCCCTTGGTTTGAGCACCATCACTGGGACAAAGGGGACAAGACGTTTAGGTGGTCAAGCTCACCCTTGTCTACATGTCAAAGTTGAGGCTAACTTGGACTACCGGGGAGGCCTTGTCTCAAAACAACAAAAACAGCCCTCAGACTCTTCACTATGAAACCTGTGTTCTGAAATGTAACAGTGGTTTACAAATCCATTGTCTTGAATCTTCTTTTAAAAAATAAATAATGTTCAAAATCTGCTCTGATTCTCACTTTAAAAAGGCTTGGATACTGGTACAGCCTCTACTTCCAGGTCAGGTGACAGTTCATGGCCATAAGTCAGAAGGCTGTTTTGTTGCTGTCTTAGGCTTCGTGGTGACTGCTTGGGTGGGAAGCAGCTGGCTAGGGTTTCCATAGAAAGCTTTCCTCATATAAAGCAGTGGGAGGCAAGAGGGAGCCTTTCCACTGAACACACTGGCTACGCATTCTCTCTTGTTCTTTAGAGGTGAACACAGCTCGGCCTACCCAGTGTTCACTTTGTGAACAGGAAGGAAATGAAGATGGGCTGTAAGACCTTAGTGCTCAGAGCCTTTCTTAGGCTGAATATGCCTGACGAGGCTTTCTTTCTCTTCTCAATACCAGGAAAGACTTTGCAGGATCAGCTCTTTTTATTTTTTTAAGGAAGGAACTACAGAAACGACTGAGCCAGGCACCTTCACTGACATAATTTTTCAAATCTTCCAAGCCCTATATGCTGCTTCAGTAACCTTTACTCGTTAGCAAGGAGACTGAGGATGGAGGAAGCTCAGTGAGTCAGGCAAGGGTCTCATGCCTGTCTGCTATACATTCTAATGCAGATCAGATCAACAGAAAGCAGACACTGGTTCACAGGAGAGCCGACGCAGAGTCAGTTTACTTTATCCAAAGCTTACACCTGCCTGGACAGCAACCTAGTGCCACAGGCTTCTGTTGCTTGTCCCTGTTTCCAAATGAGAGAGGGTCCCAGACCAAAGCTAAGCTGCAGCACACTTATACCCAACAGTAAGTAGAGTGAGTGAGGAGACAATCACAGGTTCATTTTTTTGAGTTGTTTGTTGCTGTTTAAGAACTGGATAAGGAATTTACTACAGTAAAACCAAACAACCAGAAAGGAAAAAAGTTAAGGACACTTTGGAATCTTTTCTCTGCTATTTAAAAAGTCTAAAAGCTAGAACTTTGCTGGCCAAAGGGAAATGAGGCTTACTTTTCCAGGCTTAGTGGCTGCAGCTGTCTTCGGCCCAACATAGGACCAGGAGACTCTGCAAGTTCCTCTTTAGACACACTTACCAACTCTGGGTCCACTGGTGCCAGGGCTTCCCTGACACAAAGTATTCTTAAAAATATTTCTTTTTTGGTTTAAAAAAAAAAAAAAAACCAAAACTAAAGTAAAAACAATGTATGCTTTACCTGTTACAAAAACTTCCCCAAGGATTTAGAGCTGAAATATCTGCCTCAGTCTAAATATGGTCACATTCTAAGTTTTAAAATACCAAGCGAAAAAAATTATTCAATTTTATATATTAACTCTATGCATGTCTACTAAAAAATAAACAATTTCATTTTGATGCTAATTCTGAATTGGGCCCAAAGGAATAAAAAACACATTTTAATGTACACCTCACACACACACACCCTACTACTTTTTTGGTTACTGAGATCACAATTAGAACATGAAAATCTGACATCAGTTAAATATCAAAGATACAAACTACCACATTCTCATCTCAGTTACTGATGACCTACATTTCCTGTCTCAACCTATAAATTTACTCTTCTTCATCTTTTAGTTCTTGCCAAAATTATGCTTTATTTCTTGCAGAATTATTTGACAGTACTTATTTTTAGAGAAGCAGTATGGGATGCTAAAGACTTAGAATCTGTGGAGAGAGGAGATACACTGAACTAGCAGAAACAGCAACACAGCTGTTTGAGTTCCCCCATCTTCTGATGACTGTTTTGAAAGAGAACAGCTGATCACAAATGAGAAGAAATAGCAGAGGGAGAATTACTGTGATTCCGCTGGAATAAGAGGAGGTGGCAGGGACTGCACTACTAATTCACCAAACTGTGCTAAGGAAGATGTCAACTCCACAAACTCTTCTGATGGAGAATAAGGTCAGCTGACAGCTGTGCCACCAAGACAGCCCTTTAACAGTGAGGCTCAGTGTGTAGGAATGTAATCAACAAACTGTGTGGCTTAAACATTTCTCCACTTCCATATACGTGACAGAAGAACCAATGTGCATGGGTTAAACCTAATAGGATCACAGGGAGAAGCAGAGGATTTAACAACAGTAGGTGAAGAGTCAGTGCCCACAGTCTATGACGGGCAGAACAGACAGAAAAGAAGCAAGGAGAAGAGAACTGTGTACATTAACCAACTAGACACAACAGACACCCACACAGTACTGCGCCTGGTAACAGCAGAATCTTCCCAGGTGTGCACTGAGCACCCCCTGCAAGACATGAGGCGTGCTAGTGAAGACGCTTTGGTACATTAAACAGTAAAAAGCACAAAAGCTCTCCACCTAGTCCAACCAATCAACCAACCAACCAACCAACCAACCAACCAACCTACCTACCAACCTACCTACCAACCAACCTACCAACCTACCAACCAACCAACCAACCTACCTACCAACCAACCTACCTACCAACCAACCTACCTACCAACAGATCTGGAAGAATTTAAAATGAGATTGGAAATCTGTAAAAGACTGGGGAAAAAAATCTATAAATGTGTAGGGTTTAAAGAATATAACTGCTAAATAATCAGTGTGTCGAAGAAATCACAGGGGAAAGAAGAAATTAGTAAATAGAAATAAATATGGTTAGGAGAAATAGGACTTGGAGGGAGACTTTTGGCTATAAGCATCTATACTTTAAAAAGAAGCCAAACATGCATAACCCTGCCTACTCAGTACACTGAGTGTAAGGGCCACTGAGCTCATGAGTTCCAGGCTAGCCTGGCACATACAGACTGTTTTCAGACACAACAACAACAACAACAACAACAACAACACCCCAGATACCAAAAACTCCCCAAAGACCTCGGATCAATAACCTAATCTTTCACTTTAACAGAGGGAAACAAGCCAGGTGTCATCTGTGGTGCACATCCGTAGTCTAGCATTTGGAGGCAGAGGCAGTTCATCCTGGTGGCATTTACAGTGCCAGGACACTCCATGTGATAGGATGAGAGGTTGAGTGGGTGAGCAAGTGAGCCCAAACGCGTGCAGGAGCGCACACCGAGTTGTGAGACCACTAGAGAAACGTGAAACTTTCTAGGAAGAAGAGCCTGGACCATACGGGTGGGTTCTCAGCATCTGAAGAACTACCATCGACCCTTGCACTCTTCCTAACACAGAGGTCAGAACACTGCTGAGATCAGTGTTACAATGATGCCAAACGGAGCACAGATAAACTAGGAAATGTTAGCCAATCACCTCTTACAAATTGAAGAAGTCATCAGAAAAATCCTAGCAAACTGGGTCCAGCAATGCAAAGGACACATTCTGTGAGATTACCTTAGGAATGTGAGGCTGGTTCAGAATATGGAAAAAGTGTAATTGCTGGGATTTGCGTTGGCTGTGGACAGCACTGGGGAGAATTGTAGGTCTGAGGTTATTCTGAACTGCACAGCCAAATCCTGTCTCAAAAAAAAAAAAAAAATCAATATCCTATACTATGTTAATATGGGACAAAATGCCACAAGATCACTGTAATAGGTACAGGGAAAAGTTGACAGGATCTAAAAGTTCTGTGGTAAAAACATCCCGTAACCTAGGGATATTTTACTTTCTCAAGTTGATGGAGAGTAAGAAAATCCTATAGCTAACTTCCCACTCAACGCTTACAAACTGAAATCTCTCTCCTACCACCAAGATCATAACAAAACATGAAAGTCTGTCAGGTTACCTAAGGATGAACAAGCAAGAAAGTAAAACAGACTATAAAGAGACATTAAAGATCCCTATCCTCAAATGACATGATTGTGCACACAGAAAATCCCAACAAATACTAAAGAAAAGGTTAGTTAAATTCAGTAAACTTGCAAAAATAGCGTGCAAAAATAAATCACATTTCTATAGGAATGAAGTATTGCTACATGACACAACATAGATGACCCTTCAGCACACTGAGAACCAAGATGTAAAAGGCTACACATTGTAAGACTACATTCATAGGAAGTGCTCAGAATGGGTACAGAGAAACATGCGGTTTTATAGTTCCCAGGGCCGGCACGAGTGGGAAGTTTTGTTACTGGGTGTGAGGTTTTCTTGTGTGGTGATGAACTGTTTTGGAATTAAGAGACCTGTGACAGTTGCATTGCCTGTCAAGATCCACAGAAATATGGCAGTTCAGAGACCTTAATGAAAAAGGCCAGCTGGGCAGTGGTGGTGCACACCTTTAATCCCAGCACTTGGGAGGCAGAGGCAGGTGGATTTCTGAGTTTGAGGCCAGCCTGGTCTACAGAGTGAGTTCCAGGACAGCCAGGGCTACACAGAGAAACCCTGTCTCGAAAAACCAAAAAAAAAAAAAAAAAAAAAAAAAAAAAAAAAAAAAAAAAAAAAAAAAAAAAAAAAAA
>CM052710.1:66363058-66379213 GCA_028551405.1 Uromys caudimaculatus
AGTGGTGGTGCACACCTTTAATCCCAGCACTTGGGAGGCAGAGGCAGGTGGATTTCTGAGTTTGAGGCCAGCCTGGTCTACAGAGTGAGTTCCAGGACAGCCAGGGCTACACAGAGAAACCCTGTCTCGAAAAACCAAAAAAAAAAAAAAAAAAAAAAAAAAAAAAAAAAAAAAAAAAAAAAAAAAAAAAAAAAAAAAAAAAAAAAGAAAAAGGCCAAGAATTGGCTAATCTGTTACAGTTTACAAATATCGACCATCCTTTAAGCATTCAATATGACAAAATAGCTCAACATTTTCTTCAATAATATTTCATTTACACATATTAAAATGGCTCTTGGCTAATTCTTTTGTGTTCACTTTAAAAAAATATGTAATATATAAACTAAGTAAAAGGAGTATCTTGGTTTTCAAGTCCTAACGACTCATTCCTTCATCCCACAATCAATTTATTGAGCACTTACTACATGCAAAGCACACTCCCAGGTATGGGAGATACAATGGGGAGCAACACCTGAAAGTTCTGGGCGTGAAGCTAACGTCCTAGTGAAGACGCAAGGACCACAGACAAAGGAAGGAGAGGTTACCAGGTGGATAGGCATCCTTGAAAATAAAACAGAGTAAATCAGCTGGGCACTGAGGGATCAGTGCCACACAGGATGTCCCTGCTCTGCCATAGCAGTCAGGCACAGGAGTCCATACTGTCCCTACCCTCTTATGGAGTCATGAGCACACTCTACATGTGGTATCAAAATCAGCCTCTGAAACACACGCTGGCGAAGATACTTAGCAACACGGTACTTTTATTTTATTATTTATTTATTTTAATACAAAGCTTTGGCATTAGCAATTTTATGAAAAAATAAAATGTACTAAAAATAAACGCTTGTGTGGCATGATTGGTAAATGATGCACAAAAATAGGTTCTTTTTTCCTTCAAGGCAATCAGTCAGAAAGCAGTGTTTTCCTTCTTCAAAACCACTCTACCCTATGGAATAAAAGGGAAAACAGAGGTCATTAATTAGTTAAGGGGAGGTTGTCAACATTCTAAAACAACAGAGATGTGATCCTAACTGCAGGATGGCCTGGGACTGTCCCAGCCCTAGTATTTGTCTGAGACCAGCAGTTTCTCACTGGTAGTTAAGCAGCTCGTTCTTTCAAAGTGCTTTAATATTCCCAGAGTGAATATAGGAGAAAGATGGGCTAACCGTGCCTTGTTTAACGTACAGGGATAGCATTATCCAAGCTGGCTTGTGGCTGCCTTTGTTGAGTGTTCTCTTATCACCCTGGACTGCTATGGCTTATTTGGAAGAGCTAAAGAGCAGACGTTAGGGACGTGCAGTGCTGTTTCAGGACTTGCTCAGATTTTGGGTGCATGGAGTGTGATCCTAGTGCCTCTGTAACAGGACCTGGAAAGTGCCTGCAGTCCTTGGGAAGTTTCCTGGTGCTCCAGGATCTTGCGTGTCCTTTGCAGCCCCTGACACTATCTAGCTCCCTGGCCCTTCGTACTTGGCTTATTCCCTAATCAGGGCGCCCCTACCACCATGTCTGGTTCATTTCCATTGTCCCAAATCTGATCTTTTCCTCTATGCTGAGGATCCATGCTTCAAACCACAGGACCTTTGGTCATATGTACCTTCAAAGAAACAGTCACCACGAAAAGCCTTCGACACTCCCAGCGCTACCACCTCCAGTGGAGGCATCAGAGCACACACTCCTGAACCTGCTTTGCTTCCCCTCACTTTGTGCCCCTTTCTCCAGTGAGGCTCCTTAGTGCAAAAGCAGCAGCACTCTTGGGTGTGTCCCAAAGCGCACAGTGCTCCCTCCCTTGCTCCTTTCTTCACTTCTAACTCCCGCAGAGAAGGCCAGGTCTCTAAGCTCACTGTTCCCATGAGGCTGGTGCCTACTGAGCACTGGGACATGGCATTAACATGAGTAAGAAGCTAGCCAATGTTTTCTGCAAAAGGCTCTGATATGAACAACGGTCACTTTTCATAAGTGCCTCTGGTCATTTGTCATAGGTCCCATCAGGTCATTTGTCATAGGTACATCTTCCTTGTAGTATCTCCTCAGAAAAACTGGGTATTATGATACAGAAGGGCTTTTCAGGAAAACCACATTAGGTGCTCTGGGTAAAAGGAAAGTGGCCACTGCCAAAGACCAAGGTAACTATTGCTTTGCTTAGGACTCTTCTTCCAAACCATCTTCTCAGAAACCACACTTTCTTCTCTGGTCACAATTGAACCCCTCAGTGTTCTTTGGAGCAGTCAGGACCAAGCAGTGTAAAGAAAGGAGCTGGGATGAGCGGCATAGGCCTGATCTTATTCCCCACATACACCTCAGAAAGTAACATTAAGCCTTTATGTTCACAAGAAAAGTATTCACAGTAACATAAAAAAACAAAACAAAACAAAACAAAACAAAAAAAACCCCAAAAAACCAAAACCAAAACCAAAAATCAAAAAACAAAAAAACCAAAGATGGATGTTGGTTTGACCAAGAGTATTTGACAGAAAAAGTAGACATCTAAAATTCTTGACAAGTGTTTCTTAAACTGCTCCTGAAGTCAGTTTAGAGCTTGCACTGACAGTTTATGTCATAGGATGTGGCAGGCAGTGAGAGTCACTTTTGTGAACGTTTGTTTTACTCGTGTATGAGGGAGTACTACTAGGCCACAAAGTAAAACAGCTTTCACTCTGGGAGATGGTAAAAAAGACGTCTGGTAACTTTGCTTTTGAAATTCAGTCTTGCAAGAGGGAACTAGAAAGCAACCGCAACCCTTGTCAGATGGGCTCTGACCCTGCCCAGCAGCACGTGGCTCAAAGGGTGATCTGCCTTCACAGCCCTAGGCTATAGGTTCTTGGTGAATAGCCAGGCAACAACTGGCAAACTCATTAGCTTACCAGTTGTCCATATGGACAACTCTGCCTGATACAAAGTTACTTTTTTCCATAAAATCCATTTCTTTGTGATGTCTCAAGGCTCTAGAACTATAGTAAGCACTGCCCTCTTTTGTACTAGCTGTACAGTATGTGACCCCTGTGCTGTGCACACAGAGGAGCACTGAGTCCACAGCCACTCCTCTCTTCTCTACCAGTCCTTGGGACCCCTTGAGACACTCTCACCTCCTCTTTCCTCCTTTCTAAGCAAAGCATCCGCAAGACATCTAATAACTCAATTTTCAGAGCCTTTTATATATATATCAACACTCTGCTTATCTGTCACAGAAGCCTAATAAGCTGGCTGTGGTAATGTACTTCACACCTTGGCTGTAAATTTATTGGTAGATAAAGGCAAAACGAGTAGGTAGGTTTAAAAAATCCACAAATGAAGAACTGTAAAATTGTTAAAAAAACACCTTTTATCTGGAATAAAATCATTTAGGAATTTTAACCAACCTGTTAGGAAGACACTGGCAGATTGACTGATCTTTCTCTCTCATAATAAATGGTCTTTAAAAAAAAAAAAAGTAACTCATGCTTGCAAAACCAAAACCCCAAGTTAAAGAAGCTCACAACGGAGAGGAAAATATTATCCTAAACATAGAACCTAAGATACTCACCACCAATATTTGGTGACTATCTTTTTATATACCTTCAGGTGTGTATACACACATGTGCACATGCACACACACACTCACTCAATTTTCTCTCTAAATGGGATTATGAATACTGTCCTTTAGGATGGCTTTGAAGGCAAAGGAGTAACAGTCAAATGAACAATTGCAAATCAACCATCTACAAAGGCTAATGGGAGAAGGGTTGACTAAGACATGGCTATGAAGACCCATGACTTAGGTTTATACATGCAACTGAAGCATATGACCCAGGCATTTGGGTTCCTATTTAGCATTCTCTAAAGTATCTGATGTATAGACTGAGCATCTGGAAAGATTCTGAGTAAGAGGACCATTAAATTGCCTAGTAATTCTATACAAGTGCCCAGAGCATCACTATTTAGTTGTACTGGTTGTTACTTAGAGTTAAATTCTTTAAAATATTTAACTAGATCTACTTATTTTATGTGCAGAAGTGTGTGTGTGTGTGTGTGTATGTGTGTGTTGTGGTGTTTGTAATGGCATGTGTGTGGAGGTGAATAGGACAACTTGCAGGTACCTTTATTTTTTCTTCCATTAGGTAGAT
Source organism: Uromys caudimaculatus (assembly GCA_028551405.1). Taxonomy (NCBI): domain Eukaryota; kingdom Metazoa; phylum Chordata; class Mammalia; order Rodentia; family Muridae; genus Uromys; species Uromys caudimaculatus. The sequence goes on from CM052710.1 coordinate 66,367,198, forward strand.
TTTGTGACAGAACTCAAGTCAGGCTTGGCAGCAAGCACCTTTACCCACTGAATCATCTCACCAGCCCCCTCACTGGTAAAATCTTAAGAACTAGACTTATATTATTATCTAGCTTGATTGGGAATAAGCAAGACAGTTGGCTACAGACCAAACAATGACATCACTTTAAATGAAAGTGTTTTTAAAATCATGGCCACCTACTTAGTTCCTATGCTCTGTATCTGATTTCATGGATAAAATTAAATTAATTGGCTTTTTAAAGGTAGATGGTCATGTTTTAATTTTTAAATTACATTTACCTTTTTTGTCTGTGTGTGTTTGTATGCATATGTATATGCCCCACTGTGTGTGTGTGTGTGTGTTTGTGTCCCATGGTGTTTGTATTTATGTCTGTGTGTAGGTCAGAGGACAACTTGTGGAAGTTGGATTGAACTCAGGTCATCAGGCTTGGCAGCAAGTGGCTTCCTTGCTAAGTCACCCCACTGATCCCAAGTGGCCATCCTTTTCACAGAACAGTAGCAGAATCTCAGCAGAATTTGGCTAACATTTATTGAGCACTTATTACGAACTAGGCACTGTGCTAAGTTGAGAGCCCTATGATGTAGACTAATCATTATCTGTTTATTTTGATGACTAAAATAATCTTCAGAAAATTTAAATGCCCAAGTCTTACAACTGGAAAATAGGAGCTGAGCAAGAACCAAATCTATGTGTCTGACTCTAGAATAAGACTATGTACTGACAAAAAAATGCATCTAGTAGCATCAACAGAGGTAGCTAGCTGCTGACCAACCTAATATATAGGTGAAGAGTATTCATCTAAAGGGTGAAGAATGCCAATGTGCCACAAAAGCCTCTCAATATGTATGGGGTCATGGATGCCAGAAGGTATTTCCTGTAAGTATTTATCAACAGATAAGATTAGAGGTAATAGTCAGTGGAAGTCAAAGGTTTTTTTGTTTCCTCAGCTGAACAACAATATTCATTATTCCAGGAGACTGGTTATTGTTGGCAATTTAAAATGCTAGGTCATACTCCAAGACAGAGAGCACAGGATGTGCACCAGTAGCAATGTAGACTTGAATGTGGGTACTGGCCCAGAGCTGCACCCATCTCTAAGGTGTATGCATACTCCAGTAAAAGAAAGGACTGAGTAGTAAATGGCAACATTTAAAGCAAAGGCAAACAAGACCCTTCCAGTATCATATCACTATGGAATGCTACTTCTGGAAAATCACTGCATCAAAACGACCAAGAGGTTTCCCTTACGACAACCCTCATAGTGACATGAAGCTTCTACCAACATTCCAAGCTCTGTACATTCTTTGGGGGCAGGGCCATCTAACCATTAAGAAGCCTGACTGGTGTTCTTCCTCATGGAGGTCAAATCCGATTTTCTGTATCCTTTACTGGTCTCTGCCTGCCCTTTGAGAGACTGTGAATTCTGCTATCTCTACTCCCAACTGTGTTCTGAGAGCAGTGGATTTCCTTCCCATTTCTTTCCTGTCCTTGATCATAGGCAAAGGTTTCAGTGTTCTCCTGGTAGAGTCCTATGAGCACACACCGAGTGGAGTTATTCCTGCCAATGCTGAGGCCACCGACATTCTTCACATACGAAGACTGTTCTGGTGTCCTGGCATCTGCAGGACCCTGTGGATCCAGCTTGTACTAAAGAGAGCTTCCAGAACTTTGCTCATGTGTGCTGGTCTTACTCAACAAAGTGAACTCCCATTCTGTGTGACTAAAAAATAGATGCTCATGAAATAAGTTATTTTGCTAACTGTGATCCCATTGGGATCGGCGTGAAACAGGTGGGAAGCTAAGTCTCACCACCTTCATGAAAACTACATGTTTTCTTGGGGTCATCTGGCACATGCAATCCAAAGAACAGTTTGTTACTTACTCATTGGCATTCAAGCTAGCTGTGGCTCTGATGATCATGTAGCAGAGTGTGAGAGCACTGAGGAGGCCAAAACTGGCAATAATAAACCATTCTTCTGTTGACAAAGGAAAGGAGGAAATCACTCTGGGGAGAAGGCTTAGGTCAAATCCATGTCAACACTTCCCTCAAATACGAAGCAGACGTCAACGGAGGTGTAGCCAAGGCTGGCTCAAGGAAGTCAAGCAGGAGGAAATTTGCCAGAAAGCTACTAACTAGAGAAGGTTAGTGGAAGTACTGGGAAAAGCTGCAAGGAGAAAGGAAGCATGGCTCAACCATCTCTTTCAGTGCAGATCCAGAGGTCCACGAGGAGTGGTCACCAAGAGGCACAGGGAAGTGATGTAGGAGGACTGTACGTGGACACATGTCACTGTGAACTTAGAGGACAGAACAACCATACTTACAACCATTTTTCAAATTTCCTTTTGCTATTTCTGCATGATTCTAACACTCAGTCTTAGATAAGGGTTAGGAACAAAGAGTGGGGTTCTCAAAAGTCTTATGGGTACGCTAAGCAGAAAGCTGCTCCTCCAAGCATGCCCACCTCGTTTTCTCTTACCTATTGGTCTACTTAGAATATTCATATTAAAAAGACACATCACAGGTGTGCCAAGAAAATAGGTTCACAACTCCTGCTGGGAAACAAAGCTGGTCCTGTCTTTGTAGAAAAGCAGGAGGGCTGGTGACCGAGAAGGTACTTAGCTCATCAAAGAGTTGGAACTCTGGTGTACAAGGCAAAATCAAAGTCATGCATGCACGGGGAGGAGGGGAGACTAACTGGGGCCTCAGAACCAATCCAAAGTCTTACTTAACCATAAAATATCCCCACAATAAACTAAATAGGGACAGCTAACAAAGTAATGCTATAAAGTTCCTCTACACTTGTATCAAGGCATGACAAATGTTCACATGCAAAACTGTGCCTAAAAGGAGAATTTCTTCATTTAAACATTTTAAAATTAGTATACAAAATAATGACTTTCATATGATATCATATATGTGACATGGGTATTTTTTCAGGAAATATTTTATATTATATGTATGTGTGTCTATGTGTATGTATGTGCGTATGCATGTATGTGAGCATAGGTGCCCATGGAGGCCAGAAGAAGGTGTGGGACACCCCCTGGAGCTGGAGCTACAAGTGGTTGTGAGGCACCCATGTGGGTGCTTCTGTTAGAGTATCAAATGCTCCTTACAGCCCCACCTTGGGTATTTCTTAGTCTGGGTTTCCTGAATCCTACAACTGCATAAACTGTGTGTTTGCACATGGTTTTTATTTCCTCCCTAGAAAAGGCTTAGAGAACTTGTTCTCTAGGCTCTCAGGAGGCTGAGTTTGTTCCACAAGCTAATCTTTGCAGGCCTGATTGGTTTATATGATTAAAATTCCTAGCAAACTCTTTTCATATGACACTGCAATAACTGCTTCTTGGATTACAGATTTCCATAGCACTAGATTTAGTCTTTTATTGAAGTCAAGACGAACACTCAAGAGTCCATGTAAAATCACTGTTTTAACCTATGTATCCTTATTTTAAGTTGGGTATAATATATCCTGGTATTTTAAAAAAATTCAAGAGATGAATGGCTATCAACAGCAAGGAACTTAACACAATATTCATTTTGCTTTCCTTTTCCTTTTAGCTATAGCTGAGGCTGGTCTTGAACTTCTAATCCTTTTGCCTCTCCTCCTAAGTGCTAGGAGTGCTGGAATTATAAGCATATTCACTGTGCCTGTTTCTTACTTGCTTTTCTTAAAGACAGACTCTCCACACTGGGATTGAACTGATATCCTTACAGAATATATCCTAGCACTAAACTGCCACCCAACCCACTTTCTAATAAACCTTTGTTCATGATAAGCAGACCAATATTTAGACACTTTAACTGCATCTGCATTTCTGAAATCTGAACACATAGACCTATTTGTGTCTTTGCATGTGAGAAAGACCACCAGAGCACCACCTGCACTCAAGGAGTGCTTCAGTACCATCTGCTGTTGCTGGGCCACCCTCTGACCTCCCACTGCTCACTCAGCACAGTGCCTTCCTTGTACACGGTGGGTGCTGGATGGATATACTGTACCTGCTTAGGGCAATACAGGGATTTGGAAGGAAAAGAGGTGCTTTGGGTCTAGATAATCACATGAATTTTCTTTACCGGTATTATGTGTAAATTCTGATAAAAGTGTTTTATTTGGTATGTGAATTATTTTTATCATCAGAAAATTTTATTATCAAGATTTTTAAGACATTTCCACATAAAAATGATGTGTGCTTAATGTAGTAGGTGCTCAATAAATGCCCGATTAATGAAGGACTTATAAAAGCGCAGTTTTAAATTACCTCTTCCATACTACTAGACCAGTAAACTCTAGACCATAAAACCTGAATGCCAAAGAAGGAAAACCATGAAATGTTGCTAAAACAGGCATTGGGAAATGGTAAGAAATGAGCCAAACTATATCAAAGAATAGTTTTACTCCTAAAGGAATGAAGGCTCTTGGCATTCAGACAAATGGCAATCTTTGGATGGTTTAAAACCATGCATTTCAACAAAACAGACCACAGAAGTCTTAACATGTAAAGAGCAGGCTAGTCCACAAACTGTTCCCCCATGTTTGTTACTGACTCCCAGAGTAAGTGGAGCCCCATCAACTCCAGGCTTAAGTCCTGGGCAAGCGACAGCATAATTAGAAAAGGCAGCACCAGAGTGGCGACGAGAGATGGCGAAAGGTCGTTAGATGGAAACTGACGGGAAGGGTGAAGACGGAGAAGAGTTTGCTTGTTAAAAGATGAGTGCCTACAACGCCCACACACACGCCACCAGCCCACACACACTGCACACACAGCCACTACCCTCGCCATAGTTTTGCTTAGTAACAGTTTAACAATTAAGACACTCATAACTATTTCAGAATACTTTTTAGGTTCAAATTCTACATCAGTTTTTCCCTAAGTTGCTGATAGCCCAGGAGATCATGGGCAGCAGTGCTCAGCACGCAGCACACCAACACTGCTGCCTGCCAGCCCGCACTGCACTCAGTGCTTCCCGTTAACATGACTGTTTGCGATGCAGTGATCTCAAAACACGGAACAGCCATTACAGCAAACCTTTAAACAACTAACCACATGATCACCAGCATACACAAACCCTATTATAAAGAAAGTCTGTTATTCCAAACGTGTTTAAATGTACACATTATCCTTTACAAAACTGCTGGACCACATGGCTGCAACTTTCTCCTTGACAGTCATCAGGTGCTCAAGACAAGCAGCCAGGCTCTCTGGTGCCTAGAAAAAGGGTCCCACTTACTTGTTACTGCAATGTTGATTTCACCCGTTCGAGGAGTGAGCTCCCCATCTTGAGGAAGAGGCGATATCCCCGAAGTTCTCAGTGGCTCAAGGCCAAGGGAGTTGTCACTGGCAAGGTCACCAAGGGCTGATCTTCGGTTACCTGCCTGGGCTCTGGTGAGCCTCTCCATATCAAATGCTATATTATCAGTACATGGCAGGTTTGGCTGCAAAACATTTCCAGATTAAAATCATTATGAGAACAAGTTCATAGAATCCTGAATGCTTACACCCACTGCAAAGATTTCGTCATGCTTTTCCCACATACTTCTCATTCACCTGCCCATCTATCTTTCCTAGTGTCATTTAAGACAATTTCTTCAAAGAATCAGCTGATTTCTTCCCCAAAATGGTACAAAGGAAAACCAAAATCCATAGCTCCAAACTGGCCACTGTAGCTTGGCAAATAAATGATAGCCATTTGTGGCCACTGTCACAGGCAGAGGGAGGCTAATATGTACAAAGCTAGAAAACTTGCAGTTTGAAAATTTAGTTCATTATCTTAGTTAAAAATTGAATGCTATTGTTGAGGGGCAGCAGGTAACAGAATACCTCATTTATTCTGTAACTTCTCTAAAATGTTCCATTTACTTGGTACCTAGTTAAGAAAAACAAAACAAAACAAGACAAAACTTCTACCTTGAAAAACAAAGCATGCAACCAAGAGCAGATCAAAGCTCAGGCTTGTAAACTGTAAGAAAATCATCTGCTTCCAAGTCTAAGTACCCAGCTCCAGCTGACCGTCTACTGTGTGCAGTGGGTGTGAGACACTAACCCGGCTCCAGCTGACCATCTACTGTGTGCAGTGGGTGTGAGACACTAACCCGGCTCCGGCTGACCATCTACTGTGTGCAGTGGGTATGAGACACTAACCCGGCTCCAGCTGACCATCTACTGTGTGCAGTGGGTGTGAGACACTAACCCGGCTCCAGCTGACCATCTACTGTGTGCCACGGGTGTGAGACACTAGCAGCAGAGTAAGAGCTGCTCCTGCCTGCAGTAGACAGCATAGGAAAGGTAGAGCTTGGAAAGATGGCTCCTACCAGGGAGAGCAACAACCCAGAACTTATGGCTTCTATGGCAAAAGAATGCTGTTTTAGAGCCTCCCAAAGTACTATTAAAAACAAAATTAAAAACGCAATCTAAGAGCTGACACTTATAGTAGTGTCATATCCAAAGAACCATAACAGCTATCATTTATTCCAGAAGGCTCCATTAAAAATGGACACAGGAGGGCTGGAGAGATGGCTCAGTGGTTAAGAGAACTGGCTGCTCTTTTTGAGTTCCCAAGTTCAATTCCCAGCAACCACATGGTGGCTCACAACTTTCTGTAATGAGATCCAATGCCCTCTTTTGGTGTGTCTGAAGACAGCGACAGGGTACTCGTATACATAAAATAAATAAAACTTAAAAAAATGGACAGAAGACAAGTTAATACTTCTATGTGTTGGCCATGTGAGAGAGTTTCTGTTAAACTAGTCTCACATGGAGGATGACTTGGCTCTTAGAAAACAGTTAGCAATGTTGAAAGACTTAATTTTTTATATTATTATTAAAAATATACCATGGATTTATACTTTTATTGACATTTTGATTGTAAGCCTTAGCCTTTAATGGCTGAGCTACCTCTCTATCCCTACATATCTTTCTTTCTCTTTTTTCTTTTTCCCAAGACAGGGTTTCTCTGTGTAGCCCTGTTTGTCCTGAAATGCACTTTGTAAACTAGGCTGTCCTTGAACTCACAAAGATCCACCTGCCTTTGCCTACGCAGTGCTTGGATTAAAGGAATGCACTACTACCACCTGGCTCCTACATACCTTTCAAAGGGATGCAGGAAAGTGTGCAGCATTCTCACTGCACTGCTCAGGCACCTGTCCCGCTGACCTCATTGCAGCATACTTGGCTAACACACCTGTCAAGTTGTCAAGGCTCTCTAGGGGCTTTTTGGTCACCATCTGCTTTCACTGCTTGGTAGTTACGGACACCCAAAGACATGAAAGGCAAGCTTAAGAGGGCAGAATATGACATCATTTCATATTATGCCAAATATGAGAACAATTACCACTGGAGCACAGTTTTCTATTTCCTCTGTGCACTGTCAACCAGAAGCATACTTTTCAAAGTAGACTATTACGGTTACTTATACCCTCTTCTAGTGTTCCCAAAGGAAGTTAGAACTTCAAAGTCATCGGAACAAGAGCACTATTGCAGCAACAAGCTCTATGTGGTGAAGAGAGCTAGTGTATTCTAATGAAATCTGGTCATGGCTTCTGTTCTGTCAGTTGTATTATATTATACATAGATATAATATTGCACAAGAGTAGTGACAATCAGAGAACATACCACAATTCCTAGAGCTTTCAAAATATTAAGTTTGCACATAGGACAGGTACAGTGTTCACTGAGCCAGGGATCCACACAGGATTTATGGAAAACATGCCTAGAAAAGAACAGAGAATTATGTCATAAATTACACAGTGAAGAACTCCTAGATCAACATGGAAAGAATTAGAATGTTTAGGTTTTTTTCTGCTTTAAGGGATTTCCAACACTGAAGAGATAAATAGTGGGGGCATATAAAAACATAATTTACATAATTCTCCTATACCCAACCTTGTGTGGTCCCAGCACAGTGTAATGAGTGAGTGGGATGTGTTCAGTGTTGTGCTGGTGATCCAACACAGGCCTCATGTATACTGTGAGTGGCGGTCTTGCTGTGTTGCCCAGGATGGTCCCAAGTTCAAGTGATCCCAGAGTAGCTGGGACTATAGGTGTAAACTACTGTGACCCAGCTTGCCTTCTCATGCCACCGAATTCCAAAAAAGACTTGAGGAAATCTAAAAAAAATGTACTAGGAATAAAGATAACCAGACTTTATAAAGAAACTGTATTTCAGAAAAATAGCTCTCATGTAGAATTTCACAAAGACATTAAGTCACAGCTGAATTAAAAGTACTCTTGATACATGTTAGTTTTATGGAACTCAACCTATGCTGAGTATTGGTAAAAGCCACAGGACAAGTTAGAACTGTTTTAAGGTGGTGAACTGTATCTAAGAATAAGATCATCAGTTCTCGGCTGAAATGTTAAAGAGCTAAGAACTGGGGGAGTGGGGAGTGGATGGCATCCTCTCCTTTTCAGGAGAGCAGAAAGTCACATCCTCCCGGCTTCTGTCGCCCACCCAGGGAGAGCCTGTATCACTGGACTAGGGACTTCTCCGCATGGGAAATCAGGAGAAGGACAGGCGGGGACCGTGCCCAAGCCCCGCACCCTTGCACAAGAGCTTGAAGAAGTGGCTTACCCATCACAGGGAGCCTGGAGTGCTGGGCCGGCATGAAGGGACCACCAATAGATACAGTTTGAGAGCATGCTGTAATCTCAGTTTGGAATAAAAGACAATTTGAGAGAGAGAGCAAATTGGGCCATCATTATCTTTAAAACCTTAATTGTTAATTTATAATGTAATGTTTTGTTACTGTTTAAAAATGCAGTTTTAACTTAAAAAGATGGTCTAGAAAACTTTTTACTGGGATGTATATGACGATTTCAGCTAATAGTATATACTGACCCAGTTTCCACTTAATGGTCTTATACCCATTTCTTTGGAGCCCAGAATAAAGATCTTGAAGTCTTGATTTATCAGTCTATTCCTAACCCTTCAGACAGGGCGTTCTCAGCCCTGAATCAGGCCTGAAAACCATCAATCATAGGGAGACCTAAATTTATAGAATACAAGGTATTGTGTCTGCCTGTTATTACTCGTGGACAAAGGAGCGTGTTCTAGAGAAGGACAAGGGGCTTCTGAGGACTCAGCCCTTATGAGGTTCATCCACAGCTACTGTTCAGCAGGTCTCAGCTGTGCCAAGGTGGGCTACAGTGGAACATAGAACAAAGCTGCTGCTGTTGCTGTTTCTCTTAAATAAAAGCCTCCTCCTCTTCCTCCTCCCTCTCCTCCTCTTCCTTCTTCTCCCTTTCCTTCTCCCTCTCTCTGGTTTTTCAAGACAGAATTTCTCTGTGTAACAGTCTTGACAGTCCTAGAACTCACTTTGTAGATCAGACTGGCCTCAAACTCAGAGATCCACCTGCTTCTGCCTCCTGAGTGCTGAAATTAAAGGCGTGTAGCATCATGCCTGGCTCTAAAAACATTATTTGTGATTGTGCACACACATGTTCACAGTGTGGTTGTCAGAGGAAAACTTGAAGGAGTCAGTTCTTTCCTAAAACCATGTGGGTTCCAGGGATCAAACTCAGGTTGTCAGGCTTGGTGGTAAGTGCTTTTATATTTTTGTCTTTTAAAAGAATTATTTATTTATCTTATGTATATGAGTACACTGTATCTGTCTTCAGACACACCTGAAGAGGGTATCAGATCTTATTACAGATGGTTGTAATCCACCATGTAGTTGCTGGGACTTGAACTCAGGAACTCTTAAAGAGCAGTCAGTGCTCTTAACCGCTGAGCCATTTCTCCAGCCTGGTAAGTGCTTTTATAAATTGGGCTATCTTACTAGTCCAGAACAGTACTTTATAACTTCTATGGCACATACAAAGGTCTCTTTAGATCTCATTGAAAATGTACAACCTAACTTGCATACATCTGGAAACAGTTGCTGTCTGGGGGCTCAACTAGTGCTGGGATGAAGAGGGACAATGAGAAGGTGTTCTAGCCACAGGGTGGACAATGGGATTTGGCGGGCCATCAGAGTCAGAGATCATGTGATCTTCAAAAGTGATGCTTTGGTTCGGGAGTGAGAGGGAAGAAGGTAGGTATGTTAGCTGAATCGGAACCAGCTGATGGTAGAAAGCCTGGTGGAAGCCAGCAGCCGCTGTCTGTGATAAAGACTGGGCTCTGGCCTGTCATGGGCAGTGTTTTTGCTCTCCATATTACTGGTGACTCAGAAAAGAACAAAATGATTGATTTCTTTTTCTTTCTTTTTTTTTAGACGAGGTCTCATGTATTCCAGGTTAGCCTCAAGCTTGAGAATGATCTTCAATTTCTGATCCTCTTACCTTCACTTCCCAAATGATAGGATGACAGCCCACATGACCATATCTGATTCTCACATGCTACCAAGTTCTCACACACCGAGTCAGAGTTTATAACTCACCTGTTCCTTTGACCTTAAATGAGCTATAAGTGGATTTTTCTTATGTTGAATGTTTAAATAATTATTCTCTTGTAGATTTTGACCTAGAAGAAAAAGTGCCCCATCCCATGTTCCCTTTTGTGTATAAGAGAAGACAACACAGACTAAATGGCTAACTGTAGACAAATAAAAACTTCTCTCCATTAGCTAACTCAGAACCTGAAAGGAGTACTTCTCTTCGAAACAAATGTTCCTTTACTGTGCACCCTCACCTGTGCCCCAGCTACTCCAGCTCTGCTGCCCATGATTCAGAGCCAGTTTTTTCACCTCTCCACTAGTCTAGCTTTTGTGTATCTTACCAGAGACCTGTCTCTAACTCCCACAGCTTTTCCAGGCCCTGTGGGGAGGCTGTGATTGGGATATACTGTATGAGAGACAAATAAATACATTTAAAAGAAAAATAAAAACAACACCCCCTATCCAAAAACCAGGCCCTTGTTCTCTGTCCCCAGTGGCCTGGGACACTCCTGCATTCCCCCACCTGCTCTCCGCTGAGGACATGCTTGGGCTGACAGCCACCCCTTCTTCACCCATTGTCCCCATGTCCCTGTGTTCATCTCTGCAGCTTACTGTTCACCACGCCATACCTACCATGCCCTTCACCTTCTTTCTGGGCAAAGCTTTGCTACTAAGCTTCTGGAACCTTGGCCCACCACAGTTCCCGCCTCTTAGCTGTCTCCCCTGAAGGACCATGGGGTGGGAGAGTAGGGAAGGCATGTTTGATCACCTTACAAGGCTGTCTGAAACACAAGAAAAACTGTCCCTGAAATACTCTGAGAAGTTCTAAGGGTGGAGAGATGAAAGCTTTGCTAAACCGGCAAAGTGACCTCAATGATCACACAGCATCCCAGGAAAAGGCAAAGAACACTTGCAATGAGCCTCAGGCACTAGCACATCCATCACTGTGCCCTCGCACTAGCCAGAGGGTGCACCACAGGGGTCACAACTTGAAAAGCAGCTCTTCCTCACTGTCTTGAAAAACTCTTGTAATAAAAATACACACAGCTGTCACCCGAGTTTTTGATCTTAGCCATTCTGACTGGTGTGAGGTGGAATCTCAGAGTTGTTTTGATTTGTATTTCCCTGATGACTAAGGATGTTGAACATTTCTTTGGGTGATTCTCAGCCCTATGAATTTCTTCAGTTGAGAATTCTCTATTTAGCTTGTTCCCCATTTTTTGATAGGGTTATTTGGTTCTCTGGAGTCTAACTTCTTGAGTTCTTTGTATATATTGGATATTAGCCCTCTATCAGTTGTAGGATTGGTAAAGATCTTTTCCCAGTCTGTTGGTTGCTGTTTTGTCCTATTGACGGTGTCCTTTGCCTTACAGAAGCTTTGTAATTTCATGAGGTCCCATTTGTTGATTCTTGATCTTAGAGCATAAGCCATTGGTGTTCTGTTCAGGAACTTTTCCCCCGTACCCAGGTGTTCGAGACTTTTCCCCACTTTCTCCTCTATTAGATTCAGTGTATCTGGTTTTATGTGGAGGTCCTTGATCCACTTGGACTTGAGCTTTGTACAGAGAGATAGGAATGGATCAATTCACATTCTTCTACATGTAGACTGCCAGTTGAAC
>CM052710.1:66379713-66409462 GCA_028551405.1 Uromys caudimaculatus
GGGGGGGGGGAGTGAGAGAAGAGGGGGGAGGGAGGGAGAGAGAGAGAGAGGACAAAGAGGGGGGAGGGAGGGAGGGAGGAAGAGAGAGAGAGAGAGAGAGAGAGAGAGAGAAAGAGAGAGAGAGAGAGAGAGAGAGAGAGAGAACAAACTCAGAATAAACCTGGAAAAGTCAAGGCTTTAGGGATGGCAAGAATGAGAGCAAGCAGCCCAGAGTCATCTATTTTCGGATCAAACTCCCTTGAGGAAGACACTTTCATTTTAGTAATAACCACGAATGACTTTTTTTCCTTTCTACTTCAGGTACCAGCTAGGTCCAGGGGTTCCTGGGCAGGGATAGGAAGACAAGCAACGTCTTACGTCTCCGCTTTCTGATCAAAAGCAGGCAATTGCTGACAGATTTCTAATGCAACCCACAGATCCTTTTCCTGACTTGCTTCATAAATGTATTTTCTTCAGCCTTACACATTTTAAATAACTGAATGAAGAAAAATGGTCAGTATATAATTTCCCACAGAGTTGCTTACATTGAGCTTGATAAGATTTTCCTTTATATAACCTAGAATTAAAATGCTGACTCCAGAAGCTTGGATTTCTATTTCTGTATACAGGAATCTTCTAGAGATCCAGAATTTAAAAACAAAAAAAAAAGTCTATTTTGTATGTATTTCCTAAGGTACAAAACGTTACTTTCTGAGTAAGTAAAAGAGGACTGTTAGCTTCATGGAGACACAACTGCTTACAAATATTTTATCCAGTCACAAGTTCACAAGGAAGAACCATGTAAATAACTTTTCATGAGATCAGAGAAGAAAGTAAATCTTTGAGTTAGGCTTCTTAGTAGGTGATTTTACATTTTACACTCAGAACAGTGCATCTTGGTGTTTCACATTCCCTAGCTTTGCAAAGAACCATGGGAGAAATCATCCTGCTTCTGAAGGAAATTTCATCGCAGTCTGATGGTGAGTTTGTAACCTTAGCTACACGGGAAGCAGAAGCAGGAGGTTGGCAAGTTCAAGCAGTCTGGGCTAGAGTGAGTTCGTGGTCAGCCTGGGCAATGTAATGAAAGCCTGTCTTAAAGTGAAAAGAATGCTGGAGAAACACCTCAAAAGAGAGGAAGGGAGAGAGAGAAGAGGAGGGAGGGAGGGAGAGGAGGGGGCTAGCTAGCTAGAGATTATGTAAGGAATAATAATATTAAAGAGAGTCCCTTTTACTGACTCTGCAATATTTGAACTTATAGACCTGAAATCTACTGCTGCCTTCACTATCCTTCACTGGACAATTCTGCTATGGTTTGGGTATAGTCTGAGTGTCGCTTCCAGAGTCCACTGTGGTGAAAATTTGGTCATCAGGGTGGTACTGTTGTAGGTTGCAGAACTTCTGGGGAATGGGATCTAGGGAGGTCCTGAGGGCAGTGGTAGTGTAAGATATTTCCTATGGCACTCTTCTGGTGGTTCTCATGAGGTTGTTACAAAAGCAGCATGTATGCTGTTATCTGTCATCCTCACCAGAGGTAAAACCAACAGGATGTTACACTGAGAACTTCCAAGACTACAAAACAGTAGCTATGTCAGATACTTTGCCACAGTATGAAAAACTAGCCAATATAAATAAGAGGAAACCACCACTCTGGATTGTTGTAGGAATCAGAAAAGACAGTAAATGCAATCTGCTCAGAGTAGTGTACTGGCTCAGAGCAGCTATAAAGCAAATGGCAGTCCTTCCATTCTGCATTAACTCAGGTCCCTAGCATTGTGGAACTCCAAGCAAGTGGAGGATGACTCATGAAAGGTCTTTGTAATGAACTCTGACTTGAGATGGAAAGAAACAAAAAATGGTGTTTGTTTTGGGTCTTTTTTTGGCTCTACTAGGGATTAAACCCACAACTGGAACATGCTAAGCAATGGCTCTACCACTGAGCTACAGTCTAGCCCAGGAGAGTTACTGAATACAGACTCTTAGGCTATGATGTGCCTGGACGTTGTCATGTTTTCTTATACAAACAATTCTTTCATGTGCAAACAATTCTTGAGAGGGACTCTGGTCAGAGCTGACCAAGACCTCCCATTATCAGCATTTGGTCCTTAGCCTATTAGCAGAGCTATTGGTCAGTGGTTTTTCAGGAGCAAGCAGACACCCACTCTGGAAGGGAGACATCAACCCCATTCCTTTCAAACAAAGAAAGCGACATACTTGCAGGGGAGAACCCGGACAACATCATTCTGCTTATAGCTCTCTATGCAGACTGCACAGTGATCGAAGTCTGGGTCTGTTTCCTGAAACAAAAGCACAAGAGCTGAGGAGCATGTACATGCAAGAGCTACAGACAACTCAGCTAGGAACACTCCTACCATGAGCAGGTAGCTATAAAAGGAAAGGAACTAAAATATAACAAGTTTTCATTTGCTTAAGTATGTTGACCCAAATTACATATGAGTCAATCATATAATTCATACTAATTCTATTTATGATATGTCTTACAATAACCAGAGCTCTAATTTTCCACAGTTCACAATGGATCACCTTGGATTATCATGTGTGTACCCCATTTCCTCTATAATTACCTACTCTAAATAGGTTTCACTGTTACAATCTAAAAAAAAATTGAGGTCCTCATCAAGACGCTCATGTAGCCGATCAATTCCTAAAGCTGTTACAAATGATGTGTAGTGTTCAGTAGACTCCTATGTTATAGTCCTACCTCAGATATAAGAATTGCACTCTGGTCACAGATTTGGGGCAGTTAGTAGTTTAACTTAATAATGGGTATTTATCAAGAATCAGGAAAGGCCAGACAGCTGTTTGCCAGGTTAATTAAATTCTTTCATTCTCTGGCCTGAGAAGGGTTCTACTAGAGTTGTCTTCAAACAAAGTATGCCAATAACCTAAGCCATGGCCATATGGTTGGCAGGTCAAACTTCGGCAGATGTAGGGGTACAAAAAGTGTATTAGCTTTAATAATCACAGGAAAGACTATTTGGTACTGGGGAGGGGTAGAGAATGATATGGTAGGCTGTACCAGATCCAGGGAATTTCTAATTAATGACAGATGGCCAAGCCACGAAAGCATTTTTACCAGGGACTGGTCTAGGGTTAAATGCAGCTGTCTTGATGCAGCCTCTATTCTCTGCAAGCGCCTTTTCCTTCCCTAGTGTGCAGTGTCGCCCAGTGAGAATGTTTCTACCTATTGAGCTGTTTGAAGACAACAGGCTCCAGTATTCAAAGGCCTGGGAATAAAAATAGTAAAAGAAAGAATGTGTCAAAACAAAGAAAATAGAAAATCACACAAAATCCTCCTACCAGACCTCTCTGCTAAAATGTTAGCACTGGGTGTGGGATGGAATAGTCTTGGTTTTTTGCCTTTAGAGCTTTCTTTCTTTTATTTTTTTAATTCTTGACAAGTTTGAATATACTGAATGTAGAAACTAACACTAAGATGCTATTTGGCATTTGTGTTCTGACAGAAACTTTGATGAAAGGTTTCAGCTGTTATTTGTTACATCTCTTTGATTTGGTCCCCTTAAGCTTTTGGTCCAACACAGACAAAATGTTCTTTCTAATCCCTGTTAACAGAGACATTCTAGAAATGAAGGTCTTAAAGTCTTCACTTAGCCGGGAAGAAACAAAACCCAAAACAGATGTGGCAGTCTTAAACAGAAGAAAATGTACCTCTGTTGGCTATTTTATGTGCAGTTTGTCTCATTAGGACTCCTGGAAGATGTGTGCTAGGCTGTACAGTAGAAAACTACAGAGGAGCCACTGGCACTAACTGCAAGAAGTCACGGATGCTAACAGTGAGAGCTCCTGAAGCCCAGGCAAGCTGAGAGACTAGCTGAAGGCTTTGCAGATGGGCAAAGCGCACAAGATTTCCAAGAGAAAAGTAATTTCATTACTGTACCTTATCGCCCTTTTTCACCGTTCTAGTTGTCAATTTACTGATGGCTTTCTTGGCTGCGTCTCCAAGACGACGCTAAGAAAATGAAAAATAAAAAGACATTAAATGGAAGATCTCTGAATAATAGCCCTCATTTTAGTATGTGATGCAGAAGTGAGTACATGATCTTTATTTTAAATAATTAAAGGTATGACGTCTATTATTCTAGACCACTTCTGCCATATTATGTAAGTGGATTCTGAAAAAGCAGTAAAAATTCAGAAAACTGGCAGCTATAGCATCGATTCTGCATTCTAGTTGAATAAAAAGTGCATTTGGTGAGATGAATCTGTGTACAGCCACTTCTGTACTGTGTGGAGGCCACTTCATCAGTGTCCTCTAGGGCTCCCATTCTTGCTTTCCTAGAGTGCTCTAACAGCAAAAGAAACCTCCAAATCCCACAAAGGTATCACTACTGCACTGAAAACAGACACAGCATCAAGTCTCACAATATACTCTGTGATCTTAGCAAAGGGTGAACGTTCGTCTAGGTTTAACTCAGATAATTTTTTAAATTGTACTTATCCAACATTGCCAGACACCAATAGCAATGCTGGACATCAACAACTCAAAGATGACATGATAGTGAATCTGTGGCCTTAAGGAGCCACCTGAACTTAGGAAATGACCAAAGAATACATCTCATGTGGTAGTGGGAGATGGGCCAGGAATAGGAAAGCATGCCTGGGAAGGCTTTGAGGAAGTGATCCAGAGCTAAGACTTGGAAAACTAGGCCAGGAGAAGTTAGTAAGGACCCAGAAACAGGATGGGATTCTGGACAGAAGTATCAGAACGCCTTGTGAGTTTGAGTTTACACTGGGACGACAGATGCAAACTGAGACCGTTTCAGACAGCCACTCTAAATACAACTATATTTTAAACTGAGCAGAGGCAGATAAAAAAACCCTGAAGGAATGGGGAGGGGAAGAAAACCAAGGGAGACCTCACATTGTTTTATAAGGATTTAAAAAGAAAACAAAAACAGAAGAGCATCAGAGTAAAATTCAAAACACAAAATAACTTAATGAACATCTTCGTATCTATCAGAATGGTTTAACTATCAATATTTTGCTTGTAATTTCATCTAACAATCCCCCTGAATTTTAAGGAATTCAAAGTGTATCATATCAAGTTGTCATTTCATCCGGTCTTCACTGTGCATCTCTGACAGGGACTTTTGTTTGATGGTACTGTCCTACTTAATATAATTAACAACCCTTAATCAATACTGTCTCTTACTAAAACAATATGCTTCAAATGTCTACAGAATATCTTCTTTTAAAAATGTTTTGAAGATTTACTTTTATTTTTTATTTATACATGTGTCTGTGTATCTGTGTGAATGTATGCTGTGTGTATATGCTTTCAGAGACGAGAATCGAGTTCAATAGAGTTGCAGAAGGTCGTGAGCCTCCCCATATGGGTGTTCAGAATCAAACTCTGGTCCTCTGGAAGAGCAGTAAGTACTCTTAATTGTCGAACCATCTCTTGAGCCTCCAGAATATCTTTTGATAGTTGGCTTGTATGAATCAAGATATAAAGTCTAAATAGTATTCAGTTGCTATGTTCTTCAAGTTTCTTTTGGTCTGAGTCTCATCTATCATACTTGAAAGATAAAAGCAACCCTTTTAGAGATATAATGGGCTTAAACTGTACATATATAAGGGGTACATGTGATAGTCATTTAAAAACGCGTTCAAAACCCATGGACAGAACTTAGTTTATTTTCACGTGCTGCTTTAGAGACATCATTCTAATTTTCAGACTGTTTTTCATTTTCTCTTTTGTTTTCCCAAGACCATGGGTTAATTTTCACATATTTGAGGGTTCCTGAGATTTTCCTGCTATCAATTTATTTAATTTCAAGCAGTCAGTGAACACATTATATTTCGTGTAAACTTGACTCTTTTGTTCTATGGCCTAGAATGGTTATTCTGCTTTTGTTGGATGGAGTTCTCTATGAATGTCAACCAGGCTAAATTCGCTGGCATGTAAGTAATCCCTATATTGGCTGCTCTTTGGTTGTCTGTCCTTCAGTTGCTGGGAAGGCAGAAATCCTTCCTCAGTGCAGGTCAGCACTTCTCACCTCCCATTCGTAAAGCTTGGTTACTAAGCATTTAAGACTGTTACATAGTCTTGTTTAAGTGACTGCTTTATTAAGAATAACTTTGATCTCTAGTGTGATGGCTATTCCTGGAATGAACTACAATCTAGAAATGGAGGGCACATTTGTGATCCAGATCTTGAGGTTGGAAGATACAGGCTTCTGACCTGGATGTTGAGGCATAGTGACCATGAAAAGCTTAGGCAAGGTAGTACACACCTTTAATCCCAAGAGACTGAAGCAAGCAGATCTGAGTTCAAAGGTCAACCTGGGACAAAGCAAGTCCCAGGAAGGCATGGTGCAGGAGGAGCTGAGAGTTCTACATCTTCATCTGAAGGCCTCTAGGAGAGGACTGGCTTCCAGGCAGTTAGGACCAGGGTCTCAAAGCCTTCACCCACAGCGGCACACCTCCTCCAACAAGGTCACACCTATTTCAACGAGGCTAGATCTCCAAACAGTGCAACTCACTAGGCCAAGCATATACAAACCATCACACCAGGTGACAGCTGCTTTGAAATTTACACTGGCATTAATATAACCAGTTAAGGTTTACTTTAATTTGTGTTCTAAGGTAGGGTTTGTTTAGGTCTTTTTGCATATTTGCATTTTCTCACTTATTTCTACAAGCCATGCTCCTTAGCCCATGCATTTTTATGTTTAAATTTTTAGTAGGCAGCACATAGTTGGTTCTTGCTTTTTAAAAAAATCCATTATCTTAGTCTCTGCTTTCAACTGATGTGTTTACACCACGTATTTCAGATCCCAGGATTATTGGATCTTTTATCTGTACATCTATCCACCTGAAACTTGCTTCCTACTCCATATGTCCTTTTCTTCTCCTCTGTGGGCACAGTTATAAAACTTACAGCTTTTACTTGGATTAATTTTGTATGTATACATGGGACTGAACTCCAGGCATCAGGCTTGTAGAGCAAGTGCCTTTAAGCACTGAGCCACCTCAATGACCTCAGTTATGTAATTCTTTATTCTATTATTTTAGTAGCTGCTTTAGGGTTAATGCATATATTTTTAACCAGTTACATCACTGTGCTTTTAAAAGTATATATATTTGAGAGAAGGTCTCACTCTATACTCAAGGCTGGCATGAAATTTACAAGTAGCCAGCCTGGCCTAATTTCATGCAATCATTTGCCCTCAGCCTCCTAGGTGCTAAGATCCTGGGTGTGATCCATCATGCTGTCAGAACACTGCGATTTCTTCCTCTTGTCTTTTGTGCTATTATCACTACCCCTTATGATTATTCAAATTCTATAAAATCAATAATATACTGTAAACTCATTTCACATTTTTTTTAAAAATTAAAAATTGTGATTAACATGTTTGTAGCATGAAATTTGCCATCTTAAACATTTGTGGCTCAGTGAACTAAGTATATCTGTGGCTGTATCCAATCTCACTCCTATAGCTCTTGGAAATCACTATCATGATTTTTCTGTATTCTAGATAGCTTACAGAAGAACCACACAGTATTTGTGACCAGCATATTTCATTTTGCATAGTATTTCCTAAGGCTCACTGCTGTGGTAGCATGCCTCAGAATTTCTTTCCTCTCTGAAGCTGAATGGCAGTCCACTTGTGTGTGTCTATACATTTTCTTGACAAAGGCTCTTGCTATGAACCCTATGTATTTGACAACCTCTGCCTAAGCTTTGCAAGTGCTGGAGTTACAGACATGGGCTCATATCACATTTTACTCGTCTCTTCATTTGCAGATAAACTCTGGAGCTGCCTCAATTTTTTGACCAATGTGAATTATGTTGCTACCAAAAATACATCTGAATTCCTGCTAGTGTCTATAATTTGTAGAAATGTCATACATATTTCCATAGTGCATCCACTATTATTTATCAATTTATTTATTTACTGGCAATTTACCAGTTTAATTCCTTGTATCCATGCCAGTAGTTATTTTATGCTGATCTTATAAATATACACCACACACACACACACACACACACACACACATACACACGCATCCTGACAGGTGTGAAGTGATTTCTCAACATGACTTTTTCATTTGTACTTTCCCAATTAATGATGGCTGAGCATCTTCCATCTGTCGATTGGCCATTTTCATATTCTCTTTGGAGAAGTTTGTATTCATGTCTTTTGCCTTTTTAAAAGTCATTATTTTTGTTAATGAAATGCAGAAGTTCTTTATTTATAGTGTTTTAATGCTTTATAAAATCTACAAGTTACAATTTCATTACATTTCAAGGATGCCTTTCTAGTTTGCTGGTTGTATCCTTTGTTGTAGGGGAATTTTTGATTTTGATATAATCTAGAATTATCAATTTTACTTTTGTTACCTGTGCTTTTGGTTATATCCAAGAATCAACATCGAATCAAAAAATTAAAGTTTTTATGAATCTTGCTTGGCTCATTTTAATTTTCATGTACAGTTTAAGAATCTAAATTCATGATTTTGATTGTGGACCTCAGATTTCTCCAGCACCATGACTGAGGATCAAGCAATCTCAGTGCTCATGCTGAAAGTCATCTGGCCAAACTTCCACAGGTTCTCATATTATATGTATTACACCAGCACCACATTAATATACTTTTTAAATTTTATACCAGCATACTGACTTAGTTCTACAATAAGTTTCAAACCACGAAGTCAGAGACCTTTGATCCTTTTTAAAACTACTGTTTTGGATATCTAGGATCTCTCGATATTTAGTATGAGTATTATGGTGGATTTCCCTGGCCACTTCAATAAGGCCTGACATTTGAGGTTTTAATAAGGATCCTTTAACTCTGAGGGCCACTCTGGGCAGTGCAGATGTAGTCCTAGCCACCTGAAATCTTTAGCACTATGAACATCTTTCCATTTACACTTAGAGTGTCACTAATTTAAAAATCTGAAACCAAAAGGATTCTGAAATCATGTGCTCTAAAAAATTTCAGACTTTGGCTCATTTTAGATGTCAGATTTGTACACTAGGGTTGTCCAGAAAGTAAGGTCTAAACAAGTATTTCAAAATCCCAAAATTTGAAATCTAAAATAGTTCTGGTTCTGAATTTCAGATAAGGAACTTACTACCTTTGTGCCTTAATTCCTTTCAGACACATTTTGTAGTTTCAGGATTTCAGTCTTAATGCTTCCCTGGCTGTGTTCATCAATATAGACGCCAATACTTTGTTCTTTTTGATGCTACTGCAACTGGAACAGCTTTTTTTTTTTTTTCGAGACAGGGTTTCTCTGTGTAGCCCTGGCTGTCCTAGAACTCACTTCTGTAGACCAGGCTGGTCTTGAACTCAGAAATCCAGTGCCTCCCAAGTGCTGGGATTAAAGGCGTGCGCCACCACTGCCCGGCACAGCCTTTCATTTTTGTCTGCTTTTCTTTCACCTCTTTTACTTGTATTTTCAGTCAGGGCTTGCCCTATCTATCTATCTATCTATCTATCTATCTATCTATCTATCTATCTATCTATCTATGTATTCACATTCTTTATTGTATGTGTGTGCATGTGCCATGGCATATATATGGAACTGAGAAGACAAATCTGTGAAGTTAGTTTTTTCCTACATTTATCAATTCCAGGGACTGAACTCTGGTCAACAGGTCTTTATGCTGAGCTATCTTGTTAGCACCTGGAATAGCTTTCTTCATTTCCTTCTTAGAATGTATAGTTAGAATTCATTTTTCTGAGAAAACTACTGGGTTAGGCATGAAGCAGGGTTAGGTGATACTGTGACTTAGAGCCTGGGCAGCTTAGAGAATATAACCTAATCGCTGTAATGTCATGAAGATGGAGGGAAAGCAGATTTTGGAAAGAGAAAGTGATAATTTAGTTCTGGATATGTACCATTTCCAAAAGTCTACTTGAGTGACTCCCACATCCCTGTCCTGCTCAGCCTATCAGAACTCTTTCAAATATGCAACATGGTGGGACCAGGTCAGCTCTCAGGGCTTTTCTCCCTAGGCTTATCCATTTCATTGCTGTCTTGCATGATGAATGCTGGCCATCCTGTTCTCCCTGACCTATTAGCTCAGACTTCTCAAATGAGGTAGCCTACTTCACTCCACTGAATCCCTCTAAGTAATGTGTCCTGGGAACTTTCTGAAGACATTTATGACAGATATTCCCAGACACATCTCATTTGCTTCTTCCCACTTTTCAGGGACCTCTAATCCTTGTTGCCTGGTGCCCAGTGTCTTGAAATTGTTTTACATTTTTAATTTAACTTTAATTTTCAAACTGTTTCAGGTAGAAGGCCAAACCAGTCTCACTACTCCATCTTAGTCCAAAGTAAATGTTTGTATAATACATTTTAAGTATCCGTGTGTGTGTGTGTGTGTGTGTGTGTGTGTGTGTGTGTAGAGATGAAAGAAAGGAATGAGGAGAAGGGAGGGAGAGAGAGCTTAAGAGAGACGAGGCAGGCAGATAGACAGTGTTTTGTAATCCATACTAGCCTTGCATGCTTACACCTCTACCTGGAGATGACTGGACTGGGCTTCCACACCTGGCTTTATCATTTAAAAAAAGACAAACTGGGTTATTTGTTTTATATAACACCCTACATTTTAAATCTGGCTGTTTGTTTCTTCCTGATATTATTTTTCATTTGATCCATTATATTTATTGTAATTAATTAATTTATTGCATGTGTCACGTGTTTAATATGCTGAGCGTGCAGAGATCAGAGTATAAGTTATGGGAGCCAATTTTCTCCTATTATATGGGTTCTGATGATGAAACTGAGGTTGTCAGGTTGAGTGGTCAACAACTTTAGCTACTGAGCCATCTTGATGGCTCTGGCTCATCTTTTAATAAAACCAGTTGTTAGCACTGGAGACAAGACTCAGCCAGTAGTATGCTTGCTGGGCATGCACGAAGCCCGGGGTGTGCCCGCACAGACTAAACCTAGTGTGCTGGTCATTTTTATCCCTGGGTTCTCTAACATCCTCATCTAGGATCTAGACAGATGCTTTAAGATGACACACAGACTAGCTAGCACATACAAGGCTGGATATTGGTCTCAGGACTTCAAAAGCCAGAAAAAAAGAAGACACCTGGACACTTTTAGTACTAACTCAAGTGTCTACAAACAGTGGCCCTGTTTCATGGCAGAGGCTCATTTACACATCTCTTGAAAGCACATTTCCCAAAGATTTCTGGTTGTTCTGACTGGAACGCATACCACCATTTCTCAGTTTTCTTAATTTTTGTTTTCCTCTTATTCTAATATTCTCAGGTTTTGTTCTCTTTATATCTGTGTACACCTGGGTGTAGGCCAGAGGTTGACGCTGGAAGTTTTCCTTCATTCTCTGTTTTGGGAACAGGGTCTCACAGAACCTGAAGCTTACTAACTGCCTAGACTGGCAGGCCAGTGAGCCAGCAATCTACCTGTCTTTCTTCTCAGTGCTGAGGTTACAGGCATTTTCTGTAGATGCTCTGGATCCTCAGTCAGTCCTCATGCGTGCACAGCATGTACTTTTCCACTGAGCCATTTCCTGAGCCTTGAAAATCCTGAATTTCTATTATTATTATTATTATTATTATTATTATTACTATTACTGCCGCTACTGCTAATTATTACTATTATAGAGACAGGGCTTTTCTATGTAGCTCTGGCTGTCCTGGAACTCGCTCTGTAGACCAGGCTGGCCTGGAACTCAGAGATCTATCTGCCTGTCTCTGCCTCCTAAGTATGGGGATTAAAGATGTGTGCTACCACCACCTGGCTTACAATTCTGATTTTTTAATTTCATTAATTGTGTTTTTATTCTACTACTGCTAACAATTAAGACTACAGACTGAAACTTAAGACTTTAAAATAAATCTTTAGACTATACTCCGAAAGAAATGTACTACTAAAAAAAAAGTTCCTTTGGAGCGGTAGAGACAGCCCATCAATTGAGAATACTTGTTGCTCTTGCAGAAGACCCAAGTTAATTCCTAGCACTAACATAGTGGTTTATCGTCATCAGTAACCCTGGTTCCAGGGTATTCATCATCCTTACCCTCTTCAGATTTCTAAGGGCACCAAGCATGCAAACGGTACAAATATATACATACGTACATACATACATACATACATACAAACATACAAACATACACACATACAAACACACACACACACACACACACACACACACACACACACACACACACACAGAGTCATATTATACAAACACTCCCATACATAAAATAAAAATAAATAAATCTTTTAAAAAAAGTTCCTTGAAGTAAAATAGTGTCTTCTGGGCATGACAGGACTCACATCCATGAATTCACAGCAGCTATGGTTGTTTGTACAACATTAAGGCAGCCGATGTTCAAGCACGGAGAGGGAAAGTGTTCATGATCCCCTACTCCCAGCTGAGGAGATACTGACAAGCTGATAGCCTCTGAGGGAGGGAGCGTCAGTTTTCATAAGGATGTAGTCCCTGGTAAGTCAATCATGCTCTGCTGGATGGCTCTAACAAGCACAAACTGGATACAGGGTTATTTAAAGAGGATATGAAGTTGGAAGTGGGAGGGAGGATCTAGGCAGAATTAAGAGGTAAATATGATCAGAATAAATTGTATAAAATTCCCAGAGAATGAATGATTATATTGATGCAGATTCTCTGAATAACTTCTCTCTGCAATTGTGACACCATTTCAAATAGAGTTATTTGTTTACATTTATTTTTAATTTTTACTTATTCATTTATGTTTCCCAAGTTAACCTGGCCCAAACTTCTGGGCTCAAAGCAATCTTCCTGCCTTAGTCTCCTGGACTAAGTCTCCTGTAGTCGCTGGACTACAAATACATGCTATCATACCACCTTCCTTTCACTCTGGCAATTAATACATTATTTAAACACGTGACTCCAGATTCAGAACCGGGAAATGAAGTACAGGAAGTTTAACTTCCAACTTTTTTCATCCTGTTTCCTTTTATCCCCAAATAATAATTGCTGTTTTATCCTTGCATTGTTTCATTTTGAAATTAAATATACACGTTAAGTATACAAATGTAGATATGTATGGTATGTGTATCCATACGTAGAATGAATTTTTTTTTCTTTTTTCAAGACAGGGTTTCTCTGTGTAGCCCTGGCTGTCCTGGAACTCACTCTGTAGACCAGGCTGGCCTCGAACTCAGAAATCCGCCTGCCTCTGCCTCCCAAGTGCTGGGACTAAAGGCGTGCGCCACCACTGCCCGGCTAGAATCATTTTCATAGCCCCTCTCTATCTACAACTGTATGTCAAATCTCTGTAGCTTGCTTTTACCTTATAACACACCTAGGAGATCACTCTGTAGAAACACAGCAATCGTTAGTGCTCCCTTCACGTTCACAGCATGGATGAGTTCAAGTCACTCAGTATTAACTATGCAGAGTACTACTCTAACAACCAGATTGCTATTGCTGGACATCTGATCATTTCAAGTCTTGTTATCCTAAGTAACACTAGAACGATCAGACTAGTACAGCTACTTTTGTTTGTTTGTTTGTTTGTTTTGATTTTTTCTGAGACAGGGTTTCTCTGTGCATCCATGGCTGTCCTGGAACTCACTCCGCAGACCAGGCTGGCCTTGAACTCAGAAACCCACATGCTTCTACTTCCTGAGTGCCACTACCACCTGGCACCCATTTTTATCTTCTGTAAATTCATCATCCAGTTAGACTACTAGTCTGGTGTGAGGTTAAGACAAGGGATAATACGTAATTAGACTAGGCGTTATCAACCTACAAGAATTTTCTCTATAACACTGCCAAAAAGCACGTCATCAAATTTTAGATTTCTTTGGCACATGGCATAATAAGAAATGCTATTTCAATATGGTCTTATCATATACTTAGCCTATAAGGAGACTGAGTATCATTTTAAACATATGCGTTTCATTTTAAGATGCTCTTTACTCATTTTACTTATTTATCATGTATGAAATCTGTGTATGGTATATACATGTGTGCAGATGTGCCTGTGTGTGTATGTATGTTCATGTAGGGGCCAAAGGATGACATTAGGCATCTTCTGTCTTACTCTCCATCTTGAGACAAGGTCTCTTACTGAACCTGGGCCTCGTCATTCTGGTTTAGTGTTACTGTACCTTTAGAGAAGCTTGACTGACCCCTTCTTCCTTAGAGAATAAACCCCAAACTCCTCAGCCTGTGACTCAACCCCACCATCGTCTATTTACCTATCTAACACTGGTTTATAGGCCCCATTTTCCTTTCTCCATTCCTAATGTTCTGCTAGTCAACTCTTCTTTTCTCTATGGAAAATGATGCACTTTCCTTCAATCTGTCTGATGAGGTCTTAAGTCTTATTCATTCTCTGAAATGAAATTCAGCTCAAACGTCACTACATCCTCTGTGAAGTGTCTGACTCTCCAAATAGTGTTTCTATCATGCAGGGCCTGGATTACACCTGCCTGCCTTCTCAGAGGAACAGAGGCTCACTCTCTATTTGCACTGACTCAGTGTGACACTCCAAGCAAGCTCTTTGCTAAATCATAACAATTTACAATGAATGTCTTCAAAACACCCTGATCTTATAGGCAGGAAAAAAATGCAGTCTTAAACTGTTGCACAACTTTTTTTGTTTGTTTGTTTTTCCGAGACAGGGTTTCTCTGTGTAGCCCTAGCTATCCTGGAACTCACTCTGTAGACCAGGCTGGCCTCGAACTCAGAAATCCACCTGCCTCTGCCTCCCAAGTGCTGGGATTAAAGGCGTGCGCCACCACTGCCCGGAGTTGCACAACATTTGAAAAGGTATTAGGTCTCTCTATGGAAAGTCCTATTTACATACACTGATCATTAATAAAAGAAGGCATCTGAATATTTGCAGTATCTAAAACAAATGATAAAACACTAACTGTTCAGCTCAAAATATGTACTTTCCCAGTTTTTCAGAAATTGTTAATCCCTGAAAAACATAATAAAATTCACTCTACCATGTGAAAATGATAAAATAAATCTTGTCTTTTTTTGACCATAGACTTATTCACTGGAGAAAAATCTTTACATTATATATATTATTTCTATCTATCCTACTTTAGAAAGTAGTAAAACCTGTCATGTTAAAGATTAGCTGTGTAAGTGCAAAGCATTAGCTTTCCTGATGCAGGGAAATTTAATATATATAAAATTTTTTGTTTGGTTCTTTTTTGTGTGTGTTTTGTTTTTGAAGACAGGATTTCCCTGTGTAGTCTTGGCTGACCTGGAACTTACTTTGTAGACCAGGTTGATTTTGGATTCAAAGATTCAACAGCCTCTACCTTTTGAGTGCTGGAATTAAAGATGTACACCGCCACGCTTAGCGCTTAATTCTGTATATTTCTGTATCAGGCATGCAAATACATTCTTTTTTTTTTTTTTTTTGGTTTTTTCGAGACAGGGTTTCTCTGTGTAGCCCTGGCTGTCCTGGAACTCACTCTGTAGACCAGGCTGGCCTCGAACTCAGAAATCCACCTGCCTCTGCCTCCCAAGTGCTGGGATTAAAGGTGTGCGCCACCACTGCCCGGCTGCAAATACATTCTTGATTTGGTACTAAGATAAAACTGGGCAATAAAAAATTATTTCAGTAACTATGAGGCATTGACAAAGCCAGAAATACTGTACATACATATTAAAGAAGCTTTACAAGTTTAAATACTTTATAATATGCATGTTCTAAAAAAACTCCCTAAGAAGGTATTTTAAACTCTAGGAGGCTAGTAACTTGTTAAAAACAGTTATATCTGGCTTATTAGTCAATATTAAAATAACTTATTTCTGCTTTAGGATTCAAATTTAACTGCTTAAGGATTAAAAACTGCTATTTAATCTTGACAACTTGAGTGGATTGAGAGATGCCTAGAAAATTAGTACTGCACACCTCTGATGCCTATGATGGCATCTCTACAGAGGATGAGGTGCACTGATAAACGGAATCTGACAGACTGCTGGGAGACAGTGAGTGTAGAAGGCAGGGCCTAACTGGAGGAAGGAGGCACTAGGAGGTGAAGGGTATCTTTTTCCCTTTTCTTTTGAGATAAAGTCTCACATAGCTCAGGCTGGTCTCAAACTCACTATGTAGACAAGGATAATCTTGAATAACTGCTTCTCCAAGTGTGTACCATCACACCTAGCTTGAAGGGTAGGATGTCCATGCCCTGCCTGTCTCTTCTCTTTGCTTCCTGGTTGCCATGATGAAAGTGGCTCTCCCTGTCACGTTCTTCCTCCGTGTTTCTTCTTTACCACAGGCCTAAAGGCAATGGAACCTGGTGACCATGGGACTTAAATCTCTGGAGCTGTGAGCTAAAAATCTTTCTGTGTTTGTATCAGTTATTTTCTTACAGTGACTAAAGGTCTAATACAAAGGTACAACATTAATTGCGGAATTGTTTTAAAAAACTTACATCTCTCAAAAAATATTCATGAAACTATCAATATAAAAGCACCAAACATCTACCATTAGGTATAAAATAACTCTTCCTGAAGGATTCAAAGGTCTAAGTCAGGCCAGCGAGTTAGTGGGTATGGTGTTCTTGTGCAAGCCTGATGTGAGATCAATGCCTAGAACCCACGGTAGAGGAGAGAACCCACAACTGAAAGCTGTGCTCTGACTTCCACATGCATGTAGGTCTGAAGTTACATATAATCTTGTTATCAACACAATATTTAAGTATTGTGATGGTTTATCAGGAAGACACACTATAGACTCAGCAGTAAACTCAAAGGAAAACCACTTGATTTTCATGCCACATGCAAAATGATCCTCAGTGTAACTACTACCCACTGCTGGGAAGCTGCTTAGAATATGTGGCTCTTCTGAGCAGCCAGCATCAAGATGGCACTCGTGAGGAAAATCTCAGTTTTCCTTTCAACCCAGTTTTTTCTTTGCTAATACTTCATGCTTCCTTTTTAAAATAGCCTAAGGTTCTAACCAGTTGAGCTACTGCCACCTTCACATTAAACTTTAATAAGCTAAGCTTTTTAAGCCACATAAAAATTTCATCAAGCATTTTTCAACCTTAGGGAAAACGGAAAGAGGAAAAAAGGTCAGAACATCACTTTCTACAAAGGACCGTCTGGAGGGGATGCTCTGCAAGGAGCTGCAACAAGTGCTAGGAAACAAGCGCCCGCTGTGGCCTGTGCTGGACGGTGAGCTCGTTACTCCTTCATCACATGCAGGACCCACCGAGGGTGCTAATTAAAGCACAATCATCAAATACCAGGCTCCTAGGACAACTGTGAGTTTTTCAAAGGCCCTTGGATATGCCTCATTCAGGTCTAATATTATCATTGGACTTCTGATTAAAAGGTTTTCAGAAGAACTCCTGATTATCCCACTTTTGGTGTCCCATATGATATATTTTAATAAAATTATTTATTATTCATATGGTATTTAATAATAGTAAATCCAAATCTTCAATTTCTTCTTAAGCTAGCACATACTACCATTCCTGGTAAAGAGGAAGGGCTATCTAGGACTTTGGCCTTAAACAGACACCAGGCGCTGAGGTCTCTAGTTCCCTTACTGCCCCACAGATTCCCAACACTGTGCTGCAGAAGTCTTCAGCCCAGAATTGCCTACAGGAACAGCCACAGCCAAGAGAAGCCTGATACCTGGAAAAGAGTGGACTCATGTCAGGAAACAGTGTCTGCTCCATTTTAGTCAAGTGCCAAAGAGAAACTCTACTCATCCTCCCCATGTGGTCCTGCTTTCAGTCAATGGGAAGGCAATCTCCTGACCCTTGCTGTTCACACAAGCAAGTTGAGTGCATTGGTCAGACATCTCTAGTACATGCCCCCACTGGCACAACACACATGTTCTTTTGTATACTTAAAACACCAAGATTAAGATCTTGGTGTCATGAGCAAGTCTAAGAATTAGAAACGAACTAAACCCAGAATTTCTCTGATCATAACACAAGCAAATTAAGCATCATTAGCTCTACTTCACAGCAGACTCTAAACAACTGGAACCGTGGCAGTTCTTAATACACAGGTCAAAGAAGAATTGTTAAATGAAAAAATATACAAGGCTGACTGAGCATGCTGGTACATGACTATCATCTCAGCACTTGGGGGCCTGAGGCAGGAGAATATAGAACTGGATGAAAGCATGTGCCAAATCCTTGAGGGAGAGCTAAAAAAGTGCTGAGAGAAATGTATAGCACAAAATGTGTGCATGAGAAGAGAAACAGCTTCAGCCAAATGACCTGTAGACTTGACTCTAAAACGTAATGCTTTAAACATTTAGAAACAAAGAGAAAATCTTTGTGTGACAAAGAGCTTTTTAATAATTGATACAAAACGTAAAATTTCAAGGGAAAGTTCAAAAATTAAACTTTATCAAAATTAGAAAATCCTCAACAATTTGTTTTTCAAGACTATTAAAATGACTGAATAGACAAACTGGGAAGAAAGTATTTGCAAAGCAAATTATCTGACATAGCAAATATCATATCTAAATACATAAAGAGTCTAAAAACTCAATGGTAAATAGATGGCTCAGTGGTTAAGAGCACTGCTGCTCTTCCAGAGAACCTGGGTTTGATTCCTAGCATCCATATGGTGGTTCACAACTGTCTGTAACTCCAGCCCCAGGATATCTGACACTCTCCCTGTTCTCCGAGGTCACTATATGCATGTGGTGTACAGAGACATGGATACAGGAAAACACACATAATAAAAATATGTAAAATTAAAAAAAACATTTAAAATCCTCAACAGTAAAAGACAAAGAATTCAGGAAGAAAACGGGGAAGAGACTTAGTGGACATTTCACTGAAGCACTTGAAAATATGCTCAGGGTGGGAGATGGCTGTCAGTACAGTGCCTGCTATACAAGCATGAGGACATGAAACTACATTTCTGCACCCACAAACCTGGATGCTGTGGACATCTCTCTCTCTCTCTCTCTCTCTCTCTCTCTCTCACACACACACACACACACACATACACACACACACGCTCAGATAGGTGACCATGGGAGAAATGCACATTACAATCACAAAAGAAATGTTATTCCACCAAATCCTGTCAAAACGTGGAGAAACTGGAGCAGCCACACACTGTCAGTAGGAATGTAAAATAATGAAGCCACTTTGGAAAAGGGCATCACTTAAAAAAAAACAAAAACAAAAAACAAAAAACCTAAACTAAACATTTACTTATCTGGTGTTCAGAAGTTATACTTTTATTCCAGGGAAATGAAATCGCATGATCAGATAAAAACCAGTACATGAACATCATAGCTGATTTATTAGACTCCCAAGCTGTAAATTACTCAGCTATCCTTCAATGAGTGAATAGCTAAGTAAATTATAGTACATCCATACCATGGGAACACTACTCACCAATAAAAAGAGAATTACTGATGTATACAGCTTGGAAGGACTTCAAGGGAACTATGCTGAACAAAGAGGAAACCTAGCTCTACAGGTGAAGTGCACTCCTGTCTTAGTCAGGGTTTCTATTCCTGCACAAACATCAAGACCAAGATGCAAGTTGGGGAGGAAAGGGTTTATTGAGCTTACACTTCCATGCTGATAAAGGAAGTCAGGACTAGAACTCAAGCAGGTCAGGAAGCAGGAGCTGATGCAGAGGCCATGGAGGGATGTTTCTTACTGGCTTGCTTGCTTCTCCTGGCTTGCTCAGCCTGCTTTCTTATAGACCCCAAGACTACCAGCCCACAGATGGTACCACCCACAAGGGGCCCCCTCCCTTGATCACTAATTGAGAAAATGCCTTACCGCTGGATCTCATGGAGGCATTTTCTCAACTGAAACTCCTTTCTCTGTGATAACTCCAACTTGTGTCAAGTTGACACACAAAACCAGCCAGTACAACTCTGACTGTCTATACAACATTCTTGAAGTGACAACAGGGATGAGGATCAGGTTAGTGGTGGTGAAGGGTTAGGGAAGAGCGAGTCTCTGGCTTTGAGAGAATACTGGACCCTTTCCTTACAGAAAAGCTGTCTGACAGCTTTTGTGGTGAGTACATGAATCTGCATGCAATGGAGTTGAACAGAAGCACACATGCATGTCCATGAGCACAAATCAAACAAGACACCTCTAAAGTCGTCAGTGGACCCAGTACAGCAGTGGATCTGTGCTGTGATATTCACTACAGTTGGCAAGACACAACAACTGGGGAAATGGATCTCTACTGCTTTAATAAATCAGAGCAAGGTTACCACCATCCCTAAGGCTTAAAAGGAGCTGGAAATGCTGACAAAATGCAAACAAACTGGATTGAAACCACAAGACACACAACATGGACGAGTACAAAATACTTGACCTATGTATGCTCTTCTGAGATGCCAGTTTCAGGAAACAGAGTAAAGAGACAGCACAACCAAATGTAACACACATTCTGATCTATCTAACCTGGGGTTTTCTTTGTCAGTAAGGACTCTTCTGAGCAGTTCTGGAGAACCTGAGAGAGCCTATAGGTCAGGAAATGTATTGAAACACATTCGTTTACTGACTCTGATAGTCATAGTGTGATTATGTAAAACAACATTTTCTTTCATTTCTTTTTCTTTTTAAAACTGAGATAGAATCTGGCCATGTAGCTAGCTGTAAAGGTCAGACCAGCCTGGAACTCATTGCGTGGTCCAGCTGGCCTTAAAACCCTGAGCAGATATTACAGCATACAGCACCCATGTTTTTATCTTGTTGCTGGTTTTGTTTTTAAACAGATTACATAAAGAAGTATTTAAGCTATATGATCACAAGGTCCTCATGGATCATGGCTGGTTAGAGCACGGGTTAGCTCACCTGGTTTCTGTCGCGAGCATTTGTGTACCTGATCTTCTGAATGAAGTAGAATATGAGCCACGCTGAAGAAATAATCATCAAAACAATAAAGGATATTGACACGAAGACTAGAGAGCCACGGCTGAAGTTCTTTGGCGGCATTCGAGTTCCAACAGCTATTGTCATTTGTACAGAGATGTTTTTCTCCAGATAACTCAAAATATCCTTACCCCTCAATTCTGTTATCATGACAGCAATAATATCTCCTGTGCCTGTAATGTAAAACAAATACACAGACTCAAGTGACATCTGAAATTCATAGACATCAAATAAATATAAACATATGCTCCATAGAGAAATTACCATAATTTTTGCTAAGGTTTACAGATTCCAGTTCAACTGACATGAGGCCACACCTGTGCACACGGACAGGTGTGAGAACATGTACTGTACTCTAAACAGGTAATTCATAAAGCAACTGCGGTGTTAACAATGCACAAACTGCCTTACCATTGCATTTAGAAGCATTGTGAAAGCAGCCACGTGTGACTAAATCAGGGTGAGTCTATAGTATAAAACCTTTCTCTAGCAAACAATCTTGAAAGTACTAACAGAGAAGCGCTGTCATTTATGGTGTAAATAGGTGGTTTTTGCACTAATCATCCTAACATGCCCTACTGAGCAAAGAAACTAGTATAAGAAACAGAAAGAAGGATACTTCTTAGGGCACACATTTGGCTACGGAGTGACAACAAGTGCCAAATGGCAACGTCTTTTAATGACAACATTTGAAACTAACTTTGGTCTTCTAGAGTAAAGCTCCTTCCAGAGCACTTCTGGATCTCAAACTCAACAATTCCCCACCCGATTTGGAGACAGCATCACCTGTTGCCTAGGCTGGCCTCAAGCTTGAGTTTTATGTTATAGTTTTCCACTTTATTTAACCATGCCCAGTACACTCAAATCCTCTTGGCAGGCCCAAGTCTCAACTTTCCAGACTACTACCGGTAATGGTACCTAGTCTTCAGCTTCTAAAAGCTGTTCAGAGTTCTGCCCGCAGGCACAAATTATTTAAGTTAATTACAAGGATGGTTTAGTTGTTCTTCCAAGTCCTTTTCTCACATGGTTTCCAGGGGCTGTTTTAAGTGAAAGTGAGCAGCTACTCCTTAGGGACAGCACGGACCACATAGGGACAGCTTTTCAGTTTATTTTAAGGTGACAGGGAAGCTTCTTTACCACACGCAGCTGTCGGCAATTGACCTTTCTTAAGGGAAAGTTAAGTGTGACAACATGCAACTTTTACAATCTCTCTTTTCCAAAGTCCTGGAGAAAGACTGAAGGCTAGGCTTTCCTTATTATTTTGTGGAAGAGAAAATTATAACCACTTATTTGAGTATGAAGAAGGGTTGTGCATTCAAATACAAAATACCCTCTAAAAACAAGCAAGCAGAGTATCTCAAAACCTGACCCTTTGAAGACTCCTTCAATGAATATTAAAAATATTTGTTTTTATGTCTTGTTACCTTTAGCAGTCAAGATGAGATGCAACAGAAACTCAGTAACAGAAGTTTTGAGAAAAATAGAGCCCAATGGAATATATATTTGTATAATACTGTATTCAAAATTGTTTTAGTCACTTTATTAGAGTAGTAGTTTATCAATTTATTTATTTTTGCTTAAAAAGTCTATAAACAAAAATGAAACAACAACATTAAACCTGGCATTATTAAGTTAACATCTGCCTCTGGCCAGTGAGTTAAAATGAGTCATAAAAGAATGCTAAACCAGTTTAACTTTCCATTTAGAAACCTTAAATTTGTGCTCTTACAATGTTGATCAACAGGCATGATCTGTGGTGCTAAGATACCAGGTATGGCTATAAAGTAACTGAGACGGATCCCACAACCATCATATGACAATCAGTCTCATTGCTTTATAATCACACCAAGTACAGTTGGTTTTAGAAATCAGTTCTGAGGCTCCCTCTTGAAGACTCAAGCTGGAAAAGTAATGAGGAGAGCTGCACAGGTAGCCAAGGAAACCAATCCAGTAATTTCCTTAACGGAACACTAAATGGGCGCATCAACTAGTCTCAACAGGAAAGCTGTTTGGGAAAGAAAAATTTAATTAGTTCAACACTTGTCAATATTCATTGAGCACATACCATGGTCAAGGTTTCCTTTCACTTCTTTTATTTTTTATTTTTTTAATTTTCCTTTCCCTTCTTAATGGGTAAGGAAATTACCTGATCTTAATTGATGTGAAAAGCGCATCTACTCTCAGGTGGACAAGAGTGAATAAATCTCATTGTAGCCTCATCTTCCTAGCACAAGGAGGAGACTGGGCAATGGTGCCAAAGGAGACTGAAAAGGATCAAATAAAAAAGTCACAGCAGCACATCTGAGTACTAGTGAAGGCAGTGACCTCTTGCAGAAGGTGATGAAGCACACTGCAAACCCTCCTAGAAAAAAAGTCTCTTTCTCCCCAACATCTAGAGCTGGACTGGGTTCAAAGATGGTTCAGACATTTACAAATGGGGATGGGACTAAAGAGATGGCTAAGAGCACTGGCTGATCTTGCGGAGGATGAGGTTTGGTTCCCAGCACCAATATGGCAGCTCATAACTACTATAACTCCAATTCTAGAGGGAACTGACACTCTCTTCTGGCCTTCGAGGGCCCTCGCACACATGGTGCACATAGACTCATGTAGGCACACACATAAAAAAAAAATTAAAAAGTAAATAAGCCTTAAAAACAAAACAAAACAAAAAACTTTTAGGAGAGTTGGTGCAGATTCAGGAGGGATGATGACAACAGGAAACTTAACCCTTAGGATAAAATTAGGATTAGAGTAACAGTAACTGGTAGGAGAGAAGGGTTAATTAGACTGCAGAAATGGAAACATTTAAGCAGATACAATGTCTATGGCAAGACCATCCCTATGCCTCTGTTCTGAAACACCAAGACATTGCTTTAGAGTTCCATACTTTTCAACAATCGGGCAGCTATATGTTCCATTTCTACTGCTGCGGTTAAACACTATAGCCAAGGCAACTTATAGAAGGAAGGGCTTGTTTGGCTTATAGTTCCATCATGGCAGGGAAGCATGGCAGCAAACAGCAGGTATGGTAGTAGGAACTGGATGCCGAGAGCTCACATATTTTTTTTTCTTTTAAATGTTTTTTTTTTTTTTTAAATTGTTTATTGTATTTATGGTTACACAGTCACTGTCTTCAGACACACCACAAGAGGGCATCGGATCCCATTACAGATGGTTGTAAGCCACCATGTGGTTGCTGGGAATTGAACTCAGGACCTCTGGAAGAGCAGTCAGTGCTCTTAACCGCTGAGCCATCTCTTCAGCCCCACTCACATCTTTTAAATAACATAGTTAATTTTAATTTCAATTATGTGTTTATGCATGCAAGTTGCAATTGCCTGTGGAGACCAGAAGGAGTCAAAGATCCCCTGGAAGGGGAGTTACAGGCAGTTGTGAGAGGCCTGTTGTGGGTGCTGGGAACTGACCTCAGGACCTCTCTAAGAGCAGAATGCACTCTAAACCTCTGAGTCATCTCTCGAGTCTTGCATCTTGAACCACAAGCACTAAGTTGAGAGAACAGCAGTAAATTCTAGGAATCTTTAAACTCTCAAAGCTGGACTCCACTAGTATACACCTCTTCCAACAAGGCCACACCTCCAAAACATCCCCAAATGGTACCACCCACTAGAGACCAAGTGTTCAAATATGAGCTCCTATGGAGGACTTTCTCATTCAAATACTGCAGCTAGTATTAATTTCTTAGTGATGACAGCAAAATAAAGAATATTATGATCCTTTAATCACAGCACTCTGGAGGCAGAGGCAGGTGGATCTCTGTGAGTTGAGGCTAGCCTGTCTACAGAGTGAGTTCCAGGACAGTCAGGGCTACACAGAGAAACTGTGTCTTGAAAATCAACAACAAAAAGCTATTACTTAATTTTGTGTCTATGCTTGTGTATCTGTCATCGACTCCCTGGAACTGGTGTTACAGGTGATTGTGAACTGACCCATATGGGTTCTAGGAACTGAACTCAGGTCCTTTGGGAGAACAGCAAGCACTCTTAACTACTGAACCATCTCTCTAGCCTGCCAATTTATTCTTTAATAGGAATTTGTGGGATTTTTTTGTACCTTAGCATTAAATTTGTAATTCTTCCCTTTTTATTCTGGGAATTTTCTTTTCTTTTTTCCTTCATAATTTATTTTTATTCTATATGTATTGGTATTATGTCTGCATATATAGACATTCATGTGTGAGAGTGTCTGGAACTGGAGTTATAGACAGGTGGGAGCTACCATGTGGGTGCTGGGAACTGAACTCTGGTCTTCTGGAGGAGCAGCCAATGTCTTATCTGCTGAGCCATCTCCCCAGCCCCAGCATTTTGGGAATCTTCAAATGGAACAGTTTCAACACTATGGGAGCATTCGGATAATCTTTGTTTAGATTTGCAAACAGGAAACACTTCTGCTTTTCTACACGCTTTTTTCTTTTTCTTTTGCTGGACCAATTGAGAGCAGATTGCAACTAATAGGACATTTCAATCTTTAATAATTCAACAGTATCTCCTAAGAACAAGGTTATTTCAGATATACACAATTCATTAATTATATTAAAATTTTACTTCTGATAAATGTATTCAGTGTTTAATACACTTCATATTCAGATATTCTGACTGAGCCTAACAATTCAACCAAGGGCTGTGGACACTAAACCTGGCTATCTTGTCTCAGTTTTCTCAAGGACTCTAACATGCCCATATTTGGCAAACATGGCACTGCCAGGCTTTGCCCTTTTCCCTCCCTCTCCTCTGTAAACCATAGATTACATCCCTAAAGCTAGCCATAAAGGTTTGTTCCCTTATTTGGACATTTTCTCATGCCAAACTCATTTCTGAGGCTGACTACCAAGGTCCAGCAATCAAAAGCCCCCTTTGGTTCACGTAATTAACATGCCCAATCAAAACATATCAATCACTACACCCTAGCCCACTGTAACACAGACCCCCCTTTTTTTCTCTTCTCAAAAATTACACCTGCAAGATCATTTGCTGCTGTTTTTCAGCCTAAGTTAGAGAGCAACCATTTTTACCTTTATTCCCAGCTTAATAAAGGATCTCTCTGTGAAAATAGGTGTTTGTGTGTGGTTTGTGCCTAATCTGGGCTCTGGGAGGGAGTCTCGCACAGTGAGGGAGTTCCCTTTATTTCCTTTGATCTAAAATAGTTTCTTAGTAATTTTTAGTCCACTGTTCATGATACTGACTTTAAAAAAACACAAAGATTTGATTGATTGATTGATTGATTGATTAATTGATTGATTGATTGTGTGCACATGTGTGTTCATGTGTCATGATGCATTTGGGGTCAGAGGAAAATTTGCAGGAGTTAGTTCTCTCCTTCCACCAAGTGGACTCTAGGAACTGAATTTAGGTTGTCTGGGTTGGTGGGAAGTGCCTTTATCTGCCTAGTCATCTTGCCAGCCCTGTTTCTGTTTTTCAAGACTAGGTATTACATAGTCCAGGCTGGCCTCAAAACTTGCTATAGCTGAAGACAACCTTGTGCTCTGGATACTCTTGTCCCCACCTCAAGTAAGGGGGCAACAGCTGTGAACCACCAAATTGCAAGATGCTGCCCTTTTTGAAGAGTCTAAGACAGACGTTTTGAAAATACCTTTCTATCTGGATTCATTGGATCAGTTCCTGATAGATGTTCTCTTATTGTTGGTAGGAGAGCTATGAGGTAATCGCTTCCTTCCTCTCCTCCCTCCCTCTCCAGGGAATCACCTCAGGAAGCAAAGGGTGTTTACTTTCATTATTGATGGCAAACTTTATGACTTGAATAACTAATAACTGCCAGATTTCATTATAAATAAATGTATTTCTATTAATTAATAAGCAATCTGTAGAGTAATACTTTCTGATCCTGTGAATTAGTGAGAGCCTCAAAAAGGTTTTACTCAATGCTCTCAGTATCCATTGATGAAATAATTGCTATAATGGCATCTACAAAACTGTTATTTTCTAATCTCCAGAAGTGATTCTGTCATTAGAGCCATTAACAATATTTTCTATTCATCTTTATCCCCATGAAAACAGAATGAAGCTGGGCCTGGTGCCGTGGCCTTGTAATCACAGCTCTCAGGAGGCTGAGACAAGACGATAGCAAGTTCATGGGAAGCATAGTTAAAGCAACAAAACAATCTCAAAATGAATAAAAATAAAAAAGGAGGGCTAAGGTGTGGCTCAGTGGTAGAGTGCTTGCCTAGTATGCACAAAGCCCAGGGTTTGATCCCCAGCATCACACAAAGTCAAGCAAGACGGCACATACTGTACCCTGTACTCAGGAGGTACAAGGGTCAGAAATGCAAGGTTACCCTCAGTTATATAGCAAGTCTGAGGCCAGCCTGAATATACAAGACTCTGTCTCTAAAAGCAGTAATAAAATAATTAAAAAGAGGATGGGTAAGGTGGCTCATGTTTATAATCGTAGCATTGGGGAAGCTGAGGCAGGAGGATTTCATTGAATTCCAGGACAATCTGAGATACAGAGTAAGATACTGTCTGAAAAACAAACATACAGTAAGAAAATTAAAAGGGGTTGGGGACACAGCTTTGTGACAGTGGGCTAGTGCAGCAAGTGTAATGCTCTAGTTCAATTCCCAGTACCAAAACCTACTACCACCAAAGGCCACAGAGCTGCTGGGTCATCTGTCTTTCTGAAACAACCCAACACAGCACTGATACAAGATATTCTATATTTCAATGAAAAAAGGCTGAGTGGAAAAATATAATGCCACTGTAATCATGCTTACAATAAAATCAACTTTGAGGTGCCAAATTAGGAACCTTAGAGGTAGCCTCTTTTGGGGTTCTGGACTCAGAAGGTCTAAGATTCAAATCAATGCAAGCTGTATAACCCTTCTAAATGTCAGTTTCTCTTTTCAAATGGGTACTGACTCCAAATTTCATGGCAGTTGCTAATGCTACAGCTATTGAGTTATCTGTTGTTATTCACAGAAAATAATAAAGGAACTCAAACAGTCTACTACAGAATGGAGAGCTCCATTCCCTTCTCAGCTGTTCCTTAACTCAGGAGGCACGCAGCTACCTGCAGACCAACAGGATGCTCAGAAAGGTGTTGGGGTGAGGAGAAGAGCTACCTGAGGTCCCAGTCTACAAATGGAGAAAGGCAGCTTAGCTTTTCTGCTGCAAGCTCACCTGTTTTCTAGAAAATAACATCCCTGTGTTAGATGGCCTCTTAAAAGAGGCCAACATTTGAATCTGTCAATTAAGTTCAAGTTACTTTGCAAAGCTCTAAGGAATTTCAAAACTCAGAGACAGACAATTTCAGGAAATTTCCCTTTACAGAACCTCAAGGGTATGTTCACTCCCTCCACCCTCTCCCTCCCTCCCTCTTTCTCGTTTTGTTTTTTTGGTTTTTGTTTTGAGACAGGATTTCTCTGTGTAGCCCTTGTTGTCCTGGAACTCGCAGAGATCCTCCTGCCTGAGCCTCCTGGGTAATGGGATTAAAGTTATGCACCACCAGCACCTCCAATGGCACCGTTATAACTAGAGCTATTCCTGCAGAACCCAGGGATGTTAAAGCAGAATACCACAAGGTAAATGAAAGAGATTTAAATCACCCCAAAGTTCTAGAATGTCTACTGAGATGATAAGACAGATGTAACTCAGGGTTTTCTACAACACTCTGTTTAGCTGCCAGGGGGCAGCCGAGCCCCACTCTTGCTTTCTACCTGTATCAGTCTCGTCTGTGCTCCGATCGCTCCACTGACTTAAGTCCTTAATTGTTTGTCTACAGTTTTTCCTTTTTTCACGTTTGGCAGATGTTTCAGTTACTTTTTTATTGCTGTATCAATACACTATGACCAAGGTGATTTATAAAAGAAAGTTTTTAATTGGGCTTATGGTTTCAGAGGGTTAGAGCTCATGATGGCAGAGCACAGGCACAGTGGCAGAAAACACTGAGAGCTCACATTTGATCCACAAGTAGGAGGCAGATAGCATACTGGGAATGTGCAAGTCTTTTGAAACCTCAAAGCCCTCTCTCAATGACACACCTCCTCCAAGAAGGCCATACCTCCTAACCCTTCCTAAACAGTTATGAACCCACTGCTGGGAGGTTTCTCATTCAAACCATGAAGGTGGGGGTGTAGTTCAGTGGCAAAGCACTTGCGCAGCAAGTTTGAGGCCATAGGTTTTCTCCAGCATTAGAGAGGAGCAGAGCAGTAATCTTGAGATATAAGGGATGGATGTTCCGATTATAAATTTCTTCATGAGATTTATTACTAGTTTCTTAAAACACAGACTTGTCCTGTCACCTTTCTGTTCAAATGCCTTTGCTGTTTCCTTCCTATAAAATTAAAGCCCAAATTCCTCAGCCCAATGTTCAAGGCAATTAGGGACCCAAACGGTTCTGAGGCTATCTGGTGAGCCACATTTTAGACAGTCTTTGCTCCAGTGAAACTGCTGTTCAAACAAACTGATTGTAGAGCTGGAGAAATGGCTCAGACATTAAGAGCACTTTTAACAGGACCGAGGTTTGGTTCCCAGCACCCATATGGTGGCTCAGAACAGCTAATTTCCAGTTTCAGGGGACCTAACACCTTTTCCTGGCCTCTGAAAACACCAAGAACACACGTACACACACAAGTACATACATGAAGATAAAACACACATATATAGTTTTAAAGAAGGCTTACAAGTGACTGATAATGGCTGAAGAAAGATAAAATAGTGGAGTTAGAAGGAAAACTAGGAAAAGATGGAAAATGTGTCTAAGAAACTGGAATTTTGGATAGCAAAAGCTATCCTTAACAACAAAAGAACCTCTGGGGGAATCAGCATCCCTGATTTCAAGCTGTACTACAGAGCAGTAGTGATAAAAACTGCATGGTATTGGTACAGTGACAGGCAGGTAGATCAATGGAATAGAATTG
>CM052710.1:66409962-66481006 GCA_028551405.1 Uromys caudimaculatus
AGGAATGGATACAGAAAATGTGGTACATTTACACAATGGAGTACTACTCAGCTATAAAAAACAATGACTTAATGAAATTTGCAGGCAAATGGATGGAACTTGAAAATATCATCCTGAGCGAGGTAACTCAGTCACAAAAGAATGAACATGGTATGCACACACTGATAAGCGGATATTAGCCCACAAGTTCAGCATGTCCAAGTTTCACTTAACAGTAACCGCTGGACTGAGAGTGAGGTACCAGATGGAGGGGCTGGAGAAAAGTCTGAAGGAGCAGAGGGAATTGGCAGCCCCATGGAGGGAGCAAGAGCGTCAATGGGCCCGACCCTCCCCCTGGTCGTCCTCTAGTTCAGACCACTAACCAAAGAATACACATCTGTGGACCCATGATTTGGACTACATATGAGGCAGAAGAATCACCTTGATGGCCACCAGGGAGAAAGGAGAGGACTTTGGGCCTGAGGGTGCGAGTGGCCCCAGTAAAAGGGAATGTCAAGGTGGGAATATGGGAATGGGTGGGTGGGTAGGTGGGAGGAGGAATTCCCTCACAGAGGCGGGGAGGGGGAGGGGACACGGGGTTTCCAAAGAAAAGGGGAATCATCGGAAATGTAAATAAAGTATCAAAAATAAAGAAAGAAAAGAAAAAAAAAAAAAAGAAACTGGAATTTTCTAGAAAGCAAAATGAAAGGAGAGGGGACAATAGGCAGAGACAGTGATCAGAAAGCAGAATACTGAATTTGAGATTTGAGAGTAACAGTTCTATGAGGTGGGAAAGCCCAGGGGAACATTGATGGGATCAGGTCCCTAAAGAAACCAATGGTTGAAAGACCTGAGGAAAAACTTTATGTTAGGA
Source organism: Uromys caudimaculatus (assembly GCA_028551405.1). Lineage (NCBI taxonomy): Eukaryota > Metazoa > Chordata > Mammalia > Rodentia > Muridae > Uromys > Uromys caudimaculatus. The sequence continues at coordinate 66,410,816 of CM052710.1, forward strand.
CGTGCATCCGAAGTTGCTCAGGATTACAGCAGAACGGGTAGATAAGTAGCTGAGCGTTAAGACATGTGACACATGGGACAAGGCAGTACACTGTGAAAGGAGAGACAGAGGACACCATGACACTGGAAGACAGAGTTCCACCATTGAAGTACACTGGCATCAGAGCAGCTGCAGTGGAACGATGGCAATGTCAGCACTATAGCATCCACCCAACCTACAAAAATCTTGCAGCAGCCAACCGAAGACTGGACTCTCCTGCCATGAGACCGTAGGGAGCCAAATGTGGCTGATATCAAGTGAGGCCTTAGTCATTGATGATCATTAGAATACTGGACTAGGTTATCTTCAAAACAGCAAGGATCTTCTGAATCCATGTTCTGTTACTCTACTGAAGAGAGATTCTTCAGTCTCACACAAATAAAGTTAAGAGACAACGTACAGCGCTGGATAGTGTTATGTCAACTTGACACAAGCTGTAGTCATCTGAGAGGAGGGAATCTCAATTGAGAAAATGCTTCCAGAAGATCGGTCTGCAAGCAAGCCTGTAAGGTATTTTCTTAATTAGTGATTGACATGGGAGGGCCCAGGCCATTGTGGATGGGTCTACCCCGAGGCTGATGGTCCTGGGTTCTATAAGAAAGCAGGCTGAGCAAGCCAAGAGTGCAAACTAGTAAGCAACACTCTTTTATGGCCTCTGCATCAGCACCTGCCTTCATGTTTCTGCCCTGTTGGAGTTCCTGCCCCAACTTCCTTCAACGGTGAGTAGTAATGTGGAAGTGGAAACCAAGTAAGCCTTTTCTTCCCCAAGTTATTTTTTGGCCATGGTGTTCCATCACAGCAATAGTAACCCTGACTAAGATGTGTGCTTAAGTGCAACTTTCCCTCTTCTCACACTATCTCTGGACTGTGAGCTCACTTGGTAATCTTGTTCTAGACCTTTCTTTGTCATAAAAAAAAAGAAGAGACAGTAGGAATGAAGAGCTATATAAACCTCAGTTCCTGGCTGGAAGAGTATGGAGTGGTTATCCACCTCCAACAGATTATAAGTACCCTACAGATGATACCAGCCCTTTCAAGGTAACCAGCGTTAGCCACAGGTAGTTAAAGTATAAAGGAAGTCTTCTTTACCCAAATAAGGACTTTCAAATGCCCATTCATGGCTAAATGTCATCCATGACTCTTGGCTTTGTACTTAGGAAAAGCAGCACCAAGTAAATTATATTTCATCTACTGATTGTACAAATACCATTAGCTGTTAAGGTGCAACATTGCATATCATGACTTATGGACATATAAATCACGAAGTGGCACTAACTACAAGGAACATTCCAATTTCAGGCTGTGCACTCCAGAATCAATGAAAACTCCTTTTCCACATGATAGTCTTTCAACTATTCAAAAACAACCTCTCTGGAGCCCTTTTTCTGGCATTTCCCCCCCATAGGAACTATTCCTCGAACCTTCAAATTATCCCCTCTGAGCTCCAGACTGGCAGAGCTACATAAGTGAGACCCTGTTTCAAAACAAAGTGAAACAACAAAACCCTCAAAAAAGCTCCACTGTGGGTATACAGCACACTTTCATCCATTCAGCTGCGGGTGGACATCTGGACTGATTTCTAAGTGGGCCACTGTGACTGTTGCTGAGATAACATGCTGACTTAGATTCCCTCAGATACATTCACAAAAGCGGTACAACTGGATCATATGGTAGTTCTAGTTTTAGTTTTTAGGAGCCTCTCTGCTGATTTCTATAGTGGCTGGACATATCTGCATCCCCACTGGTGTTACATAAAGGTTCCTTGCCATTCTACCTACCATAGGAAACTCACCAGCACGTGTTGATTCAGTTTCTGAGGGGAGTGAGATGGACTCTCAATGTAGTTTTCATATATATTTTTCAATTTACTAATTGAAAAAAACAAACTTTCAGAAAAGTTCTAAGTATCTATTTATTTTGAACCTAGAACCTTTGAGGGTGAGTTGGTGGTTTGATGCCTCGCCTCATTGTCCTAGATATATAGTATTTTCCTATAAATACATTCTCTCTCTCTCTCTCTCTCTCTCTCTCTCTCTCTCTCACACACACACACACACACACACACACACACACACACACACACACACACACACACACGAGAGAGACGGAGGAGAGAGAAACAATCCCTTCAAATTAAGCATGATTCTGAATGGATAAAGCATATCATGTCACTTCAGAATCCTTTTCATGTCTCCCCAGTTTCCCCAGAAAGGTGCTTTGTAGTCCTGTAGAGCAAAGTTGTCCAAAGTGCTTAGCCATCCGGTTTTTTAAAAGAGTCTGTCAGTTTCAAACAGTCCCTCAGTCTTTCCTTGATGTTGATGACCTTGAGAGTTTACAGCTCAGCTGCTCTACAGAAGGTGTCTCCTTGCAGCTGGGTCCAGGCCATGCACCTTTGGCAGGACCAACACATGAGCTCTGCTGTGCTTCTTACTGCCAGATGGTGCAGGCTTGACCCACCCATTACTGGTATTTACTGTGATCATCCGTGCAAATGAGGCCCTTGTACCATGAAGCTACTCTTTCCCCTGTGCCATCAGTAACTACTCTGTGAGGAAGCCCTTTGAGACCAGGCAAATACTCCCCTTATCGTGAAATTTCCATTTTCTTTTACCTTTTATGAGTATGGAGTCATAGGTTAAAATAGTTATTATCATTGTTCATTCTGAAATTCAAATTTCAAGTATGCTCATTAAGAGAGACTGTTTACAGTTTTTCCATCTTGTTCTTTTCTGGACAGCTGTATTTTAAGTATATTGCTAAAATAAAATGCTGAAAATAAAGATAATAATATTTTTAATATCAAGAGTATTGTAAGGTTACTACTTCCTTATACTAGATCATGTCCACAAGGGCACGGCTAGGTGTTTTTCTAGTAATCTGGCACACATTAGCCAATTAATAATGAGCTCTCAAAATTAAGAGTCCAAGGATTTCTCCACTTGAACTCTTCCTTAAACCAGATATCTCCACAAATCTTTGCTACTGATTTAAAAAATCTAATTTGCATGTCATCTTAATACCTTATTTATTATTTGTGTTTCAAGATTCTATCTTCTTAGTGTTGTGTCCTTTTCAAGTAAAACTCTTGCATTTATGCTTTGTTATGACTGTCTTATAAAATACTTTTAAGCAGGTGGTAAGCACACAGCCAAGCATTCCAAGCAGGGAAGATTTTTTTTTCTTTTTTTTAAATTTATTTTTGATACTTTATTTACATTTCCAATGTTTCCCCTTTTCTGGGTCTCCTCTTTGGAAACCCCCTATCCCCTCCCCCTCCCCGCCTCTGTGAGGGAATTCCTCCTCCCACTTACCTGCCCACCCATTCCCATATTCCCACCTTGACATTCCCCTTTACTGGGGACTCTAACACCCAAGCAGGGAAGATTTAAGCTGGAGGAGAGCGGCCTACACACGCTTTCACACCAAGAATCAGACTCTATATATCTGTTAGTCTTCTAACCCGTGACCTATAAAATGGATTTCTATTTTGTGTGTAAATGTAGGGTGTGCATGCATATATGTATAGTTGTCTTCCTCTACCACTCTCTGTTTTTAAAAGAAATTATTTAATTTAGATTTGTTAATGTTTGGGGACATCCATATGTCACTGAATACATGTAGAGTTGAAATTTAGGTCATGTCAAGATTGCCTTTTATGGCAAGCACTTTACCTGCTGAGCTATCTCACTGGCCCTCTACTTTTACTTTTTAAGACAAGGCCTCTGGCCCAATCTGCGGCTCACTGATTTTGTTAGGCTGACAAGCCAATGAGCTCCAGGGATCCTGTCTGTCCCCACAGCCTCAGTGCATATACTACAGTGCCTGGCTCCTCTACAAGGGTGCTGAGGGTCTGAATTCAGGCTCTGCTGCTTGCAACGGCAGCCACCGTACCTACGGAGCCGTCTCCTCAGCCCCGAGAAATCTAAATCAGCACTGCAAACCTACAAGGGTCCCCAATCCAACTGTATCTTCTTCCTCTTCTGTGATCAGTGGGAAGAAGATAAAGCACAAGACAGACCAAAAAGCACATTAAGTAATGGATTCAAACAAGAAGGGAAGTAGAGCAGATTGTACTCAAATATCCACGACCTCTTAAGATACATATGTAAATTAAGGAAAAGTTAGACCCCATGGGGAAGTTTTAAAATGGATTTACTACATTTATTTTACGAAGTCATTATTTTTTTAAACTATTGCTTTAGGGGAAAGATGGCTTAGCAGATAAAGGCTGCTCTATTCCAACTCTTAGCACTTACTCTGTGTGGTTCTCAACTACCTGGAACTCCAGCTGCAGGGGATCTGGCCCTGTCAGGCCTCCACCAGTAACCAGTACAGATGTGGCATACACTTACAGACACAGTCACAGACATAGGCATACAAATAAAAATAGATCTTAGGGACAAAAACCCCATTTGTTTCGGTGTATCAGGTTTACATTTTTAAAATTTTATTCTTGAGGCTGGAGAGTGGAGACAGGGACTCTAATGTAGCCCTGATGTCCTGGAATTCACTATGCAGACCAGGCTAGCTTTGAACTCAGACAGCTGCCTGCCTCTGCCTCTTCAGTGCTGAGATTAAAAGTGTGTGCTACCACACATAGCATGTTGTTGTTGTTGTTTTTAATGTTTTAAGAAATATATATGCACTACATAGAAAATATAAGAGCAATATTAGAAATACAGACAAAAGTGAACATACAATTTAAACTTTGCCTGCCACAGCAGTGCAGTTAAAACTGCAGGCTCAATTTTTTGAGGTAATTAAACCCATATTCAGGGAGAAGTTAAAAAATAAACAGACAAATAAAAAACCCAACTCCTTAAGTGCTAACCCAGCAGCATGACTGTATCATTCATTCACGGTAAGAGGTCCAAATTACTGCTCTGTAACGGTATTTTTGCAGTATGTTTGTGGCTGTTTTAAACTAATTTTTGTATGTTTTTATATTCAAAGTCAGTTTTCTGTATTTTATAAAGTATGTTTTCTACTTGTTGCTAAGTATTATTCCCCAAGAACTTGACAGAAGAAGGAGAAGAGCTAGTCAAATGCTTCTGTTCCAGAGAATGTAAGATTGCTACTGATGACTGACATGGGGTCAGAAAAAACACTATTATTTGGTTAGGAATGTCTGTACATTCCTAAAGACATAACAACCGATATGGAGATTCCAATTAGAAAATGATCTGATAAGATTTCATTCAGACCACTACAGAGGGGCAGTAAAGTCTACATAGAAATAAGCCCTAGTCTTAGTTTTCAGACAAACATGTTTTATTTCTACTATCCAAGCCTGTACTCCCTTATACCAACCACCACACACTCCACAGGCCACACAACAAAGAACTCATTCTGCTAACTGGAGTTAACAAGTAAAACCACATATTGAACAGTCTTTCCTGTTACTGATATCACAGTGACACATCTTCCCTGCACTGGGAAGATGTCCTTCAGCCACCAGGTGAAGGCTGTTCCCAAGAAGAAGACCATCAGCAAGCTCTGGAAACATGGCCAAGACAAGAAAACATAGTACTTCACTTAAAATGTGGAATTTTAAGATCTGTTTTAAGCAATATGAGTAGAAAAGGTAAATATCAAAACTAAACAGCTCAATGGAATCAAAGCTACATGGTTACTCTGTTCAAAGCATACTGCTGACTGATGTAGAAAAGAGGAAGGAAAGAAAAAATCTCAGAGACTCGGGATCCTTTCCATATTGCCAATTGATTAAGGACGGGGCAGCGTGACAGAAAAGGGACAGTGCTGTCAGGAACAAAGACAGTCTCTGAAGATGGCAAGGACTGAACTGTAAACTTGCCAAGGGAAGGCATCTGTTCCTCTGCTCTTGGCCGTCAGTTCATGTTAGTTTATCTTCAAATGTGTAGCAACGAGAAGCATCGATATAATGTTCCTTTAATGAAGTGAAGGGTTGAAGACAGATGATATAAAAACAAGAGCGGGCTCAACATGGATCTCTGTGTCCATCCCTTAAGAATCTGAGTTACAAGTCTAGGGAGAAGAGGGGGACCTGGCATTAATATCTTTATGCTTTTATAGTTGCACCACAAGTAATTCTGACACAAGGTCCTTGAACAAGAAGTGCTGCCCTACAGCATGAGAATGGTGTCTCGGAAGGGTTGGAGCCGACCATCTTGTCTGTGAGATGGAGAGCAAGGAATTGCTAGAAGAGGACCACAGTTTGAAGACTCATCATCAAGAAACGCCTCCTAGAAAGAACAGGAGCCAGAGGGCTTCAGATGATCCGTATATAAATTGGTTCTACTTAACCATATTACGCAAAGGTTAATAGGATTCTGGTCTAGATCACCAGGCTGAAATACTTAACCTTTTTATAACCAAATTTCAAGTGGTATCAGTCAGGTCTTTTCCCTGGGCTCTCCTAATACTCTTCCTCATAGCATTTCATTTACCTTGAGAAGCTGTGCTTTGTGGGTCTTGTTTTTGCCACACAAGTCCTACCCAATGCTTCTTTTAGGATTTTCCAAGTACTCAAGTATTAGATATTAGGGGAAAAGCCAGACACTCTATGTGGGCTGCTCAGCTACCTTGCTACTACAGAAAGGAGGCTTCACACCTATGGGAGAACCTCGTACCAAGCTGAGACAACGCAGTATACAATAAGTGGTATTCAGCCTCACTGACTTAGAGAACACCACCTCCCCTTTTTCAAAATCCTCATGCACTGTTACTGAATAACAGTTCTTGCTTTTGACATATTCTGCCTGTAAATTTTGTTTGCTATTACCTCGTCCATCCCTCCATAGCCTGCCACACTGGTTATTTAATACCCTATTCCTATTCACACCCACCCTTAGCCCAGACTTAAAACCATTTTTGCTTTGCTCTTTTCCATACAGATCCTTTACTCATGAGGCACCTTCTGCCTAGGGTATTTTTCCTCAAACATTTGGGCTTCTGCACAAAAGTCATTTCATCGAGGGAACTCCTCAGATCCCTTCAACTTAAAGCCTTCTTGCAATCATAATTCATTGTTTTTTTTTCTGTGCATGACTGAAGTCTGTAAAAAGATGTGCCGTGTGCCTAGTCTATGCGTACAGGTCTAATACAAGCACACAAAAAAGATCTAATTAACAAGGCTTCTTTTAGCTGGCTCAGCCTAGTTTTCTCCCGTTTACTCTCAGACTCCCTCTACAACAGCCACTGTCTGGACTGATGTGGTTCCACTAATGAGAGTATCTTTTTCTCTGGTCACATCTTAAATCATCTTAACTACTTAGGGCCCAGCACAATAAAGCCTTCTCAGTCAAGTCTTCTGATAAGTCCTTACATTTAATAGTCAGAGGCTTTTATGCCTAAAGGCTCCGTTATCGTTTCATGCATGCGTCTCTCCGATGGTGGACGTGTGCCTCAGGAAAATACTCAGAATCCTACAGTGTATTTCACAGAATGCCCAACATACACTGTACAACTTCATATCATGAACTTCTGTGCTACACACAGTTAAAAATAATCAGCTGTATAGAAAAACATGCCAGAAAAATGAAGAAAGATATGTTTAGGAATAAAACAAGTACCAACCTCAAACTTAAAGAAATAAATATATTGATTTCATAATTTTGAAAGAGGTGCTGACATTGGAGGCACAAAAGTTGTATAACTTTTATCATTACATCAATAAATTTCACATTCACCCTGATGAGTAGATAAAGCAGGAAGATACTTTTCAGGTGTTTTACAAATGAAGATACACTTGTCCTAACACACAAGCATTGTGATACTGCTAGATTATAAGATTCAAACTCTAATATTCAAACTCCATGTCAAATTTTTTCACAACTTTAAAGATGCTCCATCATCTGACAGAAACCTAATTTTGTTTCTACAATCAAAGTGACAAATTTTAAGTCTGTGACAAACTTTTAGAAACTCATGTGTCAGTATATAAGAGTGCAGGCATTCAGGACAGGGCAGGTGTGGAGGTTAGAGCACAAGACAGACAGGCCCTCTCCTGCTCACTGCTGCCTGCATCAGGCTATCTGGCCCACGAGCTTCTGATAATTCCATCTCTGCCAGCCATCTCCTGGTAGAGCAGTACAAATGGCTGTGTCACCGTGACCAGCTTTTATGTGGGTTCTGGAGATCTGAACTCAAGTTATCAGGCTTGCTACATGAACACTTACCTACTGAGCAACGACAAACTCTTAGCCCTCAGTCCATGATAAACTCTGGGATATGATTCTGAGACTAGAACAAAACAGAAGAGGCTGCAACAGCTATAAAAACGAAGATCTGTAAGCTGGACAAAAACCACTGTCTTGATTTTCTGACAGTGAGTATGTAACAAGCAGCATACCTACTAAGAACAGGCTGAGACAAAGAATTTATTCTGTTTGGGAAAACAGGAAACAATGAGCAACAGCCTAGGAGTTCAAAGAAAGCAGGGCAAAAGCTCTTCTGGAGAAAGAACCCAGAGGCCTCCCACATGCAGAGATGAGCTTTCTTGCAGATAATTCCAAAATAAAATGGCAAATTATTGTCAAATCTTTAAAAACGCAAAATTATACTGCAGAAATCTTTTCAATGGATAGATTTATTCCTACTGCTTTTTATTAAGTCAATACCCATGCTTTTTTATCTAAATAATCATGTAACTTTTGTTTAAATAACACACTAATAGTGTATTTTTGCTTATATCTGACCAAAAGGCAGATTCAGGATCTATGGCTGATCTTTCAGTTTAACCCTCAGAGGCACCTGGTGCATCCCTACTAGTCTGGAGGCAATGCACTGCTCTCTTTACACCTGTCCACTTAAGTACAGGTTCTATCCTTACAGGCTTTTAATTTCTACTCTGAACACTTAAAATGGAAATAAAAGTAACAAGAGACTATCTCATGAACACTTGATGGTTATCAAAGAATAACTGAGGAAACAGAACTGTTTCAGTTAAAGAATCTTTTGTCAACTGTCCCTAATTACATCCTTTATAGCAAAAGGCAGCAGACTAAGTATTCCTGTGACTCCATTCTCTTTTAATGAGTTTGCTTTGTTTCATGTTCCCCAGTAGAATAAAATGACAAGTTCTTAGCCAAAATTTATTTTATGTTGTTTATCCTTAGTCTGCTTTTAAACAAAGCTTTACTCAAATATAATTTATATTATATACATCCTAATTATATATATTTATTTTATATAATACATTTTAATGTTAATTTATTATATTATACACTATTATAATATTTATTATAATTAATTTTATATAATATATCATTTTTCTTGTTTTTTTTTTTTTTTTTGAGACAGGGTTTCTCTGGAAAGCCTTAGCTGTCCTGAAACTCACTTTGTAGACCAAGCTGGCCTTGAACTCAGAGATCTTCCTGCCTTTGCTTCTTGAGTGCTGGGATTAAAGGTGCATGTCACCATTTTCAGCTTTTCAAAGTTTTAGTTATTTGTTTGTTTTCCAAGACAGGGTCTTACTATGTAGCTATCACTGTCCTGGAATTCACTATATAGACCAGGCTGGCCTCAAACTCAGAGATCCACCTGCCTCTGCCTGCTGAGTGCTGGGATTAAAGGCGTGTGCCACTATGACACCAAGCTTACATTTCTTTCTTTCTTTTTTTTAAAGGTTAAAAAAAGTATGTGTCTGCATATGGGTATGCTCACATGAGTACAGGTATATACAGAGGCTGGGGGCATCACATCCTCTGGATCTATAGTTACAGCTGGTAAGTTCAGTCAGCCACTGAGCTATCTCTCCAGCCCAGATTTGCCTTTTATAAGTGCAAAATTCAGTAAATTTATAGAGATGTACAATCAATCCAAGTTGAAAAAATTTCTATCATGCTCAGAAAGCTCTCCCACACTCAATTAATTGTGAGCCTTCATATTCATTAATCCTGCTTTCCATGTCTCTCTCATTTAGTTGAGAAACTGAATTTTACTCTCTGGACACACATTGTTTTGTTTTTCTACTCATGAGCTGATAGGTATTTAGGTTGTTTCAAGTTTGGTTATTGGAAATACTCCACTAGGACATTTAAATGTACATCTTTGTGGACATTTTTCCCTCTTGTTCACTTTTTTTCTTGCTTCTCTTGTGATGGCTGCTAGGGGGAAGACAGCTGGCTCCTAGGGTAAATCTGTGCTTAACTTTGGAGAAACTGTTTTCCAAACCTGGGTTACATCCCAGCAGCAGCTACATTTACCCCATGGGTGTGAAACAGTATTGTTTAGACTGCATTTCTTCTAAAGACTAATAAAATGTCTAATCACTAAATCCTTTATCCACTGGAACATTAGGTTTACTGTACTACTGATGCACAGGCTTCTCTGAATGGGGCTGATGTATCTCTAGACACAGATGGTGCACTTTGCTATTTCTGCCCTTCTGTACACCTCCGTTCTGTGTGCTTCATAGAACTTGCAGTTCCTGTGGAATTCACCACACTCTGTATCTGAACCTCTTTATTTTTGTTGTTACTACAGTCGATGATAAAGAACTGTATGGTCAAACGAGCCCAGCAAATGGTTTTATCAAAGGGTTATTCCCTCTGAGACTTCTTGAGAACCTCTGTGTCAATGAGCATGAAGCCCCACTGCAAGCACACTAGTCCAGGCATTTCCCACAGATTTTCCTTCATGTTGTTTTTCTTTGTTGGTCCTCTATAGCATATCAGAATAAATGGATGTTTTGAGTAATGCAGATGAGAAATCTGCAACATCTGACAAACTTTCAGCTCTTCACTTGTGTGTGTGTGTGTTGTGTTGTGTGTGTGTGGTGTGCATGCTGTGTCTATGCGGGCACATGGGTGCAGGAGATCGGGAATCTTTCTCTACTGCTTTCCACTTTGCTGCCTTCAGTCAGGGTCTCTCACTGAACCGGAAGTTTGTTGTTTCAGTTAGGCTGGCTGTCGAAGACCCACCATGTGAGAATCTACTCCCTCTAGCTGTTCTCTAACTTACACACACACACACACACACACACACACACACACACACACACACACACACACACACACAAATAAGTAAGTGTTAAAAAAAAAAAAAAGAACAAAAACCAGGGTGTTTCTTTAAAAAAAAAAAAACAACAACAAAAAAAAACCAATCTCTTAAGTAAGACATTGTACTATAAAATCTTCATGGATGTAAAGCTAATTAAACCCCAGTATCTCAGAGCCAGGCTCATGAAACTAAATAGACATTAGTAAACTTGGATCTACCCCTCTTTTGCAGTCTCTTACCAGTTTCAGTCTTCTGTTCTGTAAGACTAGGACTTCCCTACGTGTGTGTGTGTGTGTGTGTGTGTGTGTGTGTGTGTGTGTGTGTGTATACACTGGATCTCTTAAGACTCTTGGAGTTAGAGTTACAGGTAGTTGTGAGTCACCTGACACAGGTGCTTGTAAACAAATTTAGGTCTTCTGCAAGAATACCTAATGTTCTTAAGAACTTACAGCAAAGTGGTGGGCACATACATACATACATGCACACATACATACATACTACATAATGTAAATGCTCAATAAATTGTAACTGTTGTTATATAAACAATTTTCCTAAATGTTTCCCACAAGAAATAAAGAAATGGTATCTCACAGCTGTGTATATTCATCACTAAGGCAACTTCAACATTTATTCTAATGTCATGGAAAGAATCCTTCCTGGACAGATAATCCTTGAGAATCCAAAGCAGTCTGGGAGAAGGACCTCATATCAAGTACATCATACAAAAAGTAGAAGAGCAAAACTACTGTGAGCTTAATCCTGACAAGCCATTAGGAAGCTTTACAGATTGTTTTGGTCACTATTAAAGAAAAAACCACAGGAAAAGAAGACATGGATCTCCACAAGTGACAATATCAAAGTTAACACGATCATAGAATTCCATCAAAGATTATGACTTCACCAAAGGTAGAAGAATGCTCTAAGCAGTAATTTCAAGAAAGAAAGACAAACTCTAAAGCCCCTTTTCCTGTTTACCTGGATGAGTCATGGTGACCGGCTCCTCTTTGGACTTATTATTATAGATGACTACAGCAACTGCATTGTGAAAAGCGGCCCGTGATATTTTCTCTTTAAAGGTGCAGTTTCCTCTCTGCAGCAAGGCGATCCACTGTTTGGTATTAGGGGGGACAAAGAACCGTGTTTGAGGGTCACAGCCCAGATGATCAGCAACTAGACAACAGAAAGAAAAGCACATTAAAGATAAGTCAATAAATCTCTATCAAAGCATTCTTCTGTTCCCTGAATACTACACATATCCACAGCTCACTGCAGCAGGGCTGGATGGATTTCCACAAAGGGCAACACAATACATCCAATTAGTGTTTGGAGAAAGAAGAGGCTCCACAAAGATTTTACTTGTACTGCAAATAAAACAATGGGGATTTTTTTTTTTTTTTTTTACTTTACGGATTGATAAAATAAAAAAAGGCCAGCAAAACACAGGATAAATAGGAGAGGAGAAAGACAAACAGAGACACTGAGGTGACAGTTCTTGCCCTGTCTTCTAGTTTATTCACCTGCACTTACTAAACACACTGCTGCTGCCACCACCACCAGGATGAAACATCTAATTTTGCTTAGAGTAAGTGAAGAAGCCAAAGTAATTCAGCTACCAACCAAGTGATCACGTTGAAACACAAACATAGCAAACAAACTTAACAGATGTCAAAGGAAATTACAAAATTTAAATTTGGGCCTATATTTAATAGTAAAAATGATATGAATAATAAACACCATTCCTCTAATTTACATTTATTGGAAAAATAACTCTACAAATCTACATTAAAAAATATAATATAGGTTACAGGGAAACACCAAGACTATCCCCTGGTCCCACAAACTACATGGCCACAGTTCTAGACTTTTGGAGAGACTTTGTGCCAAATACAAACACATTTGCATTGGTTAAACTAAGTTCCTTGATCTGTGATCCTACACATATGGTACTTTCTGCAAAACCACAAAGGAGCCCCTGCTTCTCCTGCCCATTTAGAACAAGTCAAAAGGAGAGAAAAGGGTGACCTATGAGAAGCCACCAAAGGCACAGCAGTAGACCGGCAGCCAGCAAACAGGGACATTGGAGCAGGGGTTAGAGAGCAGAGGGCAGGCAACCCCAACCCCCACCTCCTGTCGTCCATCATGTCTGTCCTGTGTGTGCTGTGAAGAAAGAAGGGAGGGATGATAGCATACGGACCCCAACTAAGTGTTCACTCATAATTAAGTATGAGTGCTAGTAATAAAGTATAACCGTAACATATGAAGAACACTAGTAGGAAAATGTTTTTCTGTAAGCATGTTGCCAAGCAAAAGAAAACAGATGGTTATAGTACTTGTCTACTAAAAAATAATGATGTCACTAGTATGAAAAGTCACACCTACCACTCCCATTTAAATTCTGTTCCTCAATTCTTCTTATGAGAGAAAGAGAAGGGGAAGGAGGAAGGAAGGGAGATAGGGAGGGAGGGGGAGGGAGGGAGGAGGGAAGAAGGGAGGGAGGAGGGGAGAAAGAAGTCACAGTGAAAACATTTTCTATGAAAGGACTTCAGATCTATAGAAAGTAGGAGGTAAATGTTTCTACAACATGCTGTGATAGGTACTGCCTACAATTTCTGAGGCTCAACACACTACACCTTCATTAATGACATAAAGTGCTGTGTGCAGGTGTGTGGAGAGGGAGGATAACACAGTACATGTAAATTGCTGGGGATGTAACTCATTTGAGTAACACATGTAAGGTCCTGGGTTCTACTCCCAGCATCAGAGAAAACTTAAATTGAAAAAACGCCTGGCGCACAATGCTCCTCAACTAGTGGCACAGACAGTCGTTACATTATGAACTTTAAAACCCGTGGCAGATTGCCCACTTCCAGCAGTGTCTGTTATACATAACAAGCATGCTGTTTTAGAACACAAGCACTGAAAAGGTGTGTTATAATAACCTCTTAAATCTGAGGAAATTACCCAACACTATATTAAATGGGGCAACCAAAAACCAACTAAACAAACAAAAAAACAAAAAACGGGGTTTAAGTGTTACATTTGTTATTTTTCAAAATGGACTGGCAGAAAATGCAGGTTAAAGAATGTCCAAAGAATGCCAAGAGGTGGTGGCACATGCCTTTAATCCCAGCACTCTGAGAGGCAGAGGCAGGTGCTCTCTATGAGTTCAGGTCCAGCCTGGTCTACAGAATGAGTTCCAGGACAATCAGGGCTACACCGAGAAACCATGTCTCAAAAAACAAACAAACAAAACAACAACAGCAGAAGAGTATCCAAAGGGATCTGCATATTTGTCCGATATAAAACTTCCATTTTCTGTGATGTCCTTTCTGTGGCTTCACATATTTTTACAATGCAGTCAAGAGGAAACTGCGATTACTGAATCAACAATACCAGAGGTACAAAGTCTAAACCAACTACTTATAGCTGAGCAGCTATGACAGGTTTCTTAATCTCTCAGATTTTTAATTTTTACAAAATGACTTATTTACTGGTGGTGAGAGAACATCCTTAGTGTTCTCAACTTCAAAAGGACAGCAAAGGTATACCAAACAAAATCCATCAAACCTACTGGAGCCAACGCTGAAATTCTACATGAGTCCCTACCCACTAAGAACAGATTCTAGAACAACTGCTGGATCCAAATCAACTCTAACAATAGATTGTACATGCTTACTCCAATCCATAAAATTCACCCAAATGCAAACAGTTCCAAAAGCATCAGTAAGGATGCAATGTGTAACTACGACAATGAGACATGTGGGTTCCTGTTCCAGGAAGCAGTATTTATTATTCAGGAGAAGAAAATGAGGTTTTCACAACCACTTAATACTGTAGTGTATGTATCCTACTTCATAATACCTTCTAATTATAAAAATAAATGAACAATGAAATAGTATTAATGGCTCTGGAACAGCTGCCCACTGTGATTAAGAGGTTCTACTACAAATTTAATGCCATTTGTTTGTATTTGAACAATTTATTTTTTGAAAACATATTGAAGCATGGATTATCTATGCAATTTTGAACTATTAAAATATGTCATTAGCAATTTTGTTCAAATTCAGAACCACTTTACTTTCATGTTCTTCAAATTTCTTAAAAGAGTACTGCCTAATTTCTTTGCATTCATTAGTTACAGAACTGAGAAAACTTAACAAATCATAATGAAAATCTGAAATTACAGATATTACAAAATATTACACTATATAAGAACTTGACGCCTGTGGATAGCACAGCACTAAAGTGTTTACCTAGCATGTGTTGAAGACCTGCTGTAAAACCCCAGCACTACAAAAAATAGTAAGAAAAACCCGAAGTCTTAAATTTTGTTTCCTATATACGTTTTCCTACTGAATGCAAAAACAATAACGAGGCTTTCATTTCCTTCTTGATAAGCACAAGTATGAAATCCTCACCTTGATGAACTTTTTATGCGCGCGCGCGCGCGCGCGTGTGTGTGTGTGTGTGTGTGCATGAGTGTGTGTGTGTGTGTGTGTGTGTGTGCATGAGCCAAGCATACGCATGTGCATGGAGAGGTTAGAGGACAGCCTCAGGAGTTACCACTCAGGAGCATTTTTCATCTTCTTTGAGACAAGGTCTCTGGTCTGGGCTCACCATTAGGCTAGACTGGCTGGTCAGTAAGTTCCAAGGATCTTCCTGACTTCACCCCTCCAGTTCTGGGATTACAAACACACCCTGCTATGCCTGGCATTTTTAAAGTGGATTTTGGGGAGCCAACTCAGGTCCTCTTGCTTGCAAGGCAAGTACTTTACCAATTAAGCCACCTTCCCAGCTTCGTAAGTATGTCTTATAACTTATGTACTCAGAAGCAAAACAAATATCAAAGAGAAATAAAATGTGATAACCACTATTCTTAAAATTTATAGAACTTGGCAGGAGCAATGGCTTAGTGGCTAAGAGCACTTGACTGTTGTGCAGAGCATTAAGGTTCGATTCCCAGCACCCAGATCTTGGCTCACAATCATCTGTAACTCCATCCCAAGGGTCTGAACTCTTCTAACCTGTGTATGTACAAGGCATGCACGTGGTGTATAGACATACATTTAGGAAGAACTCCTGCACAGATAAAATTTGAAAACTAAAATAATAAATAAAAAAGAAGAATTTATGGAACCTCTAAGCTCACCGAGGTGGTATGATTGACACAGTATCAGCATAATATGAGAAAACATTAGGAAGCAGAGTGTTTAGAAAAGCAGGAAAGGAAAGGAACATATGGTACAGGGCCAGTGAAAGGTAAACAGAACCCTTGAAAAGTTGTCCAAGCAGAAAGGATGGGGCATGGAAATGTCTAAAATACAGGATGAGGCTGGAGCTCACCTGAAGAATCCCTGCCTAGTATGCATGAGGCCTTAGGACTGATTCCTAGTAGTAAAACAACAAACACATGAACCTTAGATCTATCTACCAGACACACAGAAACACACATGTACACACACACACACACACACACAGAGGAAGGACTTGGGAGGTGTAAACATCTTCAACTTGTGTGAGAATCAGGAAAGATGGATACACAACAGAAAGTGGAATACAAATTTAAGATGACAGAGTTCTATAAAGATTTTATTTGGAATGGGAGAAGGAAAATATTCCAATATGAAGAAAAATGTAAATATTTAAGGATTTTACTTTATTTGTATTATTTGTGGTGCTGGAAATCTAACCTGGGCATGTCAGGCCAAGTGTTTTACCACTGACCTGTACTTCTAGCCCTTGAGATATAACTATTTAAAGGTTGTAGAGCAGTGAGATAGCTCAGCTGGTAAAGGCACTTGCTGTCAAGCCTGATGACCTTAGTTCGATCCCTAGAATATACACAGTTAAAGTAGAGACTCAGTTTCCACAAGTTGTCCCGACTCCCACATGCACAC
Organism: Uromys caudimaculatus; assembly: GCA_028551405.1. Lineage (NCBI taxonomy): Eukaryota > Metazoa > Chordata > Mammalia > Rodentia > Muridae > Uromys > Uromys caudimaculatus. Next base: position 66,427,735 of record CM052710.1, read on the forward strand.
CATGCCACACACTAGTCAATATGGACACAAACACAAGATAATAAAGTATTAAATAAGTAATGCAAAATGTTAAGGTTACTTATATGAACTAATGGATAAAATCCATTCTCACATTCTACTAGTCTGAAACTTGGCACATGATTAATTTAACAGGATTTTACCTATGGAGCAGTCACCCTGTTCTGTGTAGATTAATGGTTTCCTCCCAAGCCCCAAGAACCATCAATCTACTGTAAACCTCTTGGGGTGAGGGTGGTACAGAAACAAGAACCCAGCAAAGTGCTTTTCTGCTGGTATGGTTAAAACAGGTTATTGTCTGCTCTAGGCTCACAGGGCCTCTTGCTCGCAGCCTGTGTGTCTTATTTCCTCTTCCTAAAATACTAATCACACCATACCCTTGGCCAACCACTTTCTGAGCTTTTGAGTTCTGCTTAAAATGTCTTCTCCAGCATGCTGTCCTTCCTCCACAGACTGATTTGGTAGATTTTCAAGTTGCCATGGTACCCTAGAATTGCATCCCTTTTGGCATTCATTGTACTGTATCAGTAGCTGGCTGTTTATTTTTGACTCTTTTCTTTTAGAAGGTGAGATCCAGCATCTCCTCCAATATGCCTGGCACACTGGAAATACTAAACATATCTGATGTAAGGAGGGGCTAGGGATGTAGCTTTGTGGTAGAGCATCTGCCTAGCCAAGTGTGAAGCCCTAGCTTCATTTCTTAGTTAAAAAACAAAAATAAAAAACATACTTGATGAAGGAAGAGGAGTGATCAAGTGAAATTAAAAAAAAAAAAAAAAAAGACTAAAAAGTTTGTGGCCAACATCTTTTTTTGGCCTATGTGATGTATGATATGCAACTGTATTCACGTGTGATTAGGTAGACACACATGTGTGTATGTGAAGGCCTGGGGCTGATGTCCAACATCTCCTTGGATTGCTCTCCATCTTCTATACGAACTTGGGACTCTGTTTGGGCTAGTCTGGCTAGCCAGCATGCTCCAGGGATCCCACTTCTGCCACATCCACTCTGCTTTCACTGGGTAGTAGGGATCCCAACTGGGGTCCTCGTGCCTTTGCAGCAAGCATTTCACCTGCAGAGTGATCGCCCTAGTCTCTGTGTCAATGATCTTTGATGATTCATGTTTTATGAGTTGATTCATATAAACAAGTAAAATTAAACTCACCAGAGTTGAAGGCTTCCATTGGCAGATGTGTTCTGATTATATTCCCTTTTCTAGTCTGAAAATTATAATCTCTTTAGTCTACAAATTTCCTCTTTCTAACCTTTCTTTTCTCATGTTGAAGAGTTCTAGCCTTTATGACTTAAAACAAAAACCAAAACAGCTGTATGAAGGAAGAACCAATATTCTTTATTTTTGTTCCTAATTTTAAAAATCTTCCTTTTAGTGGCCAGCTACTAGACTTGTGGTTCTCAACCTCCCTAAAGAGGACAGGAGCAGAAACGCTGCTGTTCTTACTTTCACTGGGTGTTAAGTGTTGCTGACAAGGTTTCATATGCCTTTTCTCTTTTTTGTTAATTTCCGTTCTCTCTTAGCCTTGTGCATACGATCGTGCATTGCTTAATGGCAGGACCTGTTCTGAGAACTGTGTGGTTAGGAGATAACCCTTGCAGTATAGATATTATAGGGTATGCTCAGACAAGCTGCTAAGGTGTTGACGTCAATAAGTGATAGACTCTTATGGGACCACCTGGGCACACACACCCACTGTTGACAAAATGTCCTGTATGGTACATAAGTATGCTCTATTCCTCTAATCCCCTTTTTTCTGGTAGGGTTTAGTATTATAATAGACAGAGTAAAAAGAGCCCACTCTATCCATTTCACAGGAACTTTCTATCAATGATTATTCTTGCTTTTGCCTTCCCTCTGCTTAAACCTGTTGGTCTTGTCTATTTCAAAGAAGTAAAACTAGGATCTTAAAACTACTCTTTACTGCTGCTATTTCAGGAGTGGTCTGTACCTGCCACCATGCTAATGTCCATTTGTCTCATCGACATTTCACTTTTAACTTTTCTGCCTCCAACCACTCCACTGAAACTACTGACTTCCGGTCATCTCAAGACACTCTCTTCCAAACTAACCTCTAAGCAAGTAGTTCTCAACCTATAGGCCATGATCCCTTCAGGTGTGGCTGTGGGTCTGTGTTTAATGATCCTTTCACCTAAGACCACCCTTCATACCAGATATTTACATTACAATTCATAACAGTAGCAAAATTACAATTATAAAGTAGCAATGAAAATAATGTAATGGTTGGGGGTCACCATGACATAAGGAACTGTATTAAAGGGTCACAATTTTAGGAAGGTTGAAAACCACTGCTCTAAGCAATGGCATCCCAGCTGTGACCTGCTCCAAACTGTAGGTCTTCACAGGGTCCTGGGTATTGCTATCTTTATTTCTTCTTCCTCTACTTGACCCCTAGGTGGTGATTTCTGAGACTCTGCCCCCTAGACATAGGTATAGGGTTTTTCATAGTTTATGCTTTTTCTTAGCAGAATAGTAATATATAAAGCAGCCATATTTTTAAAATGTACTTTTCATTCTTTCACTTTGATGAATCTGAGTACCCATCATACATAGATCAAGTCAACAGCAAGCAAACAATCAGGAGAGGACCATGGGAAAAGCTTATACAGGGAAAGGGATTCATTTCTTCTCATTCCAAGAAAAATCTCTAGTCTTGATTTTGATGAGCTAACAGTAATTCTTGAGTATTTTTATCCAGTTCCAGGAGAAGAAGCCTGGAAGAAGTCTTTGTAGCAAGTCTTTGTAGGTCTATCTATGTCAAATCATTGTTTTTCATTTATTCATTTGCAGGCTGCTTTCCCTCACTTCCAGGCAAGACCATAGGACCACACATAGCCTTTCAGCTACCAGGAGGCCACTTCCAAAAGAATATTGGGAGACAAGGGAGAAATGTTTATTTACCCTTTTGGTTACACCTAGAGAGAGGAGAGTTCTTCTCTCTGTCTTCCTGCATCAGAGTTGTAGTTTTACAGAAAAGATTAAACAAAAGCCCAAGAATGTGCAGATGCAGCCTTCCTTGTGAGACGGGTTATCAGAATGGTGGGAATCCCTTATTAAGAGGTAAGTTCCTTTTGGATCAGCCAAAGCTTTCCTGATTCTAATTTTCTTATTTTTTTCCCCTCTCTGCTTATGATCTCCTCAGGAAACTAATCCATCATAGTGCATTCCCTCACTTGTACATTAGTGTACTAGTAACTAGTATACTAGGTTAACACTTGGAGCTGTCTTCCAGCATCTACTTATTTAAATGAACAAAACACCAGAAATCATATTGAACACAGACCCCTAGATATGTTAGGAAAGTGCTCTATTCTGAGCTAACGATGAACCCCTAGAAATCCTATTTAATCCAGTCATCTACTTCCAGGCACCATGAGCTTTGATGTGACATCTATTTGTACATTAGCCAAGGGATAAGAGGGGATGAAAGAAGAGATGACCACGGAGTAAGCCACACAGAAGTCAGGAACCTAAGTGACATATTTGAGGGAAGGGTTTTTTTCTATATCTCACCGGCCCAGGGATTCAGACTGAAGGTAAGTTGAAGCCAAAGGCACATAAGCAGGCAAGCATGCAGGAGGCAGGTAAGAAGAATGCTCTGACCAGGGAGAAAGCCTGCTACTGAATGCACAAGACTCCCTCAAATTAGGAAGGACTATCAATTTTACTAATTTATGAGTTCAGGTGTTAACATCATCCAAAACCACTCACACAGAAATACTGGTAACAATGTAAGACCAGTATTTCAGCACCCCTGTATCCAGGAAGTGAATGGATGGATGGATGGAGATATATATATATATATAATCACCTCTATCAAATCTCCTCACATCTCACCTGCCATGAGTAATCTCCATCCCTCAGAAATTCTTCTAAGGAAAATGTTACAGTAAACTCGCATTTTTATATCTAAGAACATTTCTGTTATTCTCATTCTTGAATGTGTATCAGTTTAAATGTTAAATACAACTAATTAAAAATTCAAAGCTCCTTTCAATTATCCTCTAGCTTTATTTTTAACAAAGACAAAATATTCAAATTGTGAAGTCTCTTGAATATTATTCTACTCACTTTTTACTTTTGAATATAATGTTTTAAAAAGTACATACATTTATTTTCCTAATTGGCAATTTTTACTTCTTTGGCCATGATCTAAAGAAATATGTCAAAAGTTATTCTTTTTATTCAGGTTTTAAAGGAGGTGACACAGTATCTTCTGCACACTTACAGTGCTAGCTGTATGGGACAGCACTGAAAGAAGAGTCATGCACAGCCCCACTGTCAGCAAGCTGAGCTGTCGATAGCTATCCATTATCATCTGTCTTCTATGCTTAGTTACTGTACATCTCAAATGGATCTTGATTATTTTTCACATCCTTAGAACTCGAATATATTTGTTGGATGTTCTCCATGACATAATAAAAAGCATCTTAAAAGCAATTTTAAATGATGGCTAATACAAATCACTTTACATGAAAAGTCATGCTCAAAAATAATTTTTATTACAACTGATGTAACAAATATCTCATTCAAGAGAGATGTTATAAATCCAAGCAAGTAAAAATGGAAGCTCAGTCCTCAGATAAAAGTGGTACCAGAGAACAACAGGAGTGTTACGTATTTAAACTACCTTACTGCCTATTCCAGGAAAGGCTTTCAGTATTGAATGTGACTCCTTCAGGCCCTTTCTTCACTTGACTCCTATTCATCACGCTTTCTGCTTGCCTCTGACCACTCCTTCTCATTTTCCAAGGTTCTACCCACTGCTCACTTTTCTCAGCAAGCAGTTACCTACATGACAATAATGTGTAAGTCTAAATCTCTCTTGAAATTTAGCAGTTATCATCCAACTGCCTGCTAAATATTTCTCTATGAATTTGTACTTCTACTTGGGTTATCTTTCGGTGCTAAGTTCCTAGTCAACCGACTCATCTACTTAAACACAAGCGATCGGACTCCCTGTTAAAAGCCAGGAAGTGAAAATCTAGAGACCCAGTTCAGTCAACAGAGCCTTCTGGTTTTGTCTGCCACAAGACCAACCAAAGTTAATGACTGACTCAATAATGCTGATGCACACAGGGATCCAGGACACCACCAAGAATCCAGAGCAAAGCTAGGCAGTGACAGGTGTTAGTAGTCAAAGCACTAAGCAGGCTGAGAGATATTTGTCAAATTCTAATCAGCTTGGGCTACATGGTGAGGCCCTGTCTCAAACAACAGTTACAATACAATTCAGAGGAGGCTGAGTGCAGTGTAGTAAGCCTGTAGTCCCAGAATCTCTGGATAGTGAGGCAGGAGAATCATTTGAACCCAGGGCTACATAACAAGATCCTATCTCAAGAATCCAGAACAGTATCTGAGACATTAACTCTTGGGTAGAAACATAAAGAATATGGGTGTACTTTTGTTTTATTTTTAAATCACCTCTTTATTCTAGTACCATTAGTCCTAGTGCATGATTAGACTGACAAAGACTGGACATCAGGTACAGGAAACAAGCTAGGAATTGTATAGCTGACCCTAACAAGGCAGAAGACATATGTCAAGAGACGTTTAAGCTGAGTTGCTGAGACAGGAGGTAGGGAAGAAACAGAGAAAGAGAACAGCCATAAACTTAGTCACAGTAGAGGAAAACTATAGAAATCATACAAGAATAGGTGGTTTCAAGTTTTCACAATCCGAGCTGTCTATATAGCAACGAACAAGAAAAAAGGCAAACATTTAAATGTACAAAACAATCAAAGACACTTGTTGAGGTAGGTCTTAACTTTATCTCTGAAAGTACCTCTCAAGGGGGGATGACATACTTTTATATCAGTGTATTTGTGTCTTTCAAGGAAACATCAATAAATAGAAAATCAGGCATGTAGAGGCCCGCCCGGCACAAGGCCCACCCGCTGCATGGACCACCCACAGCAGGAGTCACTACAGTGCGCAGCAGATGCTACTGACTGAGCCATCTCCCAAGTCCATTACTTTTTTGTTCTTTTTCATGACTGTTTATTATGTCCCTAATGCTTTCATGTGAGTTTTAGGAACAATTTATTAATCTCTCTAAAACAAACAAAAAGAAGAAAAGCAAACAAAGACACCAAGTAATTTTTATAGGGCTGTATAGGTTAATTCAGAGAGTACTGCTATATTAACAATACGCTCTGCTAGGCATGGTGGTACACACCTTTAATCCCAGCACTTGGAAGGCAGAGGCAGGTTGATTTCTGTGAGTTTCAGGCCAGTCTGGTCTCCATAGCATGTCCCAGAACAGTCACTACTAGAGAAACCCTGTCTTTAAAAAGGCCAAACATTAATAAATAAATAGAATACTGTCTCTGAATCCATGAACATGAAAAACATTGTTTACTTAATCTCCTTTCTTACAAAATGGTTTGTAGTTTTTACTGCCAATACTATGTTTTCAAATGGTATTTAAAATTTTTTATTGTCTAATTGATCCTAGCATACAAAAGTGCAACTGACTTTTTGGTTTTGCTTTTGATATATTGACCTTGTATGTATAAATATTACAAAATTTGTAAAAGTTACTATTCTGGTAATTGGTAATAGCTATTAGCATTTAATTATCAACACTCGTTGCTTTCCTGAATTTTCATCTCAGATGGTTCCATATACATGTGAGGTGCCCCGAATAAAAGGTATTATAGTGTTGTAAAATGGCATGTGCTACTTATATCATATTTTTTAAACTAAAATGACTTTCACTAAACTAACAAATAGCTTTAGAAAGCCGTGCAAAGAAACTGACAGAGCTAATACTTCAACTTGTGAATCTGTTCTCTTTAGCAACATAAAGGATTTTTTAAAAAATCAAATTTGGAAAAGAAAAGCAAAAAGCTAAATGTCAACTAGACATTGAAACTTAAAACTAGAAATATAGATTTATTCCAGCTGTTATTAATCATTAACCTAAGTATTGGCCTTAAGATGTCAGCTTATGTCAAAGAAAACTGAGTGCCTAATATTTTTAAGTACAAAACATACATTGGATTAATTCTCTCTCTCTCTCTCTCTCTCTCTCTCTCTCTCTCTCTCTCTCTCTCTCTCACACACACACACACACACACACACACACACACACACAAACACACACACACACACACACACACAACCATGTGTTGTGAGGCTGGGAAGGAGGGGACATTCTTAGGATGGTTAGACTCAGACATCACACCACCATGGACAGTACTTTAAGCTACAGGACACAGAAGGATCTCAGACTACAGGGAACAGACTGGAAAAAAAAGAAATAATGGACACAGGAAGCCAGATAAGAACTATATATATATATATATATATAATCTAAGAGATGAGTGATGGAGGTAATGAATGTGAAAACCATCACATTAAATGTAGGAGTTTGGATCACCATGCCTGGCAAGGAGATATAGGGTTGGGGAGAGCAAGAGGCAAAACACAACAGGATAATGATAAAACACTTATCTTGTCACAATTTGTTTGATTAATTTTATATGATCAAAGTACATTAAATACATCTATGAAAACGTTATAACGAAACCAATTATTTTGTATACTATGTACTCATAAAGATATCTGAAGAACAAATAAGCTAGCAGCATCTCCCATCAGGCTCCCCCATCATTACTTTTTACTTCTGTGGTTCTGGGAACCGAAGACTGAGCCACATGCCGGATGGAGGTGATGCTGCAGACGGATCCATTCTCCCAGTATGAACTCCCACTCAGAACGATGCCTTCACTAAGGACTGTCACACATACACTGCCTCTGAATATAACCTCAGCTCCACAATTTATTATTATTTTTTAAAAGACCTCTTCCAATAATCTTTCATCACTTTTAAAATGTTCCAAGCCCCAAAAGAGCGGGGGCTGTCTCCCTTTTCAGCTCTTCTGTAGAGCATTCTCCCCTTGCTCTCTAATGCTGTTCCCTGAGTATTTTGGACTCTTTGGTCTTCATGCCAAAAAAAGGAAGTGATCTTCCTCTGTCCTCCTCTGTAGTATCTACTCGTGCTCAGGCTCTGCCGCAGCGTAAATACCGTCTTTAGGGAGGTGAGGGTGAACTGTTAGTATCACAATGTTTTAGAATAGTCGGAGAGATTATTAATAAGTACTTTAAATTTTTTATTTCATGTCTCTTTTCTCCATTATACAGTACATGTTACGCTTACCTTACTTTCCCCACCAAGAGCACACAGGCACAGTATGTACTTAAATACTTGACAAATGAATACTTATAGCAACTGTCACTACCTGGATGTAGGATTTGTTTCATGAGTTAGTCTGGTAACAACAGAAACAAGACTAGTAAGACCTTTGAGAAATCACAGAAAAGAGACAGTAAGAAATAAACAGCACTCCAACACTTACAAATAAAAATGGAGAATTGTCCAAATATAGGGCCAGTTAAGCCACTACTAACCATTACTAAAACTAAAAACTGATCATAAAGAAATAATTTGTACACACTGTGAAAGAGAGAACTGGACTCACAGGGTGTCAGTGCTGATGCATTATGTACAGGAGACAGAATAACAACTTCTCCAAAGATGACTGGGTCTTATCTCTAGAACCTGTAACAATGTTCTTCAGAAGCCTAGGAGGAAGACAGTTATAGATCAAAGAACATGCTAATCAGCTGGTCTTAGGAGGAAGGGACCGTCTTGGTCTTGGACTAGCCAATCAGCTCACTGCAATCACAAAGTTATTTAATGTGTGTGGGAAAGGTCAGAATCAGTGGGAGGTTTGAAGACGGAGAAGGACTGTATGCTAAGGAATGCAAGGCTGCCTCTGCATGCTAGAAAAGGAAAGAATCTTTTTTAGAGCATCTAGAAGCAGTGCAATGGAGATACCCTAACTCTAGCTCACTGGGGGTGGTGGCGGCTGGTTTCTGTTGTTTGTTTTCTAAGGCAGGGTCTCACTAGTGAAGGTTGCCCTCAAATTCAGGATCCTCCTGCCTCAGCCTCACAAGTGCTAGGATTATAGATGTGTACCACCATTCCAGCCTAGAGTAAGGATTCTTAACTCTAGATCCATGAACCATGTGAGGCTTCAAAATATAATCCAACTGCCTATGTCTTCTTACATATTCTGTGTACATCTATATAGAAGATATATTTTGCTGTAGGAAGGGCCACAGCTTTTGTCAAGGGCCACTGATTTTGTCTAGATCTATAAGCCCACAATTTATAAGATCTGTAAACAGACAATATGTTCATGACACTGAATAGTGATAAAAGTCTACTAGAAACAGTAAAGACTATAGACAAATTAGGATTCAAAAATTGTTTTTACAGGCTGAATGAATAAAATTATGTGGCTTAAGATGAGACTCTGAAAAAAGACCTTGGGTTTAACCAAAAGTGAGCTGAGGATGAGTCAGTGCTCAGATCACCAATGCCATCTGTAGAACTTCAGGCCCATATCCAGAGACAGAGAGAGCTGCACTTCTACACTGCCAAACCAAACCTGCGAGACTACTGTTCAATTTTGGACTTTCCTTTTATTAGTTTCCTGTGGCTATTATAAAAAATCATCACAAATTTGTTGGATTACAACAACAAAAGTCTGTGGTATCAGAATTCTGGAAGCCACAAATCTAAGCTTAGGCTTCTTTCCCAGTTTCTGCTGACAATCCTTGCTTGCTGGCTGTGGGAGGATCACTGCAATCTCTGACTGGCTTCTCCTCTCTCATGAGCTCTGTACTCTCCTGCCACTACTTGGTCACTGAATTTTGGTGTATGCTAATTAGTAAAATGTCATCTTAATCTGTAACTAATAACACACTCAAGAGTTATACATTCAAATCAGGCCACACTGTAGTCCTAGGTGGCTATGACATTCCCTTCAGCCGCTTTCGTAAGAGCACCAATCCCATTCATGACAGTTCCACTCTTAATACCTGATCACCTCCAAAAGGTATCACCTCTAAATACTGTCACTATGGGGGGTCAAAGTCCAGCATAGTAATTTTGGGGGGACACTAACATTCAGACCATAGCAACAGACAAGGCCCTCTGGGTGGAATATTCATAGACAGATGGATGCATTCTGAGGCCCAAAATGCCAAATTCCTAAGAATGGCCAAAACTAAACCAACCAACCAAACAGCACTCCCCTCCCCAGGAATATGAGGTCCAAAGGTTAGAGGACTTGAGTCAGACAAGGAAATTTTCAACTATGTAGGAACATTTAAACCAACTTTTGTTTGGGGAAGAACATTTTGTAACACTCAGTTTTCAAAGGATGAGGGTGGTAGTTCTTTGTCACTGTCCTTATTAAAGTATCTGTTAGGTAAGATGCAGGCTTGATGGAAGGGTTAGACTTGTAGATGAATGATGAGTTAAATTCTGAGTCTATAACTACTTCCCTTGTCTGTCTCTTTAATGGCAAGTGTATAAAACTATATAACCCTCTACCAAGAATACAAATACTGTGTGTGTGTGTATGTGTGTGTGTGTGTTTGTGTGTGTGTAGAGTAAGGGATATGCATTGGTGAGACATCAGCTAGAAGGTCACATTAAACAAAATTTGGAAGTCCTAAGAACTAAAGGGGTATCAAGGTTTAGCATGTAAACTGCTAATGGTAAGATGAATGAGTGGCATATGTGAGAGTGAGGTTTAGAGCTAGATCAGAGTCCAGGCTCCTGTTCCAGGGATGAGAAGCTACTGAAGGAGTCTAAACAAGGAGTGACATGGCTGTTTGAAATGCTCAGAAAATTCTGGATACTGCAACAAACTGACAGAAGTTAAGAAACAAATCAGAGACCAAGAAAACAAAAAAGGGTAAGGAGGTAATAGCTACCTCCTGAGGCTCTGGAAGTGGCAAGTACACAGTCAACAGGTAAACTGAGGAGCAGATAACAGGTGGACTGTCAGGAAAACAAGCAAGTATGACTCCTGGTTCTCTCTAAAAAAGACTGGGCAGTGATGTCACTTAGACTAGAGCACAATGGTAGTAGACTGGGAGGTGAAAACTGAACTAAAGCTCCACCTGAACTGATTAAACTGGAAAGACTTTAGGGTACTTAAGTAAAGATATCAGGTAAGCTATTAAATGTATGAATCTAGAGCCAAGAGGACTGACTGAGGCTATGTCTAACTACACAAGAGGAGGATTACAGGAGGCACACAGGAAGGAAAAAAGAACTGACCTTCAGAGTTTTAATTAGTCATGCTGGAGATCAAAACTAGAGTTATCTGTGCTACACAGATGCTCTACACTGAGGGATACATTCCTAGCCCTTTTTTTTTTTTTAAACATTCTTTTTTTTAAAGATTTATTTTATTTATATGAGTACACTGTAGCTGTCTTCAGACACACCAGAAGAGGGAATCAGATCCCATTACAGATGGTTGTGAGCTACCATGTGGTTGCTGGGAATTGAACTCAGGACCTTTGGAAGGGCAGTCAGGGCTCTTAACCACTGAGCCATCTCTCCAGCTCCATTTCTAGCCCTTTTTGAGACAAGGTAAATTGCCCAGTCTAGTCTTGAGCTTTCAGTTCTCCTGAATGAGCTTTCTGAGTAGCTGAGATTAATCACACACGTGTGCTACATACTTGACTTTCTTTAAAAGAAAGTATTTTTTGAATACTGTATATTCTTAAATGTCCATTGAGTTTTACTTCAAATTTATGATCTCAAACTTCAGTTGGATTATAAGGTTCCTTACCCACCTCCCTCACCACCAGCATTCAGGGCTTGGCAATAGGAAACCTGGATTTAAAAAAAAAAAAAAAAGTTTATGGCTCATCCATGATGTGGTTTTGCCAAGGTGATCTGGAATAGAGGAACAAGGGATGAACATCTAGGGAAAAAAAATCATGTTATAAGTCAGGAAGAGGCAGAAATTCACTCTAATCAGTGGGGCCATGGAAACAGTTCAATGAACGTTGAGTTTGAACAGAATTGAGTGGTAAGAAAGATACCTGCTAGAGAATAAAAAATGACGAGAAACACAATTTAGTGGCTACAACATTAAGTTATTTTATGCCTGTGGACCTAGATTTGTTTATGAAAACAAAGGCACTAACTGTATCTCCTGGTCTCACAGCTCAAGTAGATCTTGAGAAGTTGCTTAGTCTTTACACAATCCTAAACTCCAACATATGTCACTGGAGCTGGAAAGGATCTCAGATACTGAGAAAATAGGGAACCTCTTCAAAGAAGGAAAGGGGATACAGGAAGCAGATTTGTTTGCTGTGAGCAGAGGGGAAAGGGTGCGATTTTACGTTAAGAAAAGGCAAATTTACCCAACAGTTCACAAGCAAGCATAGCTATGCCTCATCCCTCTGGTACCCAAAGACAACCAAGTTCTGTTCTCAGCTCTTTTGCTGGCCACTCCTCACAGTTCTAAAAAGATAAGAGCCATTATTTCTTGGTTTGTCAACTTTACATAGCATCTGTTGATTTATGATTGTCACAAAACAGGGTTCAATTTACTTATTCTTCTAAATTTGTTTTGATTTTGCTTTTTCTTTGTTTTCCTGTGTGGTTAAACCTTTCTGGCATTGGCAACTACTGACAACCTCCTGAGTCTCACCTTGTGAGATTACTGTACTGGCTCCCCTGGCTGTATCTAACATGTGTTTCTCTCGTCATTTCTTCAGCATTGTCATCTACTTATATATCCTTAAGGTCACAAACTTTCTGCTCTGAAATTGTAATTATTCCCCTATGCTTAATTTCCAGGTTGTTTTTACACAGTGAAAAAACAAGATAGCCGGGCAGTGGTGGCGCACACCTTTAATCCCAGCACTTGGGAGGCAGAGGCGGGTGGATTTCTGAGTTCGAAGCCAGCCTGGACTACAGAGTGAGTTCCAGGACAGCCAGGGCTACCCAGAGAAACCCTGTCTCGAAAAAAAAAAAAAAAACCAAAACAAACAAACAAAAGAACAACATAACTAACATAAACGTCACCACCACCCTATAAACACACAGAGGAGTTGAGTCCTTGTGCTTGCATCTCTTTTCCTTTCCAGGACTTGCTACTCAAAATCATATCATACATTCCGTGCTTTAGATCTGGACCAACCAACCACAGCTGGTCCTAGAGTACTTCTTTTTTTGTTTTTTTCTCTGTGTAGCCTTGGCTGTTGTGTAGCCTTGAGTGTCCTGGAACTCACTCTGTTAAACAGGTTGGCTTCAAACTCATAGAAATCCACCTACCTGATTCTGCTTCCCAAGGGCTGGGATTAAAGGCCTATACCACCAACACCCAGAGAGAATACTTCTTATTTAAAGAAAAGCAGACTCTTTTAACATATTCTTGGTAGTGTCCAGTTTCCTGCTCAGGCTAACCAAACCTTGAAGTCATTCTGCTCTTACTTAAGGTACAGAATAAACTTAAGAATAAAAGGGATGGGGGTATAATTCAGTCCTACTTGTCTAACATGAGCATAGCCCTGGGTTCAAGATCAAATACTAAAAACAAACAAATTTAAAGATGCTTCTTCCTTTCAGGAAGTGAATACCCCCGTTTTGCCCTCATGAACACTTGCCCCCACATTTTCTAATAAATTCATTATTGTGTGTCACAGTATTCATGTGAAGGTGACAACTGTGTGGAGTCGTCTCTCCTACTACTTTTATGTGGGGCCTAGGGATCAAGCTCAGGTTGTCAAGTCTGCACAGCAAGTGCTTTTACCCACTCAGCCTCTCACCAGCATACTTTCCCCCCTTTCAATGAAAGCTAATAATTTGTGTTTGTTCCTGGAGATCAAACTGAGGGTGTAAACACACGTATCACTGATCTCTACCCATAGCCCTACGGCAAATTGTTTTAATCCAGAGAAATGCCATTGATGATCTAATCAATACAAAACCCTTTCTATTTTACATAATTTGAGCCCTTGTCCACTGTAAACAAACTTAACACAGTCATAGTTCAGACAGTTTGTGTTTATTTTTGTAGCACATACAGAGCTTTAATGATGTCCTCTTTTATGGCTGTGTAAATTCCACTGAGTGGATATATCATAATTTATTAAACTCACTTGGGATGCAACACAAAAAGGTGGTTAGAGGATGGGCACTGCCATCTGGCAGGCCTACCTCAAGCCCCAGCCCCGCCCAATTCCCAAGGCCAAAGTGTGCTACCTCACTCTCTTTAATTCACCTAACAATAACTGCTCAGGACACTCTTCTATATACATACATATGCATCACTGAATATACAAGAGTGTACACGAGACAGGTTCCCTGCCCTCAGAAACAAAGAAAATAGATACATTTCAGTTATGTTAAGTGGTATAAAGAAAGCAGACACCAAATGAAAGACTGGAGTGCCTTGAATTCCCCAAGCACCACGAGAGGATGAGAGAGCCACCTGTGGCTCTCAGGAAACATCAGTACCACTTGTGGACACAGCACACACCCAGTGTGTTACCTACATTATTGCTCCAGATAAACTGATAACACCAAAGAAACAGGACCCTCTCCTAACCCAACCACAAGTCAGTGTAACTCCTGTGCATTTTCAAGGCTAGTACTCTATAAAGAGTTTTGATCGACAACGGTTTTAACTTCCATTCTCTCTCTTCACGTGCATGTTTCCTTTTCCACTCCTGAACACACAGTACATTTCTAAAGATTGGCGTAACATTCCCATCTGCAATCCTGCCATCTGCTTATAGGTCATTTTCCTGCTTTTTTATAGGCCTGGTGATTCTGGACTGGGTAAGTTTCCGATTTTATGGTTTTGGGAGATACATATTAAAGCATTCCTTTAAGTATCACCTAGAATTTTGGAACTGATTACATGGTCTCAGTCAGATTCTTTAAAGGTTTGCTTTTAAGCTTCAGTGGGGACTAAGTCCCAGAACAGCTCTGCTCTAGGAGTAACCTGGCCTCACTTCATGCTCCTGCTCACCAGGTTTTTCTATTCTGATGAATGAGAATCTCACAGATTTCCAGCTCCCTGTGGACTCCTGGAACCATCCTAACTGCTTCCCTTTGGCAGTTCTTCTCCCAGCATCCACTAATTTCTTCATACAGGTCAGTGCCCAGACGGGAGGACAGTCCCCTGCAGCAATCTCACTAGCTCTCTGCAGCCCCCTCCTCCCCTCCAGGGCTGCCTCACCCTTCAGCTGAGTTCTGTCTCATCAGCTCATGAGACTATGGGCCTGCATCTGCGCTGCCTGTCTCTCTGCACTGCAGCCTAGAAATTCCCAGACAGTAGGAAGAAATGGTTGGGCTCTTCTCTCAGGGATTCCCATCCCGTGCTGCCTACTAACCTTATCTAAAACTGCTGCTCATAGGTTGTCTGGTTTTCTGGTTAGTTAAGGTAGGGAGGGAACCAGTACCAGTGAACCTACTACAGCCAGAAGTGGAAGTTCTCATGACTGACTTCAATCATGTAATGGGGATAAGACAGGGTCAACCTCTCTTTCTGAATCTCTGGTTGGCCTGGAACTTGCAATATAGACCAGGTAGGCCTTGAATTCACAAAGAACTGCCATCTGAGGGCTAAAAATTAAAATCATGTGCCAATACACCCAGCTAAATCTCATTTTTAAAAATGAAATCTTTCTAGACTACAAGTTCAAATAATATTTTTCACTTTTCTGGTCTCCATAATATTTAAGTTCAATACAATACAATAATGGAGCCTTACTCTGTTCATCCCTGTTCCACCCTGTCCTATGATCCTGCTATTGGCTTCACGGACACACCAAGCACTGCACGGTTAAACACAATTACATATTTGAATCACTTGCTAGTTTCAGACATAGCCTTACTAACTTGGCTCAAATGAAGAAGATAGGACCCAGTACTTCCAAGAATTCAGTCTGGGACAATTTACCAATCAAAGGTTCAGTTCTAATACAGTCAATCCTTATTGGGGAAATAAAAGAATTTTCTTACAGGAGCTGGAGAGAAACATTTTATCATAGGTCCTGTAGGCTCTTCACAAACACAAAATCTGAAGGTACTGTATGAAAACAGCTACTGATACCAGCTAACACATGGACAAAACTGTATTTCAACAGAATGATCTGGAAGGCTCTGCTTCAAAACAAAACCCACCTGCAAAATGAAGAAAACCTTCACTCTTTCAAAGTGTTGTGCCCGAGTAGTGCTATCCAGCCAAGGTTGATCCTGTCAACAAGATGACCCAAGGTTTTTTCATGTCACAATTTAAACAGGTCCTTTGTGTGCACACACAGAGCTTGCGTAGCACAAGCATAGAGAGGGCTTTTAAATTCTTTTTTGTGATATTTGAAGGGTTCTCTGTGTTTTACTCAAAATTATCTCCAACAGTAAGGAAAACCTCACTATTAAAATTATGGAAAATAACAAATGCCTAGTGCACAAAAAACTTAAGACTAATAAAACAAAGAGTGATGGTCTAAACAAATTTAATGGCTGCATTTTGTGAATGGGTCGAGTGCTACACTTAAAAAAACAAGCCATGAAGACACTCCATTCATGCCATTGACATTGATGACTGAACCACTAAACCTCCTTTTTATTACATAAAGGATGAAATAAATAACACAAAGCACTTCCTTCCTCTCTCTTTTGTTTATTTTACATATATTAAGTACATATATATGAACTTAATTATATCAAAAAATATTTTGTTATGGAACAAGCTGGCTCTGAACCTTTGATCCTCTTGCCACAGCCACTTGAGTATGGGCTTCTACTACATATCTGATTTTCTGCCCCACTCCTTTAAAAATATTTTTAAAATAATTATAAATTACATGTAGGGTATGTGCACATGACTTCAGTTGCCCATGGAATCCAGAGGAGTCAGACTCACGGAACTGCAAGTAGTTGTGAGCAGCCCAACATGTGTGCTGGGAATCAAACTTAGGTCTTCTGGACAAAGTACTGAGCCATCTCTCTAGTCCCATTGCCTCTATTTTAAATAAAACTAACCTACTTCCAACTGCCTACAAGAAATTTCTGGTTGTCAAAATTCAAATTTATCTAGAATTTAAAGATTTTGCTTATTGAATCTTTTAAAATTGTTCAATAAAAAACACAAAGCGAACACTAACAATGTTCAATGATTTGTTGCATATATCTGTATGTACACACAGTCTTCGAATGTGACTGGTTTAAAAGAATAATATTCTTGGGCAAGGCTCAATGACAAAGTGCTTGGCTAGCATGTATGAAAGCCATGAATTTAGTTTCTAGCATGACAAAAAGAAAACTGAGCAATATTCTCTTTAATGAGTATGCATATTTTGGCAGGTTTCCTAAAGATTTGTCTTATTTCAGTCAGTCCTTGCTCTAGGTGAGAGGATCTCAGAAGACATTAGTCTATTCTTTGCAGTGAAGGATTTCTTTTGTAACATTCAAAATGAAGTTCTGCAGTTTGTCTGTCTCTTACAACTTTTAATCAGAACTAACCATACATTAAAGGTGTATATGGCCTCTCCAAAGTGTAACAGAGTGGCCCTACATCCAGATGGAACCCAGCACTGGCCTGGGCGAAGTCAGGAGAATGTACCAGCTGTGACATATGGGTAAGCCTTATCTCCCAAACAAGGCAATGCTGCTAACCCAAGGACTATACGTTTATCTTTAATAAAAGTTACAGCTTTTTAATTTGGCCCATTGCTCTATATATCAAGACTTTAGGAATCCTGACCAAGTCATCCAACATATCAGTTAAACATGTTGTTTTCATCAAAATCACCAGCATAGCAATCAAAGACTTTCACTGTATAAGGATGAGCAGGAGGAAGAGGTAAAGGCAGCAAGTAAAGAAACATCCGACACTTTGCTCTGACAGAAACAGAAAAAAGAAGATAGCAGGTTGGGAGCCTGTAAGAGAGTGGGTAGTTCTGTTTTTCATAACATTTACATGCTAATAGAAATCAACCAGAAGTGACAGGGAAAACATACATGTAAAGCTACTGCCCACACTGTAAAGCTCAATGCAAGTGTAGTGTGCACACCCACATTGTCTTCTGCCCAGCTACTTCATTATTTCAGCACTGTCTTCAACGCCTCCAGCCGTGCACGAGTTCCCCTCCTGAATGTTCAGAATACCCGCTCCCAGGATCATGTATGCCTTTTCTGTAATGATTCTGAACTCTCTGTCTAGTGGCTTCCTCTGCTGTTATCAACTGTAACATTATATGATCTCTTTCACCTTCTGTTTTATGTCAAGTCTCCTTCACTGCTCATGAAAATTCCTAAATCCAACTTCAGATTTGTTAAAGGGAGAATCAGAGTTTCAACAGGACCACAATTTCAAATATAAAAAACCAAGATAAAGCCGGGCAGTGGTGGCGCACGCCTTTAATCCCAGCACTTGGGAGGCAGAGGCAGGTGGATTTCTGAGTTCGAGGCCAGCCTGGTTTACAGAGTGAATGCCAGGGCTACACAGAGAAACCCTGTCTCGAAAAAACAAAAACAAAAACAAACAAACAAAAAAACAAGATAAACCTTTTAAAAATTATTTTGCAATTCTTCAGTCAGCAAGGTATCAGTAAGGTTTATTACTTGGCAAAGCTGTTCTCTAAGGTTTTAGCACTCTGTCCTGAAATTTCTGTACAAGGCATAAAGTGGCCAATGCCAAACTCTTGCTGCCAGCAATCTGCATACATACTAATTACATCACCACCATAGGGCTTTCTCCTCTCACCCCTACTCTGGGCTCAAACAAAAAGCCAGTGTGCATGCACATAAAGCACATTTACAATGTCTGTGCCACACACTAGCTAGGTCTGCTCTGCAAAGGGATTAGGGTGTTCCTGATTCAAAACTGATCATTGCAGCAAGCAGTCAGAAAGCATCTGATCTGTTCAGAAATGTACAACACACTCCTTGAAAACTCCCTTTCTAAAAATGAACACTTTTTATCAGGTAACACATAAATGTTAGTCTATAACAAAGAGCATCTCCACTCACTGATATATTCTGTTTAATGAAAAATATGTTTCAAAGTATACTTGTTTAGGAAATATTTTTACAAAGTAGAATGGTAATACTTTCCAAAATGTACTTTTAAAAGAACAACCTTTTAAGGAAAAATAGAGTCAATCTGACCTTTATAAAGATAGGGCAAGTAAAACTCAGTAATTCACACATGCCTAGCTGTGCAACTCATATTAGCCTGAGAAGAGCACTGTAAAAATAACAAGTTTCTAACCTCACAGATCAAGCCATAAATATAGAATCAGCCATCATGTTAATCATTAGGAAAACTTTTAAATTTCTTGTGTCTTTTCAAATAGGTATTATTGTTTTTGTTTTGGGGAAGAGGGTCTCACAACATAGGCCAGACTGTCCTGGGATGCACTATGGAGAACCAATCCTCCAGCAATTCCACTGCTGGGCTGACAGGTATCTGCTACCCCACCTAGCTTTAAGTGGTTTTCTTAAACACAAAGAATTTTTACCAGACATCTACCAGTCTTCTTTTAAAAATACATTCTTGGGTTTCTAGTACACAAGCAGAATGTCACCTTGGAGCTCTTATAAACCTGTGGATGTAGAACACTTATAGGTAGCGTGTAAGAGCCCCTCTGAGTGCGAGCTTCAGAGAGACTCCTTCAACAGCTCTACTCCAGGCAAATGCCCTTCCTTTTCGTCAGTGCTTTTAATGGTACTTGGCAAGGTGGGTTTCAATCAGCACTTACTGGACTGAAAGACCACATGGCTGAAGGCCATTTGTCTAAAACTTGACTGAAGCCACCTACAGGGTCCCACCATTGCCATTCTGAGAAATCCTAACACAATTCTCATGTGGTACGGGCTGGAATGATGGCTCAGCAGTTAAGAGTGGTTGTGCTTTTGCAGAGGACATGGGCTTGGTTGTCAGCACCCAAAGGATGGCTCCCTAACTCCAATTCCAGGGGACACATCAGCCTCTTCTGGTCTCCATGGGCACTACATGGTACACATACATCCAACAAAACATCCATACATAAAATAAGTAATATTTTTAAAGGACACAATAATGATACCTCTTCTTCACAGGAGAGGTGAATACTCTATCGTCCATTTTTTAAAAAAATAATAAATAAGAAATGAAGCCACCAGGCAGAATTATTTTGTCAGTATCATACAGTGTATTTGCAGCAGAAGTCTGATACAGAGCCGGAGCCTTCCATGCTAGTTCCCTAGTGACAGGATAAGACAACTGACTTTTAGTTCCCCAAACCTTTCTGCTGGACTCCTACAAGCATTATCCTTGATGGGACTTAATTTGGGGGTGAAGACAAGCAACAGATGGTGACACTCGAAACATTGTGGAGTACAGCATCTTAAATGAGGGTGGCGGTATGGGTTGCCTGGGGTGACCCGAGAGCAAACCACAAATTTCACAACCCTTTACAGCTCTTTCTCCAGAGTAGCTTGCCTCTCTCTTCCTCTTCCTCTCCTTCCACATGACCCTCATGGTTCTTTTCCCCACCAGAAAATAGTGTAGCATTGTTACTGCCATCATTTGGCAACATTACATGTCCCAACCACAGTGACTGGCACAGAGCAGGCAGCAAATATTTATTGAATGGGGCAAAGAAAAAACGGTTCCTATGGTCAAATAGTGACCTTAAGCGCTGCTTTTAACCTAGTGGAATAAATACACCGTAAGCATTTGGTCACTGGTGTAAAAATGAACGTTTAAGAGCCCAGTCTAAGTTGAAGAAAGGCAACAGTAAATAAAACCTTATGCCCCAAGCCAGTATGCCTCAACAACAACAACAACAACAGCTTAATATGTGTTATACAAATACCGAGCTCTGAGTGCATATTTTAATATTTTAGACTATAAAAGCAAACACCATTACCCTAAAGAGTGCCTAGATTAGGTCATCTGAACACGAATAGCAACATCGTAAGGTGAGAACGAGAGGGTATAGAAGACAGGAGACATCTCCCCAAAGTCCAACCTGCCAAAGCCCCCAAATATCACACTTCACGGAGAAATGTCCTTTAAAACACTACCAGTAATTAACAGATAACCAGTTTACACCAAATCATTAAGTATGCACAGCCGGCATACCCAAGGGGAACGCCAAGGCTAAATCAAATGGTTTCAAAGACGATTCCTGACCATTTTACCTCTTTCCCTCTGGATGGGCACCCGTGACCAAAGACTTGGCTACTAGTTCAGCTACTCTCACATTCTTTATAATGTGAAAATCTCTAGCGTTTCATGACAGCAAAACTACCGGGGCCAGAGAAAGCCCAAAGCAACAGGGACCCTCTCCCCTTAGCCACTATGGGGGTTGGGGGAAAACAGCACGTTTTGACGTTTGGGGGGGGTTAGGGAAGGCGGGGGGCTCTCATCCCTAGAGATTCACTGCAGTGTTAAATACGTGGGATTTCAGGGACAAACCTACCGATTCCAAAAAAAAACAGGTTAAGCATCTCCTACACCATAAACTAGTTCTGCGCCCCTGCACCATCTCCTTTGTTTCAACTGTCCCTGCAAACTCGCATTCCAATGCCCTCCAGTAAACAAGCTACCTAAATGAAAAAGAGATGGACGTTCTAAGTCTCGCTCTCTTAATTTAGGGGGAAATGTAGCAGGGTTTCTGGAGCCTCTTTTCCCAGCGGGGAGCAGGCCAGGTTCCACAGCGCGGGGATCTCGATCTCCCTGGGCCGGCGGCCGAACGGCGCGCAGACACCGGGCCACGCCGCCCCCGCGACCCCCACCCGGCCTCGGGCTTCGGCTCCCGCCTCACCTCCGTGGATGGGCAGCGGTGCCAGCACCTGGCCGCGGACCTCGGCCTTGGGTGAGTCGAGCCCGTAGCGCCCGCGGTCGATGCGGAACGTGAGCGGGGTGCCGCGGCCGGGCTCCTGCACCGTCACGTTGATGAGCGCCGTGTAGTATTCCTGGCTCGCGTTGTCCGCTCGCGTCGGCCACAGGCTGCAGGTCAGCAAGGCCAGCGCCGCGAGCCGGGCCGGGCCCGCCCGCGCCGCGCCGCTCATCGTCCCTCCGGCCGCCGCCGCCGCCGCCACTCGCGGACCGGGCTCCGGGGCCAGTGCTGAGAGGCGGGGCGGGCGCGCGCCTCGCGACGAGCCGGGCACGAGCACGGCCCTCCTCGGCGCCGCGACTCCGTCGTTCACCGCCCTCACGTCCGCGGCCCGCGCGCGAGTACGAGCCCCTGAGTCCCTCAGCGGGGAACGGCGCGTCAGGCCGCGTACTGTCTTCTCAGGGCAGCTCGAATGCCGAGGGACCAAGCCTGTGGACAGGGCACCTGAGAGGACTCGGAGTGGGTGGGAAGGAGCGGTCCCGACTGCTCCGGGAGGGTCAGCGATGTTGCTTCAGGCGCGTGCCCGCCGCCCCCCCCATTCCCTCCAGCTGAGCGGCAACGCGCAAGCCCGAAGCGCAACCCCATCCGCTGCGCGTGCGCACTAGGCGCTGCCTGCTCCCGCCCTCCCGCACGAGGGCCAGGGGCGGTCCAGTAACCTGCTTGCTGGCACCGGGCTCAGAGAACTGCCCCCGGCTTCATAGCCCGCTATGACCTGGATCTGTGAAGCTTTCCAAGAACCTATGGAGATGTTGAAGATACGACTAAAAGAAAGCAAGCTAAACGTTAAGGTTTTAAATGACTGTGAGAGCTAACATTTCCACTGATTTGGTTGCATGCTGTGTAATAATTGACATCGGTCGGGAGGGTGTCTTTGCGTTTGAGGCCCAGTAGACTTGGACCCAATAAGGCATCTGAGTGGTTAGCAAGGTCTGTTAGAGACAGATATAAACTTTATAAGGTTGGCATGGTCCTCTTCTCCCACCCCGACTCCCCCAGAATACCCAGATCCACAGACACTTCCTTTCTGTAAAATGGTCTCTGTCTCTTAAACCTCTTTACCTGTCTCTCTTCTCATTCATAAGAACGCCTAGATGCCCCATGTGTCCCATGTGAAATTCTTAGCTCCACTAAGATCTCAGCGACCACCTTCCCAGGTCCCAGATTCTATTAAGGGCTTCAGTCTGTCAGGATCTGATCTGCTTGCTACCTCTGAGAGCAGCGTCTATCTTCTAGGTGTGTAAGGTCAAGTGTGAAAGGCTCACTGAACAGTGCTTAGGGAACTTCAGGGGTCAAAGCCTAAGCATGGTCCCATGGGTAGTGCTGAAACTCTGAAAGGGCTATCCAAATTTTCAAAGCCTGTCTCCTCCCCCTCCCTTCCCCCTCTCCCTCCTCTTTCTCTTCCTCCATAGCCTCCTTTAACATCTCTTCTTCCTCTGTGCTTCCTCGTTTATTTTTTTTTGAATTTCTGAATGATCCCATCTGGTCTTACAAAGCCTGCTCTTATTTTACCATCAGCATGTTTACTTTTACCACGATTCCTAGTCTGATTTTCTAATGTACTTAATGTGTCTTTTCTTTTTGCTCTTGCAACATCTGTATTGTCTAGTATTATGTGCTTTTTAATTATTAAATAATACTGGGTTGTGAATGTCTTCTGTCCTTCATTCTCTTCATTCAGTATTACACTGGGTTTTTAGATTTACAGTTATTAATGTTTATGTTGAAATGTAACATCTGGGGGCTGGGGAGGTGGCTCTGGGGTAAATTGATTACTGTGGAAACATGAGAACCTAAGTTCTGAACCCTAGAACTCACATAAAGCCGGATATGGTAACACATGTCTGTAATCCCAGCGTCCTTATAGAAAGATGGAGGTGGGGATAGGAGAATAACCGGAAAAGACCTTGCCTCAAACAACACAGAAGGCAAGGACAGACGCTCATGCTTGTCTTATGACCTCCACTCGTGTACCATGGCATGACACACCTACACAGACAGTGAACAAGCACACACAGGATTCCTTTTAAAAAGGAATGTAACATCTGTAGGAAAGTGCAGAAATATTGTGTGTGCACCCAGTGAATATTTCCAAGGTGAGCGCCCTTTTGTAATAACTAGAACAAAACAGAGAACAGCATTTGAACCCTGAAAATCTCCCTGGCCACCCCAGTATTCTTATTCCTGTGGCTATAGATTAGTTCGATTTACATAAATGGAACCACACAGCACATACTCATTGGTATCTGGCTTCTTTTCCTAATGTTCTGTCTGAAATTAATTTTCTGTCGTTTTAATTTAGTCATGGTTCCTTTTTATTTCCTGTGTAGTATTCCACTATTGATTTATCCATTTTCCTATTCATGAGCATTGTTACTGATTTTTCTCTTGGGACTACGAAAGACATAGGTGTTGGGAGATCTGTTTTGTTTCCATGCTGCCACGCCTCCTTGGTGTCCTCCTCTTCTTGTGTGCTGCCGGACTTTGAGCCTGTGGCCTTACTCATGCAGGACAATTGCTCGGCCACCAAGCGTTTGCTGTGCTACAGCCCATTTGCTATGACTTGAATATTTATTCCCAAACATTTATGTGTGGTGATGTAATCTCTAAAGTCATGTGAGGATGGTATTTGGAGGTCATTGGATCAGGAGGGTGCTGGCTCATGAGTAGATCGATCTATTTATGGATTTGTGGAGTAATGGACCAATGAGTTACTGAGGAATGACTTAGTTATAAAAGCAAGCAGAGGTCAGAGGATAACCTCTGTCCTTGCCTTCTATGTTTGAGGCAAGGTCTTTCCTGGTTATTCTCCTATCTCTGGTTTGCTGGCTCTGATCTTCTGTGATGCCTTCTACTATGACAAGACACACCAAGAAGGCCCTCCACTAATGGTGCCATGATCTTGGACCTCCCCGCCTTCAGAACCATAAGCCAAACACATGTCCAGCCTTTATCAATTAACCAATATCAGGTAATATGTTATAGCAACAGAAAATGCAGTGTGTCAGCAGGTTTGGGTGTTGCTGTCTTGCATCCCTGAGAGTGTGTGCTTTAGAGTTTCAGGGCAGGGGTGTCCTTAGCTTTGGAAGAAGTAGCACTATCTTTTCTTAGCTATCCTTCCTTTACCCCAACTCAAATCTCTCTTTTCTGTCTCCGTGTTAGAGGCCCCCAGTGTTGTTACTGATCACATTGCATCCCCAAACTATGACCATACTTAAATTATTACAGAAACTGGTCCAATACTATAAACAGGCTTGCTGGAGGTGTGTCCTGTGGATCCTCCAATCCCCAGGGTGCTACAGGTGGCCTATACCCCTAACACAGAGCCATGTAGGAACTGCTTCTAATGCTGGCTTATTCTCCCCAGATTCACTCTACTCTCTCCGTGAATGATGTGAACACGTGTGTCCTGTTGGCTTCACAGAGATAGGCTCTAGGGTCCCGGAGTCCAGTCTTAGAGTCATCAGATCCAACACATAGTGTCTTAGTCACTCTTCTACTGCTGTGATAAAACACCATGATCAAGGTCACTTATAGAAGGAAACATTTACTGGTGATCCCGATGCCAGAGGATTGGAATCCATGGTCATCATGGCAGGGGGCATAGCAGCAGACAGGCAGGCATGTTGATGGGGCCTTATTTAAGAACTTACATCTTCATCTGAAAGTGGAGAGCAGAGAAAACTAACTAGGAGTGATGTGGGCTTTTGAAACCTGAAAGCCCACCCCCTATTGACACACCTCCTCCAACAAGGTCATACTTCTTGATCCTTCCCAAACAGTTCTATCAACCAGTGACCAAGTATTGAAGTATATGAAGCTATGGAAGTGTGTGTGGGGGGGCATTCTCATTCATTTTAGCTGGATGTGGTGGTTCACAGCTATAGTCTCAGCACTTAGGAGGCTAAGGCAGAAGAGTGGCTCAAGATTCAAGGATATCTATATCTATCTATCTATCTATCTATCTATCTATCTATCTATCTATCTATCTATCTCCACCTCTTGAGGTCCAGGCCAGAGAGTGAGACTGTTTCAGATAAAGTACTTCTAAAAAAAAAAAAATAGTCTCCTGTAGCTCAGGCTAGCCTGGAACTCATTGTGTAGCTGAAGATGACCTTGAACTTCTGACCCTCTTGCTTCTACTTACCAAATGCTGGATTACAGGTGTGCCACAAAGTCTGGTTTTACAGTGCCGTTTCAATGTTATCTTCTCCTTTGCAGTAAGTGATTTGGTTTTCAATGATAGCCTTATCACCTATCCTTAGGTATAACCCACTTGGCCAACGTTGTAGAGACCCTAGAGTCTATCCCTAACCCCAAAGGAAAAGAAAGCATGTGGGGGAAAAGAAGGGAAGGGAGGAAATATTCTTGAAGAAAATTATTTGAGTAATAATTAAATGGGACCTGAACATAGTGAAATTCTGAAATTGATTTTTTTTTTTTTTAAAAAGTCAAAATATAGGAGAACTGATAGAAAAAAGTGGGAGTATGAGAGAGATACTCAGGCCTGGGCTCACATCAGTGGTGCACAAGAGCCTATTGTTAAGTAGTCAGGAATTTAGAGAGCCATTCTTGGTACCTGAAATTGACTATGATATTGAGGCAACATTTACACCATGAAAATTGATAGTCCCTAGACTACGATGTTCTCAGGATTCCACATGCTCCTTCTTTCCCTCTCCCTCGATTTCTTCCTTATTTTTCAGAGTGATTTATATAAATGCCAGTGTTTCACATATGTGTTTGGCCACAGGTCAACTGGATGGAATCTGCTTGTCCCCTTGTCTCAAGGTCAGCATCCCTCTAAGAAGCAGAGATAAAGTTCCTGGCCTCTCTAGTTTTAACCAGATCTAATCTGATGATGAGTACCTGCAACCCTTAACTACAAGCCAGCACATTTCCTCATGACTTGTTGCTAGAAAAACAAGGACTTTGGAAAGATCTAGGTCATGGTCAGGTGAGTCTGTAGTTCTAGAACAAGCCAACCTGAGTGCATGGAGTGCATCAGTGCACACTTGGGTACCAGGAGCCACCCTGTTAACCAGGGGACAATGATAGAAAATCCACAACGTATTCGTGTCATCGGTTCTTGTGGAATGCTGTCCTCCAAGTCTAACAGCCATTGCCACCTTAATTAGAGCAGCTGTGATCACCAGAAGAGGCCAAGGTGGCACCTGTTAACTTCCCTCATAGAAGGAATGTGGGAGTCTTTGTGACCATCACAGCCAGCAGAGTAATAATCCACAGGAGGCAAAGGTAGTTCAGTTCAATACAACTAAGTAGTTAGTGTTGGTTCAAACTTTGAGAGACTGACCCCAAGTAGTTTATTTTAGGCATACTTAAGCACAGTACATTTTGGTGAAATTCTTCCTGGTGATAACTAACTCGATCCTGCATGCACAATAGAGCTTAAGATGTGACCACATCAAAACCTTTGTGTCTAATTCTGCCACAGCTGGCCTTGGAAGATGCTGGAGTTTAGGAGGGGGAAGTTCATTTAAGTGGGACTTCATCTCCATAGCTCTAAGGGCGTTATCCATGCCCCAGTGAGACTTTACTAACACTGATGTTTTGGGGTCACCCACACTCCTGTGAGTAAGCCCTCACTGCAGTTCCTGTAAGCAAGCTCAGTAAGCACATTACTTCACCAACCTGGACTTGTGCGGCATTGTTTCTTTGGTTTGTTGTTATTGATCAACATGATGAGGTGTGCTGATCAATTTTTGTGTATGCCTCCAAGAAAAATTCACACAGCAGTGATTCTCTCTGAAATTTAATGTTACTTAATAAAAAAAAATGGCCAATATCTGAAGGCTTTTAAAATGGCACCTGTATGCTTGCTACTTTAATTTGGCCATGGTCATTTACTATTTGGTCATAAATCTTTACATGGTTTTCATTTTTGCCTGAATTGTTTTTATGGCAGCTTAATCTATTTTCCATCACTCTAGAAAGGGTCTTTTATAAAGAGAAGAGGTTTATTTAGCTCACAGTTCAGACCAGTGGGAGATCCTGCGTCATAAAAAAAGATGGGTGCCTCCTGAAGAATAAGACCTGATGTTGACCTTTGGCTGCCATATGCACACGTGCACACAGGTCCCCACCACATATAAGAATATGCACTCACACACATGCACACACATGCACACCCATATACCTGTGCATGCACACCCACAGACACAGACACAGAGACACAAACATACACAAGTTGAGGCTTGAAGCTTGTTTTCTGGCAAGGACTGTACCACACAAAATTTACCAAGAAACATTGAATTCTGCAATTACTTTGCCAACAAATAAGTGCTTTGTATTTTTTTTCTGTTTAAACACTGATATCATAATTACTATAAACTTCTATATTTTTCATATGTCAGGAACCTCAGGAAAAAAAAAAAAAAGGAAGTGGCCCAAACTCCCCTTACTTCTAAGGGGATGGCCTAGAGGAAGGAAGCTGGCCTCCTTTCCTTTCCTGCTAGAGTCTTTTTAGGGAAGCCACATGGTGGAGTGCACAGAGGGAAGGCCTGTCACATTGACCGGTCCCACAAGCCCAGGGGTCACAGGCCATACTGGACACTATGGCTTTGTGGTCAGGTAAAAGGTAAATACGTGTATAAACAGATGGGCTGGGATGTAGCTCAGTTGATAGACTGCTCACTCAGCATGCAGGAAGCCCTAGGCTTGATGGCCAGCACCTCATAAATTAGACATGGTGGTAATCACGTAACACCTGTAATCCCGGCATTCGAGAGGTAGTAGCAAAAGATCAAGAGGTCAAGGTGGGCAGAGGAAGATTGAGGTCAGATTTGGAGCCTGTTGTGTGTAGCAGAGCAGAATTTAATTCTCCAGAGGATAGTCGGATGAGGAAATCGAAGCTCGGTGAAGTAACTTCTTTTCCCAGTAGATGAGACTGAAGCAAAGGCCAGGGATGTCAAACCTAATCCTGGCTAGTCCCAGGGCCCTCCTGCATCTCATCACCAGCTTGGCGCCAGGCTCGAGATTCAGATGAACTGTATTTCCTTGCATTTGGCTCAGTCCTGGAAGCCAGAGACTTGACACTGAGCTCTGTCCAGGAATTTGAGTGGGTCCTGGGCCTGATCTCTCCCCTGGGATGCTGAGCTGGGATGAGCTGCCAGGGTGGCTGCCCTTTTAGTAGAATCGAAGGCATCACTTTGCCCTTTGTCAAGATCCCTTTGGTTGGAATGATGAATGATTGAGCCACAAAGAGCTGAGAGAGCAAGTAGGTGACAGCTGGCTGGAGCCAGCCTGGACCAGCCGGCCTTCTTGTCTAACCATTGGCACTCAGGCTGACTTGAAGTGGACATCCTTAGGGTTCTGATGGCTCCTCCACCAGGGAATTTATTGTACCCAAGGGGCCTTCAGCACATAAACAACAGAAAAAGATTTGGTCAGCATGTACAGAAAAAGATTGTTTGGGGAGGCTACTCAGCTGCTCTTCTGCTTAAAAGGGAAGGTGGCACACTGGCCTCAGAGAGGACAGAACATCCCAACCTGTATCTGGGGATCTGAGCAGCTGGAATCTGGGGGCAACTTCATGAGAATGCTGCTGCTCAGCTAAGTCATCAGTGCATTCCTCCAGGTTTCCCATTGGATTTCTCTATCTGAGCCAGATATACCTTTACTGACAACCAGCCTTGCCCAGGGAGTATGTGATAGCAGAAAAGTAGCCCCACCAGGGCCAGCATGACTCAATGGGCATGGGACAAACAATAGTAGCCTTTATCTGATGCAGCACAGTCTCCCTGACCTCACTTCTTGCCAGGTGAAATCTGGTTACTTTCCTCCAGAAATAGAGTTGGAATTGTGAGCCTCTCTCTTTAGACATGTCATCTGTCATGTTTTAGGGGTCACCCCAAAAGACTCATGTAGAAACTTAATCTCCAAAGTCAGATATTGATGATACTTGGCATGTTTGGGGGGTAATTTGGGAAAGACTCTGGTGATTGCATTAGTAACTTAATGAGAAAGAGACCTAAGCTAGCAGGCTTCTGGCTTTCCATGTGACACCCAATGCTGCCTGAGGATTCTGTGGAGTCTCAACAGCAAGACCCTCCCTAGATACTAAGCTTGTACATGGAACTTTACAGCATCCATTCGATTAAACTCAGGTCTTCATGCTTGCATGACAAGGTTTTTCATAGTGAGTCAACTCCCTAGGCTCTGACTTCAGTTTTTGAAACAAGGTCTTGTGTAGCTGAGACTGGTCTTGAACTTGCTATGTAGTCAAACCTGATCCTAAACTCCCGTTTTTTCTGCATCCATCGCATCCATCTCCTACATGCTAGAATTCCAGGTGTGTATCACCTTACATGACTACAAACTATTCTTTATAAACTTCCCAGTATGTAGTGTTCAGTTATAGCATCAGAAACCATACTAGGATATCCTCCAGGAAGGGGACTACATAATTTCCAGGTCACTTATGGTTAATGGAGAGTCTGATACTTGGGACCAAGAAGCTCTTCCATAACCAGCAGCCTTGAGACTTAGGAACAACAGAACAGCGTGAGCTGCCAGTCCTAGCTGATGCCAGAGTCCAGGCTACCACTAAACTATCTTTCCAATACAAGAACAAACAAACAAACTCAGTGCACAAGCATGTTGATTACAGTGTTTGCTATAGGGACAAAAAGTTGGAAATAAGCTCGTTTGTCTGTTAGGAAAATTATGGTGCAACAAATTTGAGGATGATTAGAGGCTATTAATACACCATGAAGCTGGAGCAACATGGAGAGCTTCTGACATTCTGTCGAGTGCAAAAGTGGAATGCAAAATATCTGGTTGCCACTGCCATCAAGTAAGTCTGCACGTGTGAACAGGCACTGGAAGGAAACCAGCGAATAAAAATAGTCCGGCTTATTTGGGGGGTTGTGGGTGACTTTTTAGGTGCCTTGTTTTCATCTTTTCATAATAAGTTCTGTTTTGCAATGATGAAAAGTGCTCTTCTGATGACTTACCAAGAGGCACCGAGAACCTATGACAGCGATCAGATTTTAGAAGGGAGAACCAAAGGTAGGGTGAACGTATGGATATTGTTAAGTCTGAGGTTGGCAGAGTCGGGTGGAGTCCCAAGTGACCCTTGGTAGTATACAGGCCCCAATAGACCTGCATTAGAGTCTTCTAGGCCACTCTAACAAGCTCCTCCAAATTGGATGGCCTAAATGATAAATGTTTTACCTTTTCATGTGTACATGAGTCTGGGTATGTGCATGCCTCAGATGTGAGGGTCACAGGGACAACCTTAGGTGTTGGTCCTTGTAATCCATATTAGAGTTCTCTAAATATATTTTCATCTGCATTGTGTTTGGCTGCATGTATGTCTGTGCATGTATGTACCTGGTGCCCAAATAGGAAAAAAAGAGCATTGAATTCCCTAGAGCTGGAGTTATAGATGGTTGTGAACTGCCATGTAGGTGCTTGGAATTGAACCTGGGTCTGCCAGAAGAACAGCTAGGGCTTTTAATTGCTGGGCTATCACTCCAGCATCTATAGAATTCTCTAAAGAGCAGAACTGATAGAATGAATACATATATTAAAAGAGGATTAACTAGATTAGCTCACAGGCTGTGGTGCATGTAGTCTAGCAATGGCTATCTCACACTGCAGAGGCCAAGTTGTTCAGTCCACAAGGCTGATGTGGTCCCACCCTGGTACTGGAGGCCTGGGCAATTCCTGAAGAGCTGCTGATCTTTAGTCTATGTTGGAGTCCTGAAGAAGATTCTAATATCAGTGGAGGGATACCTCAGCAACAGGATAGATGAATTTGCCAGTGAGAGTGAGCTCAAGCAGGCAAAATACAATTTCTGTCTTCCATGTCCTTTGGTATGGGTTGCCCCTGGAAGGAGCAACCCAGATTTAGGGTGTGTCTTCCTGCTTCAATAATCTGGTCAGGAAAATCTTTCACAGGAGTGCCCAGAAGCATGGGTATGGGTTGATTCCAGATGCAACCAAGTTGATAACCAAGGTTAGCCATCACATCTTCCAATTTATTTGGGTAGAGTCTTTTTTTCTTGTTCTCTGCTGTGTAGGCCAGACTAGCTGGCCTATGACATCCATGGATTCTCCTGTCTCTCATCTCACAGTAGGTGTACTGTGCTACAATGCTCAGCTTTACATGGGTTCTGGGGATTTGAACTCAGGGCTTTCAAGCTTGCATAGGGAGTACTTTACCCACTGAGCCATTTATCCAGATCCTAAATCCAGACAAATGTTTATTTCTCAGTAGTTCTGGAGCCTAGAAGTCCAAGATCATGTGCTGGCTAAGTGGGTCCTGCTGAGGGGTTTTTCTCTGGATTGTAGGTGGCCATCTTCGCACTGTCTCTTTACTTGACAAGAATGAGTACAACTGCCTTCTTTCTTAATTAAAAATTATTATTATGGTACCCATAGGGGGTTTCCCCTTCTCTGAGGTGAAGGAAAGGGGGCAATGGGGGGAGTTTATTAGAAAGGTGGGACTGGGAGGAGAGAATGAGGGGGGCTACGATCGGGATGTAAAGTGAATAAATTAATGAAAACAGTTATTGTTTGTGTGTGTGTGTGAAAGAGAGAGAGAGAGAGAGAGAGAGAGAGGTATGCAGGCAGTCGAGTGCTACAGTATGCACATGAAGGTCAGAATACAACTTTATGGAGCTAATCCTTTCCTTCCACCTTTATGTGTGTTTTGGAGACTGAACCCAGCTCATCAGACACGCACAAGCCCTTAACCAAGTGATCCGTCTCCTGAGTGAGCCCCCTTTTCTCTCTTCTTACCAATCCCTAATACTATCTTAAGAGCCTCATCCCCATGACCCTACCCAATCCTAATGACTTCTGAAGGGCCTAGTTTTCAAATAGCCTGGCTTTGGGGGTTAGGGATTCAGTTAGTGCACTTAGGGTCAGAAGGCACACATCAGCCCACAGCACCGAGGCCTCTCTGATGTTCTCCATGTGTTGGTTGATTCTATTTACATCTCTTCAAGGGGGAAAAAAAAAGAAACATAAATTTGGTTTGACTGTGATACTTCTGTTAAAGGAAAATCTGCCATTTTTCTGCACATGGAATATGAAGTATCTGTGTGATAACCCTGGTGAAAACTGTATCAAATTCGTGTTCACTGTCTTTACTAAAGGCAGAAGGGGCCAGGCCATGGCACCTGCTCAAGTTGTAATTGAATAGTAATTCTGCCAGTAGTTTTGGCCTAGGAGAACTTGTAAGAATTGGAGGACACATCTTCCCAGGGAAACACACCTGCTTTGGAGGGTGAGGATCTCCTAACAAAGATGAGTGGGACAAGGTATCCAGATCTGATTAGACGCAGGGGAAAATCCCTCAAGAAACTTTTGTGAAGGGTAAAGACCCATGAGGGGTGTCAAGAGATCACTTGTCTAACTGTCTGGGTACCAAGGTATCAGACATTGTTAGATTGTTAGAGCACCTTGTGCTCATCATAGTTCCTTCTCTCAGACTGACTCTACTTACAAGCTATAGGAGATGAAAATTCCACTCTGTCTTCCTGAATAAGCATCCATCTACCCATCCACCCAACACATTTTTATGAAGCAGTAGCTCTGAGACTTAGAGTATGTCAGCAAACAAAGATTCCCACCCTCACGCATGGCACAGTTTGGTCCCTATGAAGTTCTACCTCACATAGAGTTGGCAGGGGAGCTGTTGTCTCATCTTGTCCTTTCTCCGGACCATGTGGAACCTGAGCATCATGATCAGCAACTTGTTGACTGGAGAAGTAGCTAGGAGGGTAGCAAAGCTTCCCCCCAGTGTATCTGTCAAGGTGTCTCCACAGAGACTTACCAAAGGGGAAAACTTGCTCTGGATGTGGGCAGTGTCAATTCCCAGGCTGTGGGCCTGGATGAAGTAAGCAGGACAGAAGAAGGCTGCAGGGTAGGCTTGCTCTCTCCCATCCCTCCTCTGCCCCCTCTCCTTGTCCCCCTTTTCTCCATTTCTTGCCTGCCCTACCACACCCTTCCCACCCCACCATGGACTGACAACTCTGAAACCATGAGCCAAGATAAATCTTTTCTCCTCGAGGTTGCTTCTTGGGTGTTTTCCTCACAGTGCTGAAAGTCTTGCTGACACAGATAGGTGCAGAGCGAGGGAGAAGGTGCATGGATGGAGAAGACTTCTCTTAGAATTGATGCTGAACCTCCCCCCTTCTTTTGCACTTCTCTATCTAAATCACTCTGTAAAAGGTTTCCGGCTAATTGCATCAAAATGCAGTCCTGACTGATATAAGTGGATTAAAAGGAAATGAATTAAAAGGAGAGAGATCCTCTAAGCCTGGAATCTGGTTTCTGTCATCTGGAGGTTTCCCATGCTGTTTAAGACACCCAGATTAAACCTAGCCTAGAGAAATGAGCCAGTTTCACTTCAACCAAGAAGGACCTGAGATCTCTGGCTATGAGTGAGGGGGGTGTTTGGGAGAGCCTCAGAGCAGGATTGTAGCCTGCACACTTAAGTGGCATGTCATCATTGGGTCCGTTATAGTTGCTGGAATTCCAGCTCTGTCAGGAGGAAAATTTATTGGGACTTTTATGTAAAGTCTGGGGTTTATTCTTACCTCAGGCACAACTATGACAGGAGAAGAAGAACTGGGTGGAAAAAAAGACATGGAGATTAACATGTAAAACAAGCCAGTTTATAGAGGAAGACTGGAAGCCCTTCCCTTACCTTGGCATCGTCTAATGACCGAGCATGCTCGTTAAAAAGAAAAACAAAAAACAAAATCCCTGGGAAATACAAAACAAAGGGACGGGGATATAAAAGTCCATAAACCCTGAGGTTTGAGGCTTCTGGCTCTTTCCTCAACACACTAGCCCACTTCCATTCCTGGGAGTGCTTTTTCCTTTCTTCACAAGCTGTCCTTATTCCAGTCTGTCAGGTCCAAAGTGCCCTTCCCCCTCCACTGTATGGTGACAACACAACTACCAAACAGAAGGAAGCTGACTGGGTAAACAGAAGGCTTGTCATTGGGTAAACACCCCTGAAGGTGGGTTTCTGCTTACTAAAAAAGCTAGAGTCTTCCAGGAATCTTCCTTAACCTTCACCCAAAGGTCAACTGTCTCAGACAAGAGTGCTTTGCAGTTCAGTCTGGGCAGCTTGTATCAGCGCAGATCCTCACCCTGCTGACTGTCATAAAAACCATGGCTGGCTTTTCTGTCATTTTGCTCTTCTCCCTACCCCATCATCAAAGATGGCCTTGGCAGTGAGTGATTCCCCAGTGGTGTGGTCTTGCTCAGTAGTTTCTTTGTGCCATAGCTTATATTGTGCCAAAACCCAGGAGGGTTATTGGACCTCCCAAAAGGTCAGGCCTTTATAACTGAACCAAACTGTGGATGGTTGACCCTCCTGTGTGCAAATAGCTTGCTCCTGCTGGCTCCTGCCACGCACTGTATTCGACATCAAGTTTTAGAGTTTGCCTTTCCAGCTGCTGCTCCTCTGCCTGCTCTAACCACTAACTAGTCTCTCCTCTCCTACTTGGTGTCTCTCTCAGAGCTGCCTGCTCTGTTTCTCTTGGCACCTGGAGCCTAGCACAAAATCACAACAGTGTATCAGGCAGCTTTCCTATGTCCTATTGGGTTGCTCCATCATGTAAAGGGGAGATGTCTCCTATTGATGCTAGGTATTTCTTTAACAAGTCTCTCAGTTAGCTTGGGGATACCCAGGAGAGAAATTCTTGTCCTACAGCAGTTACCCTTTAATGTACCACCTTCTCTGTTTCTGATACTCCATTGGAATCCTCCCGATGGAATTCCTGCTTACAATCCCTCTAAGTTTCAACCATCCCTTTACTCTGCTTCTGGCTGCCTGCCCCTTCCTTCTACGCCTTGCTCTGTGTCTAGCACCCTTCTGGAATTTGCTCTCTAACCATGGTAAGCCACTTACCTCTCCTCACTTCTCCTTAGGAGCCGCCTGCTCAGTCTCTGTCTCTCTCATTGGCTCACTGGAGCCCACTGTGTCTGGCGTGGCCCCTGGAGCTTACCCTACAGAAGTCCTGCAAGTATGTCCTGCAGATTCTCTATGGCCTCCTGGGCCTCTATGATATTGGTCTCCTCCCTCTGGGAGAGCTCCTGTTCACGGTCCCTTTCCCTTGTTCAGTCTTCTCTATCTCTGCTTCACTCTGCTTCCAAAGTATGATGCCATCTTTCCCGCTTGCTCTCTCTCTCCCAGATCGTCCCTATCTCCAACTCATTGACTCCTCCCTCAGCTGCCTTCTCTAACCTCTTTTCCTCCTCAGACTCAGAGATTCCATTAAGGCACACTGTCTTACAGCAAACAGCTAGGCTTTAGTACAAACTAGATAATCATTCTGAATGACCAGAAAATGGCACACTTGAATTCCGAATTCACAGATATAATAACTGCTACTGTGCATGCAAATGTCCAAAAAAAGCCCTCCTCATCTTCAAGTTCTATCTTTTATTTGCTCTTGAAAGTCTCATATCTCTAAGCCTTCTCTGCTCTCTGCTCATATTTCCTCTAACCACTAAATTCAATCTTATAGAGCTTCAAGTGTTTTTTTTGGGTACAGAAAATATTGAAAACGTGTTTCATACTGCTCTTCTCTGCTAAAAAGCTGTCTCTGAAGTTTGCTTATGGCCCCATGTCTGTAGAACTAAGCATGCTTGTTTAAAAATTTCCTCCAAAGTCTGTGTTCTGGGTCAGGCTGGCCACCTGACTCTGTGACAGGGATAAAGAGAGCAAAATAGAACAGCCCAGAAAAAGATACCGTGTGCTTTAAAATAGCTAAAAAGTGAACTGTTCCCCAAATCGATTACTGCTGCTCACTTCACACCTGTCTCTCCATCTTATTTAACAAAGTACTCACTTCTCTTATAGCTCTAAAACTTGTGCTGAAGTATAATCATTCTTAAGATTTGTAAGACCACTATGTAAACTTTCTGTATCTCAGGATTTGTAAGTTCATTGGGTATAGTTTAAAAAAAAAAAATCTGTAGCATCTGTAACAAAAAGTTTGTAACAGAAAGAGCTGATAGGTTAAAAAAAACAACAACAACAACAACAACAACAACAAAACCAAACCTATATATAGGGATTCTTAATTTGCTGTAGCAAGTTTGTATGTAACTTGGTTTCAGCTCCTTTTTAGGACAATGTTACCAGTGTTGCCCTATTTTGGAGGTGGATGGGGTGGGGGTGGGATCTTTGGGCCTGACAAGACCTAACTTAAAGGGCTTGACTTTTTCTCCATCTTGCCTCCTCAAGGCTGCTGAGGATTTCACCTAACATGTACTGTTTAGTTGCTGTTTTCTGAAACGCTAATAAAATTGTCCTTGAATCTCCTTCTGAGTCTATTTCTAATTTTCTTTTTATCACTGAGACTAAGAATGCCCAAAAGGAACCTCAATTTCCCCAGAAGCACACTATCTAGGAAGTCAAAGATAGTATTAGAGTTGGGCTCTGGCTCTGGCTGTCTCTGTCTCAGCCTTGATCTCTTTTGGGTTGACTTGGCATATTCTCAGGTGGGATTCATCTCACAAACTCAAACCGTGCAAGTAAAAAGGACTGTATTTGAGCTCTTAGGAATTGCAACGCAGGAAACACAGGTTCAGAAGAAAGGCTGGCAATGGACTGAGGCTGTAGCTCAGTTAGGCATTGAATTCATGAATTCATGCTTGCATGCATGAATTCCAGGTTTGATCCCAGAGTTACATAAAACCAGTGTGATCCCAGCTGTCAGGAGGTGGGTTGGGATTAGAGGTTAGATCATCCTCAGCTAAATTTGAGGCTAGCTTGGGCTAAATGAGGACCTATCTCAGGAACAAAACAAAACCCAAGGCAGAAGAAATGAGAAATTAAATGGAGAAGGGTATAAAACAATAAATATTCCTTTGTGAGGTAATATTTTGCCCCGAGCAAAATCTCAAAGTCAATCTCAAAGTCAACTGGCTCCCAGAGCATTGTGGAGCATCTATTAAAATGTTCTGTAGCTCTGGTAGGCTTTCTGTCATCTTGTTCAGGGAAGCCATAGAGTATGGTAGACTCAGGGTAGACTTTAACCAGTCCCAGCCTACTAGTAGTTGACCCAGCTAATCAACACAGGAAAAAAATGTCCTTAATGCTTCCAAGCAAAGTCAGTGTCAAGCAAGGGCATTGACTCATTCTCACACAGATGGAACCACTGGTAAAAAGAAGGCTAAAGAGCCAGAGGTCCCCTGTGCCCCAAGCTCAAGTGACCCTGAGGACCAGATCCTCAGAAAACAAAGGAGAAAATGGTTCATTTTTGGCCACCTAACAGGCCACCTAAAACCCAACAGGAAAGGATAACCAAAGATAAAAATGATGTGTATGCTACTTTAACAGTCCAAGGGGAATCACACATCCAGACATTAGGCTTAAGAGATATTATTTAGACAACCATTTCTCACCAATGATTTTTCTTCCTGATAAGGAAAATGCTGCCCAAGATATAGGACATCATGACCTTGGTTTCTTTCCTTCAACACTGCAGGGCTTACTTGAAGCCAAAAAATTCAGGCCTCTTATCCTTTTGAACTAAAAATCAAATAATAGCTAAAAAATGTTTTCTCTCTCTCTCCTTTAGAAGTCACCTGGGAGGGACCATACACTGGTTCTAGGAACTCCCACAGCTGGGAACATCTTGGTGCATGGGGGTGGGAGGGGGAGAGAAAGAAAAAGGAAAAGAAAGAAAACCTGGCTGTTCCTAGGTATGGTGGAAGAGAAAGCTTATTGTAGATATGTGGGAGAGCATAGTAAAAGGGACATCTGGAAGAGTTCAGAGTGTTCCTGACCAGACTGAGCTGTGCCATGTGGAGGGTGGGGGAGGGGAAGAGAAAGGAGAGAGGGGGGGACCCGGTACAGCATCCAGGAGGCCTAAACGTACAAAAGGAGCAGGTAACCAAAATGGTAAGATTATATAGGAGGAGCAGCCCAGCTCCCTGGGCTGAGTTCAGGATAGGGGGTATGGTATGTAACAGGTAGGGACTGAGGGGTGCTAGGAGAACATGGCTGCCAACGTCTACTTTGATATGTTAAATAGGTACCACAGCCTTTTGTCCTGGGTACATCCAGTTACCTGCCTCCAATGGATGGAGGCTCTTAAGAGCTCCTCAAAAGATTCTAATGGACTTTGATTTTTAAAAGCCGCCCTCTGTTCTGGCTTCTCCGGGCTCCCCTGGCTAGGGCTTGTAATGCTAATCATTTATGCTTTACTTCTTCACAGCTCTGTGCAGACACTAGTGAAGGACTTCCCTTCCTTCCTACAACTGGCTGTTACACAATGGAGCCACTGATACACCATTGGGGTCTTTAGACAGGCCCACTGAAGTGGTATCCCCCACTACCACATCTGATGCCCCCATTTAGCTGGAAGAAGCCAGATCTACCATCACCCCAATTTCATCATGGCAGTTAGGGTTCAGAGGGTGGGGCTTGTTGAAGACAAGGTCAAAATGACTAGGCAGTTTGGAGTAAGAAGCCCCCAAAGAAAAGTAGCCAGTTTCCACCTTGGTTAAAAGCCAGAAATGTCCCTGAGCCTCTTGGCAACCTCATTCTTGCCACAGGGCACAGATGCCAAGCCTGTCTGGGAGCTCTGAACCCTGATCTTGTCTATATATGATTTTACAGTTACTTCTTTAGAGGGAATGTTAGAGTAACAATAAAGGTCCTTTAAGAAAAGGATTCCTTTTGGTCAGGAGAGTAGAGTCCAAGGCTTAGCTGGAACCTAACATTCCCGTTGGGCTATGTCAGTCACCACTAGGAAGACTGTTAAACAGGCAGACGGAATACTTTTTCCTATAATGAGATACTTTCCCCTCCTACAATTCTTAAAGTCCCTACCATCCACCTTGAGGGTTGGCTGGGTCTGCCTGCCTTTCTGAAGCCGGAGTCAGAGGCCTACCTTTTCCTTTCTTTTTTTCTGTCTTCTTCTTTTAGATGCTGGCCCAGAACGTATGTGTGCTTTTTGTGATGTTTTAGGTTTCCTTACTTTTTCTCTAAATACTCCCCCACCATTGTGAGACTGCCTTCCCTCTGTATGTCTGACCGCCATGGCGGCCTAAACATCATGGCTGCTTCTCTTTCTCGTCTACTCTGGGCAGCTGCTGATATTTATATATATTTGTATTTATCCCAGCCTGACCTGGGATGTTTTTCTTTTAAACTCTAATAAAATTGTCCTTAAGCCTCCATTTGTGTCCAGTCTTGAATTCTTTTTATTAATGAGACTAAGACCCCCAAGAGGGGACCCCAGATTCCTCTGTATCAGCACCAGCAGTGGAGCTCAAACCTGAAACACATGGCCTTTGGTGTACATTTAAGATTCAAGCCATAACAAAGCTCTGTGATCAATTTACTTTTATTAAAATTTGATCTATACATTTGAAATCTCCGTTGAATATAACTATTTTAGTAAACAAGTGACCCTTTGTCAGATCCAAAGGAAACAATAGAAATTCCTTTGTCATGTCAAGTGTAATGGCACTTGCCGGTATCCATGCACCCTGAAGGTCTATATTCAACGTTAGTCTGGACTGATGATGAGAATCTGAGTGGAAACTTCTGGTTTCTTTGGAAAGTCAGTTATGTCAAATGATGTTTTTCCGGGTCAGACGGGAAAAAGAATGTTTTGCTGAAGCATACACAAGGAAAAGAGTGTTTTGCTATAGCAGACAGGTGAAAGGACTCGTGATGTTTGAAGGGCTATAAACATGACCCCACAGACAGTGGGAGCTTGAACATTGGTGTTGGGAATTGGTTCTAATTAAGGCTTTGCCTTAATTTGGCTCCCCAAAGTCATGCTTCCAGACATCTCAGGTCTCTGTCTCCAGCTGGCTTTGAATGGTATTGAAGAATCACCATAGAGCCAATAGCTGGGCTCAGATGGAAGCAGGGCTTTTAGATTGTGTGGGCAAGGCACAGAGGGGAAGAAGAACAGACAGAATCACCATGACAGGGAAGCAGAAAGATCAGACTAAAAGATCTGCCTATGTGTAAGAATCAGGGTAAGTGTCCACAAGGACCACTCCCCTAGCTGGGTCTGGGACAGCAGAGAGAAAATATTGAGTTAGCAAATATTAATTCAGGAATACGGGAGGGAGTGTGTGCTAGCCTTGGGGAGGTTTAGAAGTGCCCAGTCATTGAGCTAGTTAGGCATATTAAAAATTGTGTGTGTGTGTGTGTGTGTGTGTGTGTGTGAGAGAGAGAGAGAGAGAGAGAGAGAGAGAGAGAGAGTGAGTTTCATTCTCAAATCCAGAGAGCTTTGGCAGATGGCTAGAGGCTTGATCATCTGACTGAAGGGAGATGATCAAAGTGGATTAACTATTCACCACTACACATTGGTTCACTTTGCTCCACCTCACCATTTTTCACTGACAGCATGCATGTGTTGGTTCACCTTACATCAAGTTATTGAGCATTGCTTGTGGTGACTTCATTAGAGAGAAACTTGTCAAAGAACTTCTTGTGAGATTCTTGAGGCTTCTTGCCGCTTCCTCGGACTCAGGCAGGTTGGAAAGCCTCCGGGTTTCTTCTGGATTGAGCCGCAGTTGCTGGTTCG
The DNA here is from genome assembly GCA_028551405.1 of Uromys caudimaculatus. Taxonomy (NCBI): domain Eukaryota; kingdom Metazoa; phylum Chordata; class Mammalia; order Rodentia; family Muridae; genus Uromys; species Uromys caudimaculatus. The sequence goes on from CM052710.1 coordinate 66,469,060, forward strand.
TGTGTGGTGTCTGCCGGGTGGACTGGAAAACAATGAAGATTGCCCCAAAGAACTATGTCTAAACAGATCCACTTCCTCTGTATCTTAATAACCTTTCCTTTCCACTACCTCTGGTGGGTGGTGGGCTAGAGAGGAGGTTGAACCCTATAAAAGTAGGTTGAGAAAAATTTGTGCCTGTAAGAACCTGGTTTTGTTTGTTTGTTTGTTTGTTTGTTTGTTGTTGTTGTTTTTAAGGGAAAGAAAAGAGAAAAAAATCTGATGTAGTAACTTTGGGAGTGTAGCTAATGGTAGAGCATTTGTTTACTATGTATTAGAAAACAATATTCTTGGTGTCACACAAAGGAACACAAACAAATTCAAAGTAAATGGTAAGAAAATTTCCTACTGCAAAAAGGGTGTGCCACAACCCAAATTGGGTGAGCAAGCACACCAGGGTGGGAGTCCACTTTGTTTTTAACAAGGGTGGTGACTATGTCTGATTGTATTGGTGGGTGCACAACCTCACAACCTTACAATCTCACAACCTCACAACCTCACACTCTTGGCTAATTCATAATCTCCATGTAGGAAAGAGTGTTGATAGTCAAATCTCACGAGTGTCCAGGGTTGGGCAAACAGGCGTGTACTCAGAATTTCGTAAGATTGCCATCGGCATGAACCAATCTGTTTCTCACATATGTGACACCTGAGGTTTGATACCCAGCACAACAACCACAGAAACAATAAAATTGCTTTATAGGGAACTTCTATTGAAATTGAAGACTGGGAAGTAACAGGGGTCACATGTCATATGTTTAAAAACTAGCTGTCCAGAATTCCTTGTTATGCACCCTGAGTCTTTGGACACTGTGTAACCCTCTGTTCTAGATGTCTACAGTCAGAAGGGACCCCAAGCTCACACTCCCAGCCAGCATCTGGAGGCATGCTAGGTCCCTCAGTGGCCTTCCCACTCCATCCCAACAGACTCTTTCAATGTTCTGTACTTCATAACCATTTTTCTTTCCTTGCCTTTAAACTTCTGACCCTTTGCCTCCTCTTGTCCCGTGCTGGGGTTTCGTGTGCACCACCTCTCCCAGTTTCTATAGGAGAGATGTTTACTCTGCAAAGTAGAGAAGTCTTAACACAACCCTGTGGAGTGAGACTGAATGATGTGATTGAATTAAACAAAACAAAACAAACTTAAAGCTAAGTATATGGTCTTTGTTCTCAGGGCACAACTCTTAAAACCCTGGGGATTTTTTTTTTCAGATAGTAGTATCTTTTGTGTGCTAATTAGAGAAGTAGCAGGTAGCCTTGTAGACAACTTTACATGGGAATTGTTTGGCAAAGGAACTGTGTGACTAGGTGAACTGGACTATTCAACACTATGGCCAAAGCTCTTAAGGAAAGGAGAGAGGCTGGATGCTGAGTTATTCACCAATGACCAATGATTTAGTCATTCAGGCCTATGCAAGAGAACTCCCTGATAAATTCTCAACTTGAGTAGACCTCAGCTATACACAGACTACAGGCACCTATGGGATGCTGAAATAGTCTTTCCCAGGGAAGAGCACACCAATTGGTTGTCCGATAGCAAACGGTTATCCCTAAACACATACATACAAGTAATACGATCCAGACTGAGCAGGTTATATTTAGGAATATATGTATATAAATATACATGTATACATATAATAACAATTAATGAAAGGAGAGGCCGTGAATTTGAAAGACAGTAAGGTAAGGCATATGGAGGGCTTGGAGCAAGGGAAAAGAGATGTTATATTATAATCTCAAAAACAATAATACAATGAAATGAAATGAAAAAATTTAAAGAATCCTTACATTGCAGGTCCAGAGAGCTTACAGGTTGGTGAACACATCAACTAAACTGGTAGGGGACATCCACAGAAGGGGCATAGAAATTCTACATTTCTGTCCCTACACATCTCTTCTAGTTGACAGGTTTATAGTAATCTTCTAGTGGTTGTGCTATACTTTCAGGGTCTCTTCCAGAACTCATATTGAAATTTAATTGTTACTCTGATGGTACAGGGGATTGGTTCTTTAAGAAATGATGGAATAAGGTCATTATCTCTGGAGTAGGCTGCATGCCTTGAAAGTAAATAATTAGAAAAGTGAGCTCAGCTACCTTGGTGTTCTATTGCTTTTACCCTGTTGCTATCTTTCTGTGCATCTGTTGCTATCTTCTCTGTTATTTATGACCCAGCAAGAAGGCTTGCCAGATGTTGGCTCCTTAATATTGGACTTCCCAGACTCCTGAACCATGAGAAGTAAATTTCTCTTCTTTGTAAACTATCCATTCTGTGGTATTGTTTTAGTAACAAACACTAGACTGAGCCACTCTGTTTCCAGAGTCCTGTGAGGTGTGCCAAGTACAGAACAAGAAGTAAGGAGAGGTTGTGGGAACTCTGACTTTGTGGCTGAGTCGGACAGAAGTGTAGGTATTTGGAGAGTTGGAAGAATCAGTTGTTTGTGTGGGTGTGTGGAACATCAGAAGTGTCTCCCAAGGAATTTGGGGTGTCCCTGTAAGCATAATGGGTGTAGATATGAGTACAGAAAATATCAAACATGTCTGGACTCCCTTCCTGTGTCTAGGGGTGGCTTGCTCTGACCCTAAGCCTGGGAACCTCTCCACACCCACACACTGGAGGAAAAACCTTAGAACACTCCCCAGGAGCAACTTAGGCTGGAAGGAGACTTATTAGTTGTCTGTTAGGATGCTTGGGGCTAAACGTAACCAAAGACCTGCCTTGGACCGGCGCACCTGAGAAGGAAATCCAGCAGCAGGAAAGGCAGACTGGCAGCTGCACATCCAGTTCATGCCCTGGCTTTGGCCCCAGGCTTTCCCCTTCCACTGCTCTAAGTCAGGCACCAGCTGGGACTCATCCTTTTTCCTGCTAGAGAGGTAGAGAGAAAGCCTTCTTTCTTCCGTATAACAGAAACAGTCTTCAGCCAATTTTGATACCTACCCAACAATCCCAGACTGAACAGGTCAACAAGGAAATGCCAAGACTAACTAGGTTATCCTGGATCCCTGGCTGGAAGATGGAGAGTATCACCCTTTGCTTACACTGGCTACTGTGCCCACATTTACCTTATGAAAGAGCGGGCTGCATGCACTCAGGGTGGGCTCTGGGTAGACATTCTCATTGCATGTGCCCACTGCCTAGTGCTATCCCGGGCCATGAGGAAGTCCTCTCCCCTTCTCCATTGCCTCTCCTTCTTGTTTCTTCCCTCTCTTGCCCATTCTACCCTCTTTCTGCTTCACCGCCCTGACCTTCCATCTCTTGTTTTCCCTCTTGTCTTTTCCTGTTTTCTGGAAAATATTATCTGTGCATATATATCATACGTCAGCTATTCTGGTAGACAGTTTGGCTCACATGTGTACACATGCACAGCTGTCACCGGTCTCTTAGTGCATCTACTTTAGAATATCACAGACCAGCTGTCTTGTGAACACGGCGTTTTATCTCACAGCTCTGGAGGGGGGGGAAGAATCCAAGACCCAGGTGTTGATAGGTTTGGTGTTTGGTGGGCATGTTTTATACACCCTTGCCTCCCAGGGAGAGAGAACATGACAATAGGGCAGGCGGCATCTGTCCAAGCCACCTGTGGTCTGCCTGCCCAAGACTCTGTACTGCAGTTAATGACATGCAGAATGACTTTCAGGTGGCCACAATTATGAACACCCTCACAAAATTATGACTGGAAGCCAGGCACCTTTAATCCCTGCACTTAGAAGGCAGAGGTAGTTGGATCTCTGTGAGTTCAAGGCCGACCTGGTCTGCAGCGTGAGTTTCAGGACAGCCGGGGCTACACAGTGAGATCCTGTTTCAAAAAACAAACAAACAAAAAAGAAATCAAATTAAACCAAAATGAAACAAAGTGAACAAAACAAATAAACCCCCTCAAAGACACATAGAGTCCATTTTGTGTTGGCCAAACTACTTCTGGGCATGGGGCCTGACCTGGAGTGCCTGATCTCGAGTGTGGTTGAAATACTCCATTAGAGAAAAGTGATTTTCCCAGCAGGTATCAATTACAAACAGCTTCTTGGTTAGGGTGGGACTTGTGTCTATTTTTCCCAGGGTTGGGACCTGATCTGCCAGGCCCAGCTTTTTATTTTTATTTGTTTAGTTTTGTGATTTTTTTTTTTCCCAGAAAGTGTTTCACTGTGTATCCCTGGCTGTCCTGGAACTCACTCTGTAGTCCAGGCTGGCCTCAGAGTCACAGAGATCTGCCTGCCCCTGCCTCCTGAGTGCTGGGATTAAAGGTAGGTGACACCACCGCCCTGCCCAGCCTTTATGTGGATGAACTCTGGTTCTCATAATTGTTCAGCAAGTACTTTACCATCTCTTCAGTCAACATTTATTTCTTCTTGTATAAGAAAATGTTTGCTGTGAAGTCGTATGTTGGCAGCAGCTCATACATCTTGGGTTTGACAGTGGACCTTGGCCATCTGTTTCTGTATGAGTGCATGCCGGTGCTTATGTAGTGAGAAATCCCCTAAGGAAGCATTTCTCAGAATGTACTCTGACTGTTGGAAACACACACACACACACACACACACACACACACACACACACACACACACGCACACACATCTTTGATGAAAAACTCTTGATTTTTCTTTGTGAACATTGTGTTCCCTCTCTTAGGTCATAGGACTCCTTAGGCTCACAGTGAGCGTGTGATCACAAACCGGGTGAAGCAAACTGCCTCCCACAGGTAGCTCTGACTCATCTGTTAGGGTCAGTAGATATGGTACCTTAGGCTGTTAGACTGTCAGGGGCTCAGGAGATGTCTTCTTTCTTTCTTTTTGTTTATTTTATTTATCTATTTTTTTTAGTGGTCTGGTGAAGGTACATCTGTATGCCAGAAGAGGACATCAGATCCCTTTATTAGATGGTCATGAACCACCACGTGGATGCTGGGACTTGAACTTGGGACCTCTGAAAGAGCAGCCAGTGCTCTTAACCACTGAGCCATTTCTCCAGCCTAGGAGAGGTTGTCATAAGATACAAGTGGAAAGCTCTTTTAGTCAAAGATTATATTTGTCTTCATACCGACACAGTCATAAAAATAGATCTTGTGAGGGAGAGCTAGCAGGGTGGCTCAAGAGGTAAGTGCTTGAAGGTCTGAGTTGGGATTTTCAGCACTCATGGGAAAGCTGGAGACAGCTGGGGACAGCAACCACTCTGTAACCCAAGTGCTGGAAGGGGAGTGGGTCCTGACAGGCTGATCCCTGGGCCTTTCCTCAGCCAGTTTATCTGTATCGGTGAGCTCCAAGTTCAGTGAGAGATTGTTGCAAAAGCTAGGGGGGAGAGTGACTGAAGAAAACCACCAATGTCTACCTCTGGCTTCCAGATGCACCCACCACCACCACCACCACCACCACCACCACCACCAAATAGATCATATTTAGTTTTTTTCCCTGCATTTAGGTATTTTGGCATCTTTTTAAAAAAAAATTATTTATTTTATGTGTGCTCTATCTGCATGTACACCTGAGTGCCAGAAGATGGCATCAGATCCCATTAAAGATGGTTGTGAACTACCATGTGGTTGCTGGGAACTGAACTCAGGACCTCCAGAAGAGCAGCCAGTGCTCTTCACTGCCAAACAATCTCTCCAACCCCTATTTGAGCATCTTAAACAATTCTTTTCGGCTGAAGCATTTAACTCTCCAAGAGCTAGCCAATTCTTAAGAGACTGGGCAATTTTAGCTAGAGGCATCCCTGAGATATACAAATTGATCAATCAAAGCCACAGCTCTCCTAGGTGGCCCTGACGTCCCAGTAAGCTCTAGCACTGCACCTTAATGACCTCCCAGAACTAGGTAAGAGTGGCTGAGGGAACACCTGTCTTGGCCTGTGTTATATTGTTGTAACACCACAGCCTGGGTTCATTTAGAAACAACAGAAGTTTATTTGGCTCATGGTTCTGGAGGTTGCAAAGTCCAAGACTGAGGAGCCAGTGGTGATGAGGGCTCTTAAGTAGCAGCGTCTCCATGGCTAGAGGCTGAGAGAAAGAGCAAGAAGAGGCCATCTCTTAGGACAAATTCTCTCAGTGGCACGAAGTCTGGCAATCATGGTGCTTACTCTGTCACGTAAAGCACGGCCCTCACCACCTAACCGGTTCCCACGGGGCCTTCCCGACACTGCACATGGAGTCTCCAGCACGTGAGCTTTATAGGATCACTCAGCTGTAGCACTGCCCCTGCCCTAGTTTAGAGCTTGATGGAGCTGTGCCAACCAAGCAATCCTAAATCATCCGCCAACCCCATTTTTCTTTCATGAGGAAGCCATAATAAAAGTGCTCGTATAAACCTGCTCTTTACTCTTGTCTTTTGCCCTGGTGTCATTTTTCATATGGCCCCATGTGGCATGATATGCCTGTCTCCTCTGTCTGTGACCCATGAATATATCCACTTTATTTCCTGGAGACTGGTCTGAGTGACCCAGGCCTCCCACCCCCAGAGCTATCTCATTGGCCAAAGGCAGTCATCAGCAAGTCCGGAAGCTTGAACTCCTAGAGTTCAATCCCCAAGTCTCACAAGGCTAGAAGAAAAGAACAGACTCCCAGGAGCTGTGCTCTAACCTACGAGTATGTGTCTTCTCCCCAACACACAAGGAAATAAAAGTAATAAGAAGTAAATAGAAACATACAAATACAAAACGTGTTTCTTGTGGAGGAAGGTTCCATGAAGGACGCCAAGAGTCCAAAAGCATCACAGTGCAGCCCTGCCTACGGGTGGGCAGAGAGCCCAGTGTGGGTGTGAGCTGCAGCTGTGTGTGTGTGTTGTGGTTAAATATTAAATGTCTTCCGAAGGCACCTATGTTGACAGCTTGGTCCTTAGCTGGAGGCGCTATTTCAGGCAATGAAAACTTTAAGAGGTGAGACCTAGGCGGAGGAAGTGGGTCATTGGTGGCATATGTTAGGGAACACCTTGTGTTGGCCCTTTCCTGTGTCTCTGCTTCCTGCTCATCATAAGGCGATTAGCTTTGACCTATCACCCGCTCTCCGCCGTGATTCATGTGACCCTGTCTATGATGTAGACACAGTGGAACCAAGTGACTATGGGCTAAAATAGTTAAAATAAAACTGGCTTCCTTTAAGTCAGTGGTTCTCTCAACCTGTGGGTCAAAAGAGCCTTTCACAGGAGTTGCCTAAGATTATCAGAAAACACAGATATTTGCATTATGATTTGTAACAGTAGCAAAATTACAGTTATGAAGTAGCAACAAAATAATTTTATGATTGGGGGGTCACCACAGCATGAGGAACTGCATTAAAGGGTAGCAGCCTTAGGAAGCATGAGAATCACTCCTTTAAGATTTCTCAAGTATTTACAAACAGTGACAAAAAAACAAAAACAAAAGCCTCAGACTAACGAAATACTGCTATGTTCTAAGAGCCTTCCTGGAACTTCTGTGTAGGAGTGTTGGCAAACGCATGCAGGGGCTGCCTGAGAGCAGAGCCCGGCCAAGAGGGAAGAGCTAGGCCAAGAGGGAAGAGCCAGCTCTGACCACATTGAAGGTTAACATCTGGATCTCAAGCCGCAACTCAGAGGACTTTCTAGTTTCTTGAGGCAAAGACTGAAGTTTGCTGGGACCAGTTTGCACTGAGTTCTTGGTACTCAAACCAAGAGAGTCCCGGCAGATGTTCCTGTGGGGATATGCTTTTTCCCTCCTACATGAAACTATTGGAATGCTTTAGGATTACAGGCCTCTCACTTTTGGCAGGCTCTTTATCTGGGCCACTCCTGTGGTTGTTTTGCTATTGTCGGTTTGCACCTGAAGCCTTGTGCATGCTTGGTGAGCAAGCTAGCAGTGACCTGCAACACATGTTTGTTTGTTTTGTTTTGTTTCTACATGAATTCTTGATCACATCTCTCTTTCCTCAGAGACTTTTTACTCATTGTTTTCTCTGACTGTGGTTGGTAATTTATTTTATTAAATGCTCCCTGTTTATTAAACTTTTACTGTTCAAGTTACTCTGTGGGGCTAGGAACCACGGTTTATGTCTGTAATTCTAGCATGGTGAAGGAAGAGGTAGGTGGATCTGAGAATCTGAGGCCAGCCTAATCTACTTAGTGAGACATTGTTTCAAAACAGAAACAAACAAAACTACTTGGTGGTTTCTTTATCCGGACAAGATGCACGAGTGTATGTTCAACTTGTGTTTTTCTGTGCATACAGATGTCGAGACCAGAGGGCAAATTCAGTTATTGTTCCTCAGGTTCAATCCACCCGCTCTTGAACCAGGGTCTCTTTCTGGCCTAAAGTTCATCAAGTGGGCTAGGCTGGTTGGTGAGCTTGCCCCAGGGATCTGCCTGCTCTGGCTTCATCAGTTCTGGAGATTCTAAGTATATACCACCACACCTGGGTTTTTTTCATGAAGTCTGAGGGTTGAACTCAGGTCTTGGTGCTTGCTTCATGCTCACAAGGAAAGCACATTTGCTGATTGAGCCATCTCTCAGCTCCTGGGGGAAATTTTGTAAATTTATGCTTTTTTTTTTAAAGATAGATTTATTTTTATGTGTATATTTTACCTGCATGTATATACGTGTACACAGTGTGTGTGTGTGTGTGTGTGTGTGTGTGTGTGTGTGTGTGTGTGTGTGTTGAATGCTGAAATCTTGCTGGATTTTGAACCTTGATTGTGCTCCATGTCCAGACCCAACTATTGGCAGCTTTGCTCTGTAGAAACAATTCTTCCTCGTGGACCCCAGAGACAGAGTCTCATTGCTTGAAAATCACTGTTCTTTGGGGTAACAGGAAGAATATGATATCTACCACTTCTGTTTGCATTTCACTGACTGAGATGTCGCATCTCCTGATTGACTGCAGGTAGGTGGGCAAGGACCCAGGGTGGGCATGAGCTGCGACTGTGGTGAGCATGTTGTCATGATTGAACATGAAATGTCATTCAAAGGCATCTTGATTTCAGAGGACAGAGGAGTGTAATCAAACCACAGGCCCAGGAGGAGAAAAAAACACAGACATTTCAGAGATAAGAATTAATGGTCACCAGAATAGTCTATCAAACTGTTGTCACACAGATGCATCTATGTAGGACAGGATGACACACACACGATACCCATGATCTTCAGCCTGTTCTGTAGTTATACCCTAAAACACTCATTCTAAGTCAAAAGTACAGCAAATAAAACATGCATCCTAAATACTCTATACATCTCACCCACCAAACATCATCTTATGGCTTGGGTATGGATTGTTTATTGTTCTTTACAAAAGCTCGTGTTTGAGGCACGCTTCCTGACGCAATCTTCTGAGGCAGAGCTTGGGGAAGTGGTCAGGTCCTGAGGGCTCTGACTTCATCAATGGGTGGCAGATTTATGGAGTCATATTTTGACATTACTGGGAGGAGATGAATTAACCAGGAAGAGGGCCTGGTTAGAGGAAGTAAATTGCTGGGTCACTGCCATGGGGTGGGTAACTGTCTTTCCCAAGCTCTTCTGGCATGATGCACCACCTCACCTCAGGCCTAGAAACACAGAGTCAACTCAGCACAGCGGAACCTTCTCATACCAACAGCCAAAATAGTTTTCATCTTAAAAATTTATTTATATGTATTTTATGTGTGAATGTTTACCTACATATATATGTGTACATACCATGTGCATTCTTGGTACCTGAGGAAGCCAGAAGAGGGCATGAGAGCCCTGAAACCAGACTTACAGTGGTTATGAGTCACCACTTAATTGCTGGGAACGAACCTTGGTTCTCTGCAAGATTAAGTTCTCTTAACTGCTGAGCCATTTCTCCAGTCAATAAGTATGTTGGCTAGTTTTTTTTGTTTTGTTTTTTGTTGTTATTGTTGTTGTTCATTTGCTTTGTCAACTTGACCCAAGCTAATTATCTTGGAAGAGTAACTTGAATTGAGAAAGTAACTCCATTAGACAGGGTGTCTGCAGGCAAGTTCATTGATGTGGAAGAGTCCAGCCCACTGTGGGCAGTGACACCACTGGGCAAATTGTCTTTGGTGGTACAAAAAAGCAGTCTGAACGAGACACAAGGAGCAAGCCAGCAGGCAGCATTTCTCTGTAATTTCTGCTCCTGCCTCTAGGTTCTTGCCTCAAGTTCCTGCCTTAACTTCTCCTAATAATGGACTACACAGGGAAACCAAACAAACCAAGTTTGCTCTTCATCATGGTCTTTATCACAGCAGTAGAAAGCAAACGGAGGCACTAAGTTTTCCATCTCAGCTGTTTTGTCACGAGGATGGAAAACTGACCGATACACTAAACAACAAACACAGCAGTGCAGCGAATAGACCGTTCTCCATGTAGTGACATGGCCACCTGGGAGCTGCTGCTCCTGCCTAGACCATAAGGGAGGTGATCAGACTGTACGGAATAGACCAGTAACTTCAGAATATGACGCATGTTGTCTACTGAATGCATATTGTAAGAAAACGTAAACTCAAACCATTGAAGTTGCAGGTGTCTGTATAGGCACGTGGAGATGTTCCTGGATGTATTCATGGGTCTGAACAGGTTCAGGGATGGGCTCAGCCCATCAGACACATAAGCAAGCCCTCTGGGTTTGTGTGGCAACTATGTAATAGCTATATACAAGAATGCTTGCCACAGCATTGCTTTTTGAGGTATCTCTTTCAACAACCAGCAACAAAATAAACGCATGCTGATAATAGAATGGCTGTATCAGTTAGTTAGGGTCCTATCTATCATGGAATACCACAGTCGTTGAAATAACAATAAAGTTTTCCTTTAGTTTGGATAGATGTCAAGGCTCGTTGGAGGCCAAGGAACAAGGCCGACGAAGGAGGGAGGAAAGCCAATGTTTTCGTAATAGAATTCTATTTTTGTAAATGATTCAAATCCACTGTATGTAAAGATTATATAAGTATACAGAAAATATATATGGGAAAAATATGGAAGGGGATATGGAGTGACTGGGAGAGGAGAGGGGGAAGGGAGGCCAAGTGATAAAAGAAAGAAGATCATTGAGGTGAGGTCAATGTGCAGACATGATTTGATCTCCAGACACGTTGAACAGTTTTTGAAAGGATGTATTTAGGAAGTTAACAGTGGTTCTGTTCGGGTAGGGCTTTCCATTGCTTGTTTTTCACTGTTCCTTCACCTTAAAGTGCTTTAGATTAAAGTGAGTGATTCTAGGAACACAGAGGGTTCCTAACGTAGATGGCTCAACCTAAGGCACCTTGATTTCATGACACTTCAAAAGTGACTCATGTTTGGTAGAACGTTTGTACACTGAAGCCAAATCCTGTACACGGCAGGATGGAGTCTGTTCTTTTTGTGTCACGACAGTGGATTATCACAGGTGAATTAAAGAAGAGGTATGTATTTCTTACTGTTCTGGAGGCTGGAAAATTCCAGTGCCAAGATGTTGGCATCTGGTTAGAACCATTCTGCTGTATCCATGGTGAGGCAGGAGGCATCACATAGGGAGAAAGCAGCAGGTATATTGCCCAGATCTCTGTGCTTCTTAGAAAGCCAGTAACTCCATCATGGAGAGCCTACCTGTGATCTCATTAATGCCCACTTTATGACCTCATCTAAGGCCCACTTACGACCTCACCAAAGCCCACTTAATGACCTTATCTAATGCTCCCTTAATGACCTCATTTTACCTACCTTATGGCCTCATGCAACCTTCCTGATGACATCATCTAATCTCCCCTATGACCTCATCTAATCCACTCTCTGACCTCATCTTATCTATATTATGACCTCATTTTACATACCACATGACCTCACCCCACCTTCACCCCGAGAGTTCATGTAATCTCTACTCTGTCCTGCGCACCTCTCGCCAGCAAGAACCCACGCGGACACACGGATCCTTCTGCAGCAATGCGTTTATTGCATGATGAAAAGAGGAAAGACCCCGGGGCCCCAGAATGGCGCTGTTATATAGCCCCGAGGCAGCGTGTC
>CM052710.1:66481506-66570557 GCA_028551405.1 Uromys caudimaculatus
GCCCCAGAATGGCGCTGTTATATAGCCCCGAGGCAGCGTGTCCTCCATTGGTTGGCGCGCCCCGGGAGTGGGCGGTGATTAGTCATGTACACCCATAATGCGCTTCGGGGGTTTTCCCGCGCTATCCGTAAGTTTCCTTAGAGCGACAGCGGAGGTCAGCGCCATCTTGTAATGGCGAATACTCTAGCCGCTCCTTACACTACTCCATGACCTCATGTAACTCCCCGTATAACCTCATCTCACCCAGTCTTGGGGTGTCATCTAACGCTCACCTCATGCCCTCCTTATGACTGTATCCACCCCCACGGCCTCATGGCGCATCCTACATCCTAGTCCCACCTCCCTTTTGGGCTCATTTAATACCCACGTCAGGACCTTACCTCTAGCCCACTTTCAAATACTATCAATATCTTGGAGGAAGAAAGTTTTTAACTATGAAGTTTGGGTAGGGGGAGGTCACATTGAAAGCATAGTGTGGGGTAGCTGGAAGCGACTCTTGCGAAGTGTCATTATGGTCATGAGTGTAAGGCCCTCATGACAAAGATTATTGCTTTATTAAAGAGGCCCAAGGGCACTGCATGTACATTACAGTGCAGGTCTGTAATCCCACCACTCCAGAGGCTGAGGCCAGAGGTTGAACGTTCAAGGCTAGTCTGGGCTATATAGTGAGACCCTGTCTTTAAAAAAAAAAAAAAAAAAAAAAAAAAGAATAAAAATAAATAAGAACAAAAGAAATCTAAGAGAACTCTCCCACTCCTGTCACACAAGGTCACAGTGAGCAGGCGCCTTTCTGTGGACCAGGAAGTGGGTCTTCATTGCACACTAACTCCTGCACCTTGATGGAGGGGTGGGGGTTGGGGTGAGGATACTTCCTTCCAGCTTGCAGAACGGAGGAGAAGGGCATTCTGTTGTCTCTCACCCTGCCAGTGTGTAAGTGAGTGTGCTAGAGAAGCCTGGACTGACCGCAGCCCAGGTGGGTTGCACAGACATGGGAGAGGCACAAATGTAACATTGTTAGATATCCAGGCAGGGGGCTGGGAGACAGGGAAGCCTTTCAGGAGTGGTTAGAAGCCCACGTTCTGCATAACTTCCCCATTCTAAATGTGTGCCAGCAGTCAACTAAATTGTGCCTGGTGTGCTTGCCAGGATAAGATGTTCGGCTGCTGTCTGGGTTCAGCGTCTCATGATTTTACACAGTCATTGGCTTGAATGCTGCGAGTGAAAGCCCGGGCAGCTGTGTTGTTAGTATGGGGGCCCTGCCAGCACCTGCATTGGTTATGATAGCGACTTCTGGGCCTGCCTTGAATTCCTGAGCCAAAGTTCTGGGTGTGGGATCAGAGCTCCTGCCTTTGCCAGGTGCCACAGTGGTGGTTCCTTCCTGAGAATTCTGCAGGACCTTGAGCCATTCAGAACTGTTGAACGGCAACAATGTGCGTAACTAGTTTTGGCTTTGGAATGCCTCCGTAGCTAGTCCTCAGAATGATCATCTTGGTTTAAATATATGAACGTAGCAAAGACTTGAGTGTCATAGCCCTGGCTCTGGTCATTTACAGGCTGCTAACCCACTCAAATCAGGCAAACATAGATGTGTAAGCAATTAAGCAGCTCCCCACCTCATCCATGTTTTCTATGCCTAAATGCTACCTGATCATGTTGCAGGCAGTTTTTCCAAATACATTTGTGTTTTGTGGACTTCCCCAATTTACCAGATATTGTTTGCTTGATTAAATGTACCTTTTCTAAAGTGATTTCTTTGTTTGTTTGCTTGCTTGCAATAAATGTCATATCTGAATTTCCATGATGCAAGAAGATGTTGTCCTTGTTGCCATTTTGAGTCAGGGTACTCACACAGCCCGGCTTGACCTGGTATTTGTTCTATAGCCCAGTCTGGTTTTGAATTCATAGCAATCCTCCTGCCTCAGTCTTCAGAGTTCTGGAATCATGGGCATGCACAAACTACTATATCCAACGTAACCTCACCTTCTCAATAAAGTTAGCTGCCAGCACAAGAGCTGGGGCTATTTAATCCTGAGCAGTCAGGACAATCTTGGTCTTTGGGAGATAATCCAGCTGTGCCACTTTTTTGCTTCCTGCCTCCAGCAGGTCTCCTTACGCACAGTCATGTTGTAAAGAGAGGAGGGAAATGGGAGGAGCGTGGGTGGGGTGGAGGTTGGGAATGGAGGTGGGGGCATGGAGTGAGGGGTGCTAGTCAACATCTCGAGGATGTCAGGACACAAAGAATTGCAAGTCCAGAGACAGACAAGAGCCCCAGAGAAAGGGAGAGTGACAGTTTTACCCTTTAGGATGGGAGTGGCCCCAAGGTGTTGCAAAACTCAACTGTAGCTGGGTTGGGTATTTTATAGGGCCTTTGGGTCCCCCTTTTCCTTGCTGGGCCTGTTTAGATACACTTTTACCTTTTTATCTTGGAAATGTCTTCTGGGAACCAGAAGAGGTCTTGGTTGTGAGGGTGGGCTTGCTTTCACTTTCCTTGTTGCCAATACTCCTCTAACCCTCCTTCACTGTTCCCATCCACAGAGGCCCCAGGCCTTTGCTGCCCCATCCTTAATCTGTATTGCCAATCCCAGCATTCCCCTTTCCCTTCTGCCATTCCCAGCATTCCCCTTTCCCTTCTGTCATTCCCAGCATTCCCCTTTTTCCTGTTGCCAATCCCAGAATTCCCCTTTCCCTTCTGTCAATCCCAGCATTCCCCTGTTTCCTGTTGCCAATCTCAGCATCCCCTTCCCCTGTTGCTCAAACATCATTACTTCAGGGAAGATTCTCTAGAACCTTGACATAGCTACTCTATTCCTGGCTCTTCACCCTCTCTGCTTTGTTTTCTTTCTTAGTCTAACTATTTTTTTTTTAAAAACACAATGCCAAAACTTATGACACGTTTGTTCCTGGTCTCTCCTGAGACATAACACCCAGCATAGATTAGAATCATTGGTCCTCACCCTTCCTAACGCTGCCACCCTCTAACACGGTTCCCCAGGCTGTGCTGACCCCCTACCATAAAATTATTTTGTTGCTACTTCATAACTATAATCTTGCTATGGTTATGAAACATAATGTAAATATTTGATATGCAAGATATCCGATATGTGACACCCCCCCCCACAAGTTGAGAAATGCTGGATTTTGTTGAAAATTATTTGTAGAGCGAATGGATGGTGTCTGAGCAGGTGCTGTCAGCCCCTGGGCCTTTGCAGGGGTGAGTGCCTTAGCTTGGAATGTTCTTTTTCTCAGCAGAATTCCGATGTGCCCCCTTTTTGTAACTCAGGCCCCACCAACCCCTTTACCCACCACAGAGATTCCCTTGCTAGTTCACCCTCCAACACATCATTTGGTTTTTCCTTAAATTGAGATATCACTCTTATACCATTTCATGTAACATAAAACTTTAACATACACAATCAGGGCTTTCTTGTGCAGTGATCAATGGTATCAAATTCCTGAGCATGTCCATCACCACCCGTGTTGGTTTGAGTAGGTTTAGCCCCCATAGACTCGTGTGTTTGAGTGCCGGACCCACAGGGAATGGCACTACTAGGAGGTGTGGCCTTGCGGAGGGCGTGTGTCCGTGCTGGGGTGGGCTTTGAGGTCTCCTAGGTTTAAGATCTCCCCAGTGAAGAATTCCCGTTTCCTCCTGGCTGTCAGCAGAACAGAGTCTCCTTCTGGCTGCCTTCAGATCAAGGTGTAGACCTCTTGGCTCCTCCAGCCCCACACCTGCCTGCACGATGTCATGCTTCTGCCATGATGATAATGGACTGAACCTCTGAAACTGGAAGCCCGCCCTAATGAAATGTTTTTCTTTGTAAGGGTTGCCTTGGTCATGGTGTCTCTTCACAGCAATGGAAACCCTAACTAAGGCACTGCCCGAAGAAACCTCCTGCCTCATCCTCCTGCCTCAGTTCCTGGCAAAAGATGAGATTATTCTGTCTCTGTGGATTAGCCTGCTCCAGATACTTCATACAAGTAGAATCCGTAGCGTTCAGCCTTTTGTGGGTGTCTGGCTTCCTTCATTCCATGCAGTGTTTTCAAGGTTCATTTCATGGTGTCAAGTTGATCAGAATTTCCTTCCTTTTTTCTGCTGAAACATATTCCATTATGCAGACACAATACACTGTGTTCAGCTAATCACTATTAATTTTCCACCCTCATACTTTGGATATTATTAATGCTGCAATGGCACATTTGTATACAAGTTTTTGCATCAACGTATGTTTTTCATTTTGGTGGGAGTGTCTATTTACAAGTTGAGTTGTTGGGTCATACAGTAACATTAACTGCTTTCTTAGTTTCTGAAGCTAACATTGGGATTCTAACAGTCTCTGCTGGGGCTAGCACTAGAGTGCAGTGAGGGAGGGATGTATTTGCTTCAGGTGCAGTCATGGCAAGCTAACGTATCTCAATTGCCAGATAAACAATATTTAAACACTTCAGCACCAGGGCTGAAGAGATGGCTCAGAGGACCCAAGGTCCGTTCCCAGCATCTACACGGAACAGCTCACAAAACATGTAACATCACCCCCAAGCAATCTGATGACCCTTATTGGTCTCCATGGGCACCGCACTCATGGGGAATTCACACACACACACACACACACACACACACACCCCACATAAATAAAAGTACTAAGTTTAAAGAATTAGAGCCACAAGATGGGTCAGCCGGTAAGGGCTCTGCCTCTGAGCCTGTTGACCCGAGCCCCATTCCCTGGACCCATATGGTAGAAGGAGAGAACCGACTCCCACGAGTTCACAGCTTGTCCTGCACTGTGGCATGTGTGTACCAGCTTCCTACACACTAAATAAAATTTAATATGTAAAAACAACATTTAACAAGTTCATTGGGACACAGTTTTACATTTTTAGGGAGTACAGGATGATAGTTTGATGCACCTGTAAAAGGTGGAATGACCAATCTGGGTAATTAGCATTTCAACTGGAAGTTCAAAGAGCTGGAGACTGAGACAAAAGGAAATGTGTGACCCTGGGTCTTCAAGCTGGCTCAGTGGGTACAAGTGATTCACACACAAGCTTGACAGCTAGAATTTGACCCCTGGATCCCATCGTGGAAAGAGGTCAGACCCCAGAAATTTGCTCTCTGGTCTTTATACATGTAATACTGCTGTCTCTCTGTCATAGCACAGTAATTTAAAAAAAAGAAAAAATGGTACTATGTGGATTCATTCTTCATCAACCTTTCCTTTTTAAATTGCAATTTGTTATGGTGGCCCAGACCTATGATCCCAATATTCCTAAGGCCAAAACACTAAGATTGTAAGCTCCAGGCCAATTTGACCTCACAAGAGTCTGTTTTGTTTTGTAAAAAAAAAAAAAAAAAAAAATATTTCACTAAGCTGGGCATAGTGGCTCATGTCTGTGACTCCAGCATCCCAGAAGCAAGAGGATAATTTCAAGTTCCAAGTCAGCCTGCTTTACATAGCAGGTTGTTGACCAGTCAGGGCTACATAGGAAGAGCACATCTTAGAAAAACAAACAAACAAAAAACCACTTTAATCTTATTAATCTGAGTTGTGGGGCACTATACTAAATTTTGCACCAGGCTTATGACATGCCCAGTCACCCAAGTCCCTTCTGGAACATAAGCCTCTGGCAGACATTTTCTCCACACACTCAGGCCCCGCCATCCCCCCCACCCCACCCCACCCCCGTTCCCCCAGTTTCTCCGCTCCCCCCTCCCACCGCAGAAAGTTCAGGAAAGAACTTAGTGTGCAAGTAGCCTTCACTTTCTGTTAGCCTTCACTTTATAGCGGGCCCTCCAGCTGTGAAGCTGAATCTAAAAGCAAGCTGGGAGAAAGCTCTCCCCAGGTGATCCGGAGTAGGACCAGGTCTCAGGAAAGGCAAGGTGGGAAGAAGGGAACAGATTCCAGGACATTGGAGGGGGGGGGGCGGGGGCGGGCGGGTGTGTGTGTAAGAAACGGACCCAGGTAGAATGACGGCGGAGGGCATGTCAGTGGGAAGGTCAGCAGTGCCTTTTGCTACCTAGAACTCTGGGTTAGGTTCGGGCCCAGAGTGGAGCTACTGTCTGGTCAGGACACCCTTGGCTGTGTCC
Source organism: Uromys caudimaculatus (assembly GCA_028551405.1). Classification (NCBI taxonomy): domain Eukaryota; kingdom Metazoa; phylum Chordata; class Mammalia; order Rodentia; family Muridae; genus Uromys; species Uromys caudimaculatus. The sequence continues at coordinate 66,487,586 of CM052710.1, forward strand.
CAAGTTTGTGCTGGAGCTGTTTAGGGGGTGACGGGGAGAGGGCGCCTCCTGGTGGCTCCACGTAGCACTGCTCATTCTCCAAGCCTCCGTAGCAAATACTATAGTTTTTTTGTTTTTTGTTTTTTGTTTTTAAATGGGCGCAGACTTGAAGAAGCCACACAAACCTCAGCAATCTGAATGTCATTTTAATGCAATATAAAAAAAGAAAGAAAGGGAAAAAGAAAGAAAGAAAATCAATCAGTAAGCTACTGCTTATGGGTTGGCCTCTTTATTGGAAATTTGGCAAAAAACAGAGGGCTTAGGTCCCTGGTGCCAGCGACATTTTACAGAAAGGCACCAATAAGTGATTGTATGGAAACACAGCTATTTGGGAAGGCAATTTGCAGTATCTCTTCAAGATCTAAAACCTTGGTCCCTGAACTTGAGACATGGTTCAGTGGTTAAGAGAGTGTGCACTGCTCTTCCAGAAGACCTAGAGGTTAGCATCCAGCATCCACATTGGGGCAGTTCACAACAGCCTATAACTCCAGCTCTAGGGGATATGACGCCCTCTTCTGGCCTCTGTGGGTACTGCACTCATGCACTCAACATACTTCAACTACAAATAAAGTATTAATAACTAACTAAAGCCTTGCCCTCTCCTCCTCATGCACCTGTCTCCTGCTGGCCTCACTGTGCCTTAGGTTTTCCTTTTCCTTTCCCACCTGGCACACTGACCACAGGTCCATCTTTCCACAAAAATAACAGGATTGTCAGAAACCATGATTCTTCAATGGCCCCTGAGTGACTTTTCCTATATCCTTGTGACAAAATATGGAACAGAAGTTACTTACATAAGGAAAGATTTATTCTGACCACTGTCTCATTCCATCCTAGTGGGGAAGGCATGGTAAAGTTCATGGTGATAACAGCACATGGGGCAGAGGCTCAGGCAGAGAGATCAGTGTTCAAGGTTTGTCTCCAAGGATTCACTTCTAAAGGTTTTATACCCTTCCAAACTAGGACCATCAGCCAGCGACCAAGTGTTCAAACACATGAACCCAGGTGGGGCGTTTCATACTAGAGTCATGATAGCTCTCAAAGACCCAAAAGGTGAGAGCCAATTCCCCTGCACACACCAGCCACCTCTCTGACTTCCATCACTGGGATAAATACCTGAACAAAATATCTAAATAGAAGAAGGATTTTGACTTGTGGTTTGAGAAGATATGGTCCACCATGCTGGGGAAGGCATGGTAGTGGGAGCTGGCCAGAACACAGTAGGAGCAGAGAGGTCCAGAGCAAGGTCAAGCTTATAAGCCTCAAAGCTGTTGCCCCAGTGGCTCACCTCCACCTGCTAGGCTTCACAAAGGTTCCACAACCCCCACAACATATCACCAACTGGGAACCACACGAGTCTACAGGGGACATTTCCTACAAGCCACAATACCCCCCTCCAGAGGCCCAGAAGCTTGGCTACCAGCCTGCGGTGTTCTTGGAGGTGCAGAACCTTTAGGAAGTGGGGTCACCTTGGAAGGAATTTATGTCAGTGAGCTCATGTATGCCCACAAAGAGGATGTAGTGGGCTTCCTCCTCTTCTCTTTTGCTTCTGGGCTGCAATGGGGTGTTTTATGTACTGCATGCTTTTGCTGTGACCCACTGTCTTTCTACAGGAGCCAAGAAGCCATGTCTGAATCTCTGAGGCAAACCAAAGTAAGGATTCCCTCCCGATAGCTGATATAGTTCAGGCATTTTGTCACAGTACAGAAAGCCGAGGAGCACACCTTCACACTGTCACGCATGTTTGACCAGGGGCTGCTCCCCAACTCCGGCATCTTCCAGCCCATCTCTCTGGCCATATGACCTCTAATATGAGTATATCACAGTCATTCATGTTATTGGGGTTCTCCTGTACATGATAAGTCATTTTTATTTTGCTTCATTCAAAATTTTTCTTTGTTTAGTACTTTTACTACAGTGTGTATGTACATGTGGTGAGTGTACGTGTGTGTGCACTTGCACACACACACACACACACACACGCATGTGTGTTCCTGTGTGTACCTCTGTATGTGCTCTCTCTGTGTGCATGTCTGTGCATGTGTCCCTGTGTGATCTGTGTGCTCTCTCTTTCTGCTGTCTCTCTGTATGCATGTGTCCCTGTGATATTCTCATTCTCTCTCTCTCTCTCTCTCTCTCTCTCTCTCTCTGTCTTTTGGCTCTATCCTGACTGGAGTTTGTTGAATCTTTTAGATGTGTGCTATTTTTATCCAATTTTGTCTGTTTCCAGCTATTATTTCAACCATGATATAATTTTTCCTGCTATCTGCTATCCCATTATGTTTATCCTGGGAAAGTGAATGGTGTCATATGTTCTTACAAGATTCTGTTCATTATTCTTGATTTTCCCATTTCACAAATAGTACACTCTGCGTCCATCTGTCTTTCCATCTCCGGGCTTTCTGGTTCTTTCTCTTGCAACCACTCCATCTCCAGCACATTTGTTTTAATTTAAACTTTTAATTTTATGTGTATGGGTACTTGTACTTGTGTACCTCCTACATGCAGTACCAGAGGAAGCCAGAAGAGGGCATCTGATTTCCTGAAGCTAGAATTACAATCAGCTGTTAGCCACCTTGGGAGTAGTGGGAATCAAACAAGGGGTCCTCTGGAAAATCAGCAAGGGCTCTTACCCTCTGAGTCATCTCGCTAGCCTGCCTCCACCAACATTAAAAAACAAACAAACAAACAAACAAACAAAAAAAACTCCTTTATTGTACTTTGAACTTTAGATCCAATTATTTTAAAAATAATTTTTATCTGCTCGTCAATATTCTGTATTTGGTGAGCCATTGCTACCAGATTTTCCATTATTTCTCAAGCACGATCTCCAGTGGCTATTTCAACACATACGAGACTGCTGCTCTCTGGCACCTCCCCTCGCAGCGGTTTCTGTTGCCTTCCCCACCCTGCCCCACCCATTCATGACGTGGTATTTCTGTTTCGTTTTGAACTCATGTCTTTTAACTTTTAGTTGGACCCTGGGTGTGTGAGTGGTCAGTCTGAAAGAACAGTGGCTTGCCCAGGGAGCCCCGTGGCCGTCTCCCATCCCCCCATTAGCATCTGCCTTGGCTGGTGTCACGTCGAGCCATTACGCTCCAGCTCACTGAAGTATAACTGGTCTACTGTTTACAACAGTGTCCAAGGGCGTGCTTTGCTGCAGAGACGGATGCAACTGAAATGTAGGCTCCGTCCCAGGGACAGGTTGTTCTGATCCAGGAGGGCTCCCAGTGGCTTACAGTTCTTTTCAAGGATTTGCTTTGGTAGGCTGTTTGCCGTATGGCTTAGCTTATTGGGATTATGTAGCAGTGCCCTTCTGTTAATTTGTTGCTACTGAGATCTTTACTGCTTTTGAAATTGCTCTTCGGTTTGAAGTAGTCTTTGAAGAGTGTAAGAGATGTCTGTGTTTATGGCTTGCCTGTGGCCCCTTTTGCATGGTGACACCCTTGCTTTCTGAGTATGAGGTGGGACTTTCTCTCTTCCTTCCTTCTTTCCTTCCTTCCTTCCTTCCTTCCTTCCTTCCTTCCTTCCTTCCTTCCTTCCTTCCTTCCTTCCTTCCTTCCTTCCTTCCTTCCTTCCTTCCTCTTTTTCTCCACAGCATAGTATCCCCATCACATGGGTGAGCTACTGTGAGTGTGAGCTGGGCCCCTGGCACTCTCAGAGGAAGTGGTGAGGTCAACTCCTCTCTGTGAATGGGGCTGGGTGCAGGAAGGGCTCCTTGCTTCTCAGCTGTGCTCAGTCAACGTTGCGTCTTGGTGACACAGAGCTGATCTCCCAGTGGGAGAGGCTGGCAGCCTGTCTTTCTTGTAGGGCTGAATCCTGGAGGGCCTGTGGGTTCTTGGCTGTGCCCTTTGGAGTTGACTTGTATTGTTCCTCATGAGAGGAATTGGTCGCGGTCCGCATGTCACAAGACTCACAGTTCTTACACAGTATTAGTACATTTTCTTGCCTCTTTTTGTTTTGGTGTGTGTGTGTGTGTGCATGCGCGTGTGCGTGTGAGTGTGGTGTATATCTGTGTATGCATGTGTGTGTTTGGGTGTACTTAAACCTGTACATGAAAATGGAGTCCAGATGTCAATATTTGATATCTTCTGTTACTCTCCATTTTATTTATATTTATTTATTTGTTTATTTGTCTATTTATTGGTTTTTAGAGACAGGGTTTATTTGTTTATTTGTTTGTTTGTTTGTTCATTTTGATTTTTTGGGCAGGGTTTCTCTGTGTAGCCCTGGCTGTCCTGGAACTCACTCTGTAGAGCAGCCTGGCCTCGAACTCAGAACTCACCTGCTTCTGCCTCCTGAGTGATGGGATTAAAGATGTGTACCATCACTGCCTGGCTTCCACTTCCTTTTTTTGAGACAGGGTCTTTCACTGAACCTGGAGTTCATCATTTTAGCTAGACTGGCTGGCCAGTGGGCTCCTGGGACCTGACCATCTCTTTCCCTCTGGGGCTGGCATGCACAGATATGCACTGCTGTGCCTAGCTTTTAACATGCTGATCTGAACTCGGGTCCTTGTGCTTGGCCAGTTAAGACTTTACACACTGATCCGTCTCCAAAATCCAGATTTCCCTGAGTAAATGTTCTTGAGTTGCTCCATGATCTAAGATAATTTCCAGAGAATTTAGAAGAAGTCATTTTCACCACACATAGTTTCTTCACTGGAGGACCTTCTCCACAGGGCTCTTTCCAGCAGCACGTGGCTCTGAGCAAGGCCACAGGCTCTCTGTTCTGGGCACCAAAAGTGGGAGTCGCCACTTCAAATTATTAGAATGTTTTTGTTTTTTTGTTTTGTTTTTTTGTTTTTTTTTGGTTTTTCGAGACAGGGTTTCTCTGTTTAGCCCTGGCTGTCCTGGAACTCATTCTGTAGACCAGGCTGGCCTTGAACTCAGAAATTCGTCTGCCTCTACTGGGATTAAAGGCGTGAGCCACCACTGCCCGGCGAATGTTTTTGAAGCACTGTGGATTGAATTTAGGACTTTGAACGTTGTATGCAAGTAATTAATTTACCACTGAGATATATCCCCCAGCCCCAAGGTACTGGAGGGAGAAAGGTTTTTTTTTTTTTTTTTTTTTTTTTAAGATATGGTCTTGCTATGTATGTAGCCCAGGCTGGCCTTGGACCGCTGATTCTTGTGCCTAACCTCCTCAGTGTTAAGATCAGAGGCCCAACCCCCATCTGGCTTAGAGATTCAGTTGTTGTCCAAGTACTATTTGCAATAACTCAGAGTGTCGAAAAGCTTGTAACAAAAGCCTCCACGTCCTTTCTCCTGGCTTTCTCCCTTATCTCCATTCCCCAGAGGCATTCTGCAGTTCCCGACCGAGGCTTCTCCTGGTGCCCTGTTGTCTCTCTTGCCCCATTCCTCCCAGCTCCTCTCTTACTAACAGCCCACACTCTCTCCAAGTCTTCGTGCTCATTTGTGTGTGTGTGTGTGTGTGTGTGTGTGTGTGTGTGTGTTGGATTACACGATTGTTGAGCCTCATCATTTACTTGATTTTATTTCATTTTGGTGGCACATACCTTACTGTAGGAACATATGCTGGCAAGGCTTTGGGAGTGAGTCTTGAGCTATGCTGGTGGGGTATGGCTAGACACAGCCACTGTTGGGAGTCGTGGGTATTTTTTCTTATCGGTGCCTAAAGCACCCTTATCACAGCTGTGGAGGTTGGGCCCTGGGACAACTGAGTTATGTAGATTCTTGTTTATGGATGATGGTCTGTTTCTAATCTTTTTTCTCTCAAACAGCTTTGTAGCAAAAGTCTGTAAGCATGGTGGCCAGAGGAGTCACTAGAGGTGACAGCCACAGACAGCAGACATTTGTAATTTTGGTGGCATCCTTCCACTGTGGTTTGGCTACTGTGTTACCACCCAGAGCTCCTTGGGTTGGCAGCTTGGTGTCTGGATGTTGGTACTGGGCAGAATGTGAACCTTTTTTCATTTTGTTTTGCTTGTTTGGTTTTCCAGACAGGGTTTCTCGGTGTAGCCTTGGCTGTCCTGGAACTTGCTCTGTAGACCAGGCTGGCCTCAAACTCACTGAGATCTGCCTGTCTCTGCCTAGTGAGGGCTGGGATTAAAGGTGTGCCCCCCCCCCCCCCGGCAGATCTGTGAGGCTTTAAGTGGAGGATCCTAATGCAATCCTTGTGGCAATTAAGGGCGCTACTCTCTCTCTGAGGCCTCATGGTGATTATGGGGAGGAGCTCTCTCTGACACTGTGTAGAGTTGGCAGTCCTTTACTCTCAGAATCCTCCATCATTGCAATATGCCCCGATGTGCCATAGCAAGAAACTTCCCAGAGCTGAGTCAATTCAGGTGCCATGTCCCTGCCCTTCTGGACCTGTGAGCTAACTAGACCTCCTCATTAAGTTAGCTTCTTCAAGTATTTCACCAAGTGGTTAAACAGTGACTGACACAGTCAAAGTCACATCTTTGGAATGTGTCAATGTGGACAGTGACACTTGGGCATCATTCACGGGAGGCTAGGTGCAGACAAGTCAGCAGGCACAATGAAAGCCCAGGGGCTGATGCACTTCCCAAACTCCAGGGGAACTGGGGGAGGAGGTGCATGAGGTAGAGAAGATCATCTTGGTTGGCAGAACCCTTTCAGAATTCTAAGGATTCCTCATGGGCCCCTGAAGTGGTCTGTGTGGCCAGGAGGCAGGGACAGAGACAGGGTCTCGAGCTGAAATCTGAGCTCAGCAACTGGTCACTGGCTGGGTAGCGAGCTCCAGGGAACTCTGCATTTCTGCCCGCCCCACCAGGGAGCTGTGTGTTTCTGCTCGCCCCACCAGGGAGCTGTGTGTTTCTGCCCACCCCACCAGGTTTACGGATATGCTCCACCAACACCTGGCTTTTACACAGGTGCTGGGGATCCAAACTCAGGTCCTCACATTGGTACTTCACCAAGAGAGTCATCTTCCAGCCTCACATCCTGCTCCGAAAGTGTATTACTACATTCCCAGGGCCCATCTGGGAACCCCGCACCATGCTCTATTGAAACTCATCTTGGGCCCAAGGATCAGAGACATATGGACACTCATATGCAGGATGGTCGTACAAACATGTGTTTACTCCGACTCTAAAGTTTACAAGGGAGCTAGGCAGCAGGTTGTAATATACACATTCCTGACTCCATGACTCCGGGTTGTCAAAAGAGGGCTATCCTGATACCAGCAGGATGCAGGAGAAGGGTGAGTGCAGAAACAAGTCCACTGGGAGGGACAGGACTGGGGCCCATCAGCAGAATGCTGGGGGCTAGAGTGGGGTCAGAGCTGGTGCAGGGACATCTCATGTTGCACCGTGATGCCTGCTGCAGTTACAGAGGCTCCCAAGCCACCCGATAACAGACTGTGGTGTTACTCTCCATAGCACGCATCACACAACAGGATCACGTGATTGCAGTCACCCAGACGTCGGGTAGTGCTGTGACTCTGTCCAGAATGGACAGATTGACTATGTGACCTATTTGGTCATAAAGGCAATGTTTGCCCAAGGCATGTTACCCATGTTCTCGGAGGCCCTGCCAAGTCAGCCAGGGCTGAGGTCCCATGAAAGGTTTCCTTTGCTCATGTGGCCTTTGTGGCAGGTACCAGGCCACAGCATCTGGTTTGCAAAGTAATGAGGCTTTGCGTCAACCTCCACCCATTGGGCCATCCGTGACAGGGTTGGGACTGCCTGTGTCCGCTCCGATGTTTCCTCTTCCTCTGTGTTAGGGCTTCTCATGTCTTCCCCAGAATAGAAGATCTGCAGGTTTAGACACACAGGAGAGTAAGGTGAGACCCTCCCTGTGGCTAGGATGCTTCCACCAGAGGCCACCTTCTCAGTAAGATAGAGGTGGCCAGAGAGGGGTGGCAAATGCCTTCAGCTCTGCCCTCTAAGCTCATTGCTTGCTTCAGGCTTCCATCTGGCTGTGCTAGTGTGCTGAACAAACAGGAGGTAGTATGTGCAGTGTGTGTATGTGTGTGTGTGTGTGTGTGTGTGTGTGTGTGTGTGTGTGTGTGTATGTGTGTGTGTGCATATGTGTTATTTTGGCATAAAAGTATGGACCAGAGCCAGGCAATGGTGATATATGCCTTTAATCCCAGCACTCGGGAGGCCAGGCAGATGAATCTCTGAGATCAAGACCAACCTAGTCTACAGAGTGAGTTCCACAATGGCCTGGGCCACACAGGTAAACCCTGTCTTGAAAGACCAAAATAAAGTAAGTAAGTAAGTAAGAAAGTCTAGGCCCTTGGATATTTATCCTGACCATCCTACAGAGGTGCAACCAGTCATGAGGAGGTCATTGGCTCAGTCTCTTTCCAATACTCACAGCCCTAGAGTTCTGCTCCAGTCCCTCTGGCCCTGGCCTGTTCCTCTTCTCCCCTCATAGAAGGGAACCTAATGAACTAATACCATGCAGGCCCCTCAGCCTCATCTTGGCCTCAAGCAGCCCAATTGTCTCCCCCACCCATCTTGCATGTCCCTTCCTGGCACACAGACTCACCTTAGAGATTTCCACCTCTCCTTTTCTGTCTGGTTCTCTGGGCTCTCACTTTCATAGGAAGCCAAATAAAGACCTAAACCAAAACGGAAGTGACACATTATGCGCTTAAGGCAGGTGACCACAACTCCTTGTTTACCCAGAACTTGATCTGCTTTGTGTTCGTGAATTAAACTTCTCATTTGGAGGTCACTGTTCATAGGCAATTTTAAAAAATAACATGCAGAGATCCCATGGCCCCTCTACCCAATTTCCCCCAGCAGTACTCGTGTACAAAACACGTCCTTCACTTACGATGGTTTTTCTGCTCGTGATGTTGTAACATGACACATTTAATAGATAACACAGTCTGAAATTTGAAGTTTTCCCTTGGTTAGCAATCAGAAGTATGCTCCTCTCTGTGGGCTCCAGCCACTTCATATTGGTCATGTGACTCCAATACATACAGTATATCATATTTAATAAACAACATGGGTTATTCCACATGTAGTAATATAATGTGTTATGCTAGACCAGGTATGGTGGCTCACCTTTAATCCCAGAACTTGGGAGACAGAGGCAGTTGGATCTCTGTGAGTTCGAGGCCAGCCTGGTCTACACAGAAAGTTGCAAGGCATCTGGGGTTACATAGTGAGACCCTGTCTCAAAAAACAAAACGAAATCAAAAGCACAAAAATGAAAACAGCTGCCTTTGTGTTGGATGACTGTGCTCTACTCGACCGTGAGCATTCTAAGCACATGAGCAGCAGGCTGGACCAAGCTGTGACAATCCGTAGGCTAGGGTACTAAAGAAGTGTTTTTGGCTGATGGTATTTCCAACGCAGGATGGGTTTACTGGGATGCAATTCCATCACGAATTGAAGTACCCTAGTACAGTCCATAATTAGGACACTGACATGGGCGGAGTTTAGACACAGGACATTTCCATAAGGGCCAGAGCATCCACGGGCAAAGGTGCCTGTTTGGAGTCACAGCCACTCCCTTCATTGCCCCACAGTTCTCCCTTACCCTCTACGCCCCTATTCTCCTCCTCCTCTCTTTTCTTTCTGGGATGCTGGGGATTGAACCCAGGGCAACATTCTACCATCAAGCTCCGTCCCAGATGCTCTCCCTTTTCTTAACATCTGACAATCACTAGTCTGTTCTCCATTCCTTTCTTTGGTAATTATATAAATAGTCATATAAGATATATGTGATATATGAGACTGGAGACTCATCCATAGGTGGCACGTATCCTGTTTGTGTCTGAAAAAGTCCCAAGCAGGGGTATATCACAGTTCATTTAACCATTCACCCATTGGCAGACACCGGGGTTGTTTTCAGTTCGAAGCTGTAACAAAAGGAACTTATAGATACTGATTTTTTTTGTTTGTTTGTTTCTCAGTGAGCATGAATATCATTTATCTGAAATAAATCAGTGCCCAGGAATGCAATTTCTTGGTTATATAATGTTAATAGTACTCAGTTTTACAAGAAACTCTTTGTCAGTTGGGCATGCTGGCTCCTGTCTATAATCCCAACACTGGAGGACCCAAGTGTGAGTTTGGAGTTAGTCCGGGCTACATAAGTTCTAGGCTAACCTGAGCTACACAGTAAGGTCTTACCTCAAAAAACAAAAGAAAACAATTATCTAGGTAAACCACAAAAATAGAAACAAGCAAACCCAAAACCAAGACCTCTTTGTCTGCACAGATGCTTCCTTCGTTATGACAAGGTTATGTCCAAATAAACCCCTGCAAAGTGAAACTGTTGCAGTTAAATCAGTGCATCTAACAAGCCAGACCTGGTGCTCCAAGCTTGCAAGCTCAGCTACCTTGGGGGCTGATGGAGGGGAACCAGAAGGTCAGGTTTGTCTGGGCTACAAAATGAATTCAAAATCATCTCGGGCAACTTAGTGAGACCCTGCCTCAAAATAAAAAGTAAAAACGAGACCTGGGGATATAGCTCAGTGTTAGGGTGTTTCCCTGGTGGCCTGTGAGGCCTTGGGTTCCACAGTTTCCAGAAATCAGTGTCTCAGGCCGGTGTGTATCACACGCCCCACACGTGTACCATCCATGGAAAACCCGTAGCTAAGCCAGAGCTTGTCTGTCCTCATGTGAGCCCTAGTTCTCACCCCCACTAACATTTTATTAATGAGGAAACTAGAAGACGTTGGTGCTGAAGCGAGGCTATGCCCTACTCTACTTCTCTCATATTGTATAGAATTCCGATACTGTGGAAGGACCACCATCCACATTTACGCTGTAACACAGGATGCCCATGACAGATGGACAGGCTGCTCATGTTTAGAATGGCCGACAGTGATCCCACCATGTTCAGGGAGGAATCTGGATTCAGGGGTCCTTGAGGTGCTAGCTAGCCTACAACCTGTTGAGTTGGTCTTGTGCTCCTTCAGAGGCGACTGGGTGCTCATCAGACAAGGGAACATACCTTCTCTAGTCCACTCTGGGCCCAGCAAGTATGTGTGAGATGTACTTCAGCCCAGAGTTGGTGGGCCTGCATGATGACTAAGAGGCCATGGGAGAGTCCTACTGCCTGGGTGTCAAGGCCACGGGGCCACCTTACCGTCTTCGCTGAAGATGGGGGCAGTGTACAGGTAATGGGTGATGCTTGGATCTTGCTCAAAAGGACATTCCACTTGTTTCCAAGTAATGAACTCTCCAACCTGCTTGGCCAGCTCCAAAAATTTCTGCCAGGTTTACAGAGACACAAAATGGAGCAAAGTGAGCGGCTTCCCGTGAGTCACCACCCTTGCAGATCTGAGAAGGACCATGGGGCCATAGGCGGCAGCAGAACCTAAGAAGGATGCCGAGCGTTCTGTGAGAATCTTGCCAATTCTCCTTCTTAGAATCTGCGACACATCACCTCAGGCTCCCAGCATTGCCGTCAAGGGGTAGCAGCCACTGGCCCTCAGCTTTTTGAGACAGTGTCTCACCATGTAGCCAGGGCTGGCCTGGAACTACCTGTGTACATCAGGCTAACTTGGAACTCACAGAGATCCTCCTGCCTCTGACTCCAGAATACTTGAATTAAAGGTGTGTGCCACCATACCTGGCTGCCCCCAGCCTTTGCCTGAATGTAGCAAGAATACGCATAGCTTTATTTGAATTTCTTTCTGTGTTTTTCTTTGGGAAAGTGACACAAGCTTCTTGATTTGTAGGGTGATGTAAATGCAGTTCAGCACATCTATTTAGATAAAGTTTAAGTAATTTTAAAAGATTTGCATTATTTTTAACTATGTGTATACATGTGGGTATGTGTATGTGAGTGCACGTGCTCACAGAGGCCAGCAGGGGGCGCTGGTCTCTGGAACTGGAGCTACAGGCATTTGTGAGTCTCCTTACATGGAACTGGGAACCGAATTTGGGGGTCTGTGGAAGAGTCACACATGTTCTTAACTGCTGCTCCATCTATGAAGTCCAAGTAAATTCTTTAAAAAAAATCTGTGACATTTTATTGTACACATGTGTAGGCATATGTGTACGTTGGTGCACAGGTAAAGGTCAAAGGGCAACTTGCAGGAATCAGTTCTATCTTTCTACCATGTAGATCTTAGAGAGGGGACTCAGGTCCTCAGGCTTGGCAGCAAGCCCCTTCATCCTCTGAGCCATCTCAACAGCCCTAAGTAAATTCTTTTAAGTGTATTTTAAAATAGAATCATTTTTGTTGTTGCTGTTATTTTTGAGACAAGGTTTCTCTGGGTAGCCCTGGCTGTCCTGGAACTCCCTCTGTAGACTAGGCTGGCCTCAAACTCACAGAAATCTGCCTGCCTCTGCCTCCTGAGTGCTGAGATTAAAGGTATGCACTACCACCATGCAGCTTAGAATTACCTTTTAATATGCACAGGCGATCGGTTCTAGGATCCCTTTACCCCAACCAAGATACCCCACACCACAGAGGCTCTGGTCCCTTCTTAGGATGGTATATTTATTTCCACGTGACAGATGCAAGCTCCTCTTGCATGCTTTAAAACCATCCCCAGGTTCCTCCTGACACCTAGCATGACGTAATGCTATGCAAATGGAGTCTGTGTGCATTGTTCTGGGAACAGTGACAAGCAAAACAGTCTGTACATCTTCAGGACAGATGTAAATAAGAAATATTTTCCTTCCACCAATGCAGAACCCATGGAAACAGAGGGCTGACAACATATGTGTTTAAATTTTAAAAGTATGCTAACTTTCAAAAGGACTTTAAACACATAGCAGCCGACTGTGGTTTGCCTGTGAAATGCCCTCAGTAGGCTTCTTCTCCAGCCGGTGACACTGCTGGAAGGTTATGAATCCTTTGGGAGGTGGAGATTTGCTGGGGGAAGTATGTCACTGGGGGTCCCGCTTGCTGTTTGGAGGCCGCTTCCTGAGTGCAGATAGAATGTGGTCAGCCAGCTTCCTGCTCCTCCCTCCAGCCCTTGCCTGTAGTGATGGACTCTCACCCCTTTGGAACCGTAAGTCAAAACAAACCCTTTCTCCTTTGTTTCTGTCAGCGTATTTTATCGCAGATACAGCAAAGAAGGTAGGACACAGCCCAAAGCCATGCCCAGGCTGGAGAGCCTGCCCTGTTTCATTCCCCAATCAGCCCTAGTAGCCAAGGCTAGCCCCTACCACCTGTTCCCTCAGCTTGTGGTCACACGAGTGGCTCACGGTCTTCCACAGCTCTGATTCTAAGGATCAATTCAAGAAGAGGAAATGATAGAGTCCCCACTCTCAGTTATGTGTCAGGGACACCAACAGAAAAAACCCATCCCAGGCCCCTGGGCCCCTGAAGTCTCATCTATGTGGCCCCTAGATAAGACCCTAGGACCACATGCTGGGCTGGAGAGTCCCCTGGATTTGCCAACTTTGGGACAACCAGGCCTGTGGGTCACCTGAGATCTGTGCAGACACCAGCTGTAGGCCAAAGAGCCCATGCTTGTGTTGTGGTCCTCATCAGCTGGGGACACTCACAGAGTTCTTGACAGCCTCCAAGATCTCTGTGTAGTCACAGCTGTGGCTCAGTTTACAGAAGTAAGGGAATGAGCTTCCTACAGAGCAGTGGCTCTCAACCTTCCTAACCCTGCCACCCTTTAGTACAGTTCTTCATGTTGTGGTGACCCCCCCAACCATAAAATTATTTTTTTCATTGCTACTTCATAACTGTAATTTTGCTACTGTTATGAATCATAATGTAAATATCTGTTCTCTGGTGGTCTTAGGAAACTCCTGGGAAAGGATTGGTCAACTCCCAAAGGGGCTGTGATCCACAGGTTGAGAACCACTGCTATAGAGCAAGTACTAGGCCCAGGATTTATGCTTGTTGGAGCTTAAAGCTGAGCAGGTACCAAGTGGGGCTGAGCCTTCTGCAAGACAAGAGCCTCTTTTTTCCCACAGACTGGAAGGTCCCACTACTTCATACCATGCTCTGTTTGCTGAACTGTCTGCAGAGCTCACCCACCACATCAGTATGTGGGTGGGCTCTTCTGAAGTGTTCAGAAACTCTGGTTCTCTGAGTGAGTGCTGATGCCCAGCCTGCTATGGGAACCCCAGCAGATTGGGGTCTCTATGCTTGAGAGGTCATGAGAACTTCCTGAAGGAGGGGACATTTAATGAGACTGGTGAGCTGAAGGAGCAGAAAACTCTTTGCTTCTGCTCTCTGGGGTTTCTGCTTTATAACTCCATCCTGCAGTTCAGGGACCCTCCTTTTTGGAACCTGCCCTGGTTCCTATGTCCTTGAGGCACCTTGCTAGCTGTCATCATAGGTCCTCAGGATTGACTTTCTCTCCAGTCTGCTGCTCTTCAAGGACCACAATGATTCAGCTCCCTGTGCTGAGAACAATGTCCAGTATGGAGTGTTTGTTGGCCTCAGCCTCTCCCTCTGGCTGATGTTAGGGGACCTGGATGACCCCAGTCTGAAATGTCTGTGAACTGCTGCACCCTGCCTCTCCTGCAGCCCCCATGAATCTAGCTATCCAGGGACTAGCAGTCCCATGCTGGCAACTTTTGTCTATGTGTATGTTTGTGTGACTACAGGTGCACTCAGGGAAGTAGAGGCCAGAGGGCAACCTCAGGTGCTGTTCACCATGCTTTTAAAGATGGGGCCTCTCAGTTGGGCATGGGGGCACAGCACTTGGCAGGTAGAGGCAGGTGGATCTCCGCGAGTTCCAGGACAGCCAGGGCTACACGGAGAAATCCTGTCTGAAAAAACAAAGCAAAACAAAGCAAGCAAGCAAACAGACAAGCAAGCAAACAAAAAAGACAGAGTCTCTCACTGGCCTAGAACTAACAGATTAGGCTAGGCTGACTGTCCAGAGACACCCAGAAATCCACCTTTCTCCTCCTCCCAGGACTGGGATTATAAACCCGTGCGAACAAACCCAGCTTTTCTTCCCATGGTTCTGGGGGTGGGACTTGGGTCCTCCTGCTCGCCTCACAAGCACTTCATGCTGTGACATCTCTTTTGCTGCTCCCCTTGCTTGTGCTGGGAACATTAGCAGCTGTCTCACTTGCTTGCATCATGGAAAGCCTGTGGACCCACCTCAAAGTTGACGTGCCCATTGGGGAGGCGGTTGGCGCAGCCCTCATTGAGGAAGTAAATGTCCTTGATGAAGAGGCTGAAGAAGGGGATGACAATCTAGAAGGGAGAAGTGAAGCCAACATGCAGATCAACGTAAAGGAACCGCCCCTCGTCGCCCAGAGCTAGAAGGGGGCTCAGAGTACAGGCACATGAAGTGCCACCCTGTCAGCCTCAGTGAGGATGGGAGAAAACTCCTGCAGAAATCCACTGGTGCAAGTGACTTCTCCAATCAGAGGTGACAGCCCAGTTTCTACACAGTCCACCCTAGAGTCCGACTTGTGAGCTGGGAGCCAGTACCCCTGAGGCTACAACACAGCACCACTAGTGTCCCGGGCTCAGCAAAGCAGCCAATGCAGTGTAACAAGGCCAGTATATTCAAAGCTGTGCAGGATGGGGCTTGGAACCTGGCTCTGCTACTGCCTCACAGTGCCACTGGACAGTGAAGAATCCTCACCAGGACGCAGTCTTCCATTTTGGCAGAGGGGAATGCTGAAGCCCATCAGAGCTAAGTGAAGGGCTGGAAATCATGGAGCCCACTGTTCTAGATACTCAGTGGAGAGTATCCCGCCCCTGGTGTCTGGCTTTCTAATGTTCTGGCTCCTGGCTGCTGCAGGCTTACTAGGGCAGCCACTGGCTCAGGTGATTTGGTCCCTCAGATTCCTGACTGCTACAGTTTGGATCATGTGTTTTCTGAAGGTCCCTATGACTATGACTTGCTTCCCAGGGAGGTAGGTGTTCATGAGAGGCTGTGGAACCATTAGGAGATGGAGTTTAGTTAGCAAGAGATCTTTAGTCACTGGGGACATGCCTTTGAATCCTGTTTTTTGTTTTTCTCCTTTTTTTTTTTTGGCTCCTCTGCCATCAAGTGAGGAATTTAATTTTATCACGTGTCTTTACCATAAAAGGCCCACAGTAACAAAGTCAACCAATCATGAACTGAAACCTCTGAAACTTGCAGGCAAAAATTGAACCTTTTTGCTTTATAACTTTATTGTGTCTGGTATTTGGTTACAGTGACAGAAGGCTGAAGAATACATTGATACAGCCCACCTGAAAGAATATGGGAGGAGCTATGAAGGCCAAAACTTCTAAGATTTGAAGGCTCTTCCCTACCTTCTCCCTGCTGCTGTGAGCAGTGAGCGAGCGGTGGGCTGCTCCACGTAGAGCTGTCCTATAGTTGCAGAAATTCCCTGTTGGGTCCATCTGGTGCTGAAAGGAGATAGGGAGACATTTGAGTAGCTATATTCAGGGACCAGATGGCCACACCCCTTGGACTAGCAACCCTGTTTACCTCCAGAATAAAGAACTTGGCTGTTTTCACTTTGGCCCAAGTCTTCTTCAGCCTGGAGACAGGGGTCATGTTCATGCCGGCTGGAAGAAGGTAAATAGAGCTGGGCGGGCTTCTTCAGCCTGGACAGCCCCCTTTGTTCCCATAGGAAAAGCAGTGTCCTTGTGCCCTGACTGTAACTGAAGGGCAGCTGAGTGGGCAGGTGCTGGTGTACATTGTACCGGGGTGGACTTGGGTGCATGTACCTCTGACTGATCCCCCTACACGGGCTCACCATTGCATCAATTCTTATTTTGGTTTCATTCTCTCTGTCTTTTGGTGCACGCTGCCAGACTCTTCAAATGCACCCCTTGGAGACCGACCTTGCTTCAAATGGATCACCTCCATTAGCCTTTGGAGCTGGCCACCTAGCTCACAGCCACCCACGGCACGGAAGACCCCATCCTCACGTTAACCTTTCTGGCGGTCCTCACTCAGGCCTGGCCCAGCTCACTCACAGATGATGGCCATGAGGGAGTTGAAATTGCCAATGTTGAAGCACTCGCGGGCCACGTCAATGAAGAACTCGATCACCTGCGCTCTCTGCTTCTTCTTGGCTGGCTGGGGAGAGGACACCAGAGCTTCAGTGGGCATGTGTTCCTCCACCTTCAGACACCCTAATCAACCAGCCTGGCTCTCCTGCTCTTCTCAGAGCCCATTTCACAGCTGAGAAGCCCAAGGGTCTCAGGATCCTTCGTAGCAGACGCAGCACACAGCTCAGAGGTGTGCAGGGCAGATGTGGCCCCTGTGGGGCTCCCCTGCAATGGAGGGGCTGGGAGGCATCTTTGGGGTGGTGCCCTAACAGGGCTAAACTTTCCCTGAAGGATGGAAAATAGTGCTATTTCCTTTCTTCCCAGTGTGGAACTCCTCTTTCTTCAGTAGGGGCCATACACCATCCCTGGGCCCTGCTCTCTGTGCTGCCCAGAAAACCATGCTACTATGAGAACTCATTCTGGGGACAAGTAGTTAAGACTCTCCACCTTTCTGGTGGGTTAGGACAAAACTGTCCTTTCCCCAGGGCCATTCCAGGTGAGTTCCTGGGTGATCTAGCCTCCACATTAGCCTCCCTTAGCTGCTGAGCCAGGGATGGTAATGTGAGAACAGGCTCAGGTCAGTACAATTCAGGTGCATCCTTCTTGTCTATCAACACAATAGTGTCTCTAGTCACCAGGAAGTGACACTGTAGGTGCACCACCACAGTTCACCCGCCCCCCTGATGGAGCCCTCTCTGCTGCAGAGAGCTGCCCACCTTCAAATGGCAACACTAACCAAGGACAGTGACGGAGCCAGGTGATGCCTAGATAGAGGCTGGCATGTCAGCCCACTGTGAACACCACAGGTCAGTTTCTCCCTTAGCACAAACCTGACCGCCCTGTTCGTGTCTCAGCTGCTGACCCCTAATGAGCATTGACCCTTGACATCAGGCTCGGTCTCAGCACCTGCACCCAGTGAGCCCAACTAGCCAGTCTGTCCCAGTGTGCTTTGGGACAATGGTTATCAACCTGTGGGTCGTGACCCAATGGGGTCAAATATCATATCCTGCATCACTGATATTTACATTGATTCATAACAGAAGCAAAATTACAATTATGAGGTAGCAATGAAAATCATTCTGTGGTTAGGGGTCACCACAACATGAGGGACTGTATTAAAGGTCGCAGCACCAGGAAGGCTGAGAATCACTGGCTGAGGAAGAAGGTGTGTCCAGAGGACAGTGCCCTTGGTTCAAAGGAAGAGAAGATAACAGGCAGGGTTTGGCCAGGCACCTCACCTCAGGTCCAGTGTGTTTAACACTAAGGTGACAGAATTTCCTACAGACAGAAGCAGCCACTGGCCTGGACTGGTTTTGTAATTCAGCTTTTTAAAAATTATGACCCATCATTTTTATATGACAGATAAAAAGTGCACCAGTGATTGATGGTTTGGGGGAAATTGTGGGTATCCTTCAGAACACTGAATAAACATATACAAAGCAAGGTTAATAGACACAGTGAGACCTTTAGAGGCTACCTTCTGTCCCCTCTAAGTATCATTACTAACTACACAAACAACAGAATGGCTTTAGGTTACACCGAAGACAAAAATTTTAAAAAGTAACAGGGGCTTGGTATTAAATAAAGAAAAGATTTAGGAATAGATTTATTTCCAATCTTATCATTAGCCTGGACTTTTAACATGCGATTTTCCCAATTCTTAAAGGTTAGACCTTTTTATCTCCAAGCCCCAAGTAAGCTATACAGTCCAGCTGCCTGAGGCAGACGGTCCTGACTGAGGCACACAGTAGCCAGCCCTCGGTCCCCAGCAAACAGTCTGACTTCCACTTGGCTGGTGGATCCACCCTGAGATCCATCTACAGGGAAGAGGTGAACCTGGTCTGGTACAGTGGTCCAGCCAAGCGCTGGGCTTGGGAAGGCTGGGATTCAATGCATCCTTCTGAGCCCCAGGTAGCCTCTGGCTGGCAGGCAGGACCAAGCTGGCTTTACTCACCATGCAGATTTCCGTTGCTACCAGGTAGCAGAGTCTGTTGAACCACTTCACATAGGCCTCTACGTTGTTTGTCTTGTCACTGAAGCGGGGCTAGGAAAGACATGCGGGTTGAGTCTCCTGGGTGATAACTTTGTAGAGCACAGAATCAGGTCACAGTCATCCCCAGCATCACAGTGGCAGGAGAAGGCAAAGAGGGGGGGTTGGATATAGAGCCCTGCAGTGGACTGTACACTCACAATGTGGGAGAGGTCCCCTTGGGTCCATCCACAGCACCAGATGATGTACAAATATGTAATTAATAAGGCTATACTTCCATATTATGAGTATACACACAGAATACACAGTATTTATTAATCATAGATTCTGTATTTGCAAATTTTGTGTACTACTTCCCCCCCCCCATCTCTTCCAATAGCTTGTATTGCTTTCTCATTCAATGGTGTGCAGGCACAGGAAGGCAAAAATATCTGAGCCACTTGCATAAGCATTTCCAGCTAAGATTGAACTAAATAAAGCTATTGTGTCTTATTTCTGCTCATACTGTGAGCAAGGATCCTTCCCCCTGCCTCCGTTTACTATCTCTTTTCTTTTTATGTTTTCTCTGGAGAATAGTTTTAGTGTTTTGAAAGGATTCCAAGAATAATACTGAAGTGATATATTTTATTTCTAAGCACACAAAAGCTATGGTGTCTCCTACAGAGAAAGCATGTGCTAGATGGTTCTCATTTAACTATGACTTATACAGACATAGCCAAATAGAGAGAGACAGATAGATAGACAAGTAGATGGACAGATAGATGGAGAGACAGACAAGTAGGTAGATAGATTAGATACATATACAGATAAATATTTTCTTTATGTGGTCCTGGGGACGAAATTGGGCAAGCACTCTACTCCCGAGCTCCATCTCAGAGTCAGGCCTGAGTTGGCCTGGCTATTTGCTCTAAGTTCAGTGTTAATAAGTAACACACATTAGATAGGTGTCTTTTACACCTGAGCACATAACCATGGCTAGGTGTTGATTGCTTGTAGAAAATATCGAGAAAAGAAGTTTGTGTGAACCTGACGCCACATTTCCCCCCAGGAGCAATGGCTTAGGCTTTGCTAATTTGACGTTTGTGTTGGTGTTCTAGAACATAATTAGTGGGAATAACAGAATCAACTCTATGTATGTATGTATGTACGTTGTATGTATGCTTGTATATATGTGTATCTATATCTATAGATTTCCATTTGAATCTTTTCCTGAGTCATATATGTTTAGAGCAAAACTTTCAACCTATGCTGAACATTCTATATATTGTAAAAACACGGATCATTGTTTAAATCATTAAACTTAAGGTAAAGAAATGTGTATGTTAAAACTACAGGATAGTTTTCAATGAGTAGAGGAGGTAGATGGAAAAAAAATGTAAAGAAAGGAGAGGAAAAAGAAGTGGGAAGTCAAGGAAGATGGTAACAACTGCCACAGGAGTGGATGAGGACAGCCCCTTGGAGATCAGCAACTACAGTCAAATCCCATTTCTTGACATTTTCTAAGTCAAGGATGTAAATAAAAGAGAAGTCGGAAATTACACATTTGACAAATGTCCCAAAGCTATTCGGAGGATTCCAACTCTGGTGGTTCAGCTAAGACTTTTCAGCTTTATGGTGGGCTTATCAGGACAGAACCCCATGGAAAGTAAAGGAGGACCTGTAACATTTGGACAGGTTTTAAGACAAAAAATATATTCTGAGGGAAAAGCACTGTAGAAGCAACTAAAGGGTAACCACACTGTGATAAGAGGTTCAGTTCCTTAGGAAAATATCACGAGTCTAAACAGGCTTGTGCTGAGTAACATGTCTTCAAAATATGGAGGTAGGGACTCCATCTGGGGATGACTCTAGGTAAAGTGCTTGCCAGACAAGCATGAAGACCTGAGTCTGATGCCCAGAAACACACACACACGCACATGTGCGTGCACGCATGCGCACACACACACACACACACACACACACACACACACACGCACACATGCACATGCATACACATGCACATATACACGCAGGCATGCACCAAGCTTGGTTGCATTCACTTGTAACCCCGTGATGTGGTTGTTATGTTGATAAAGAGACAGAAATAAATCACAAAAAATAGTACTGGGACTCCAACGTGGGTGTGAAGTAATTTTAAAGACTAGTTGCCAGTGAGTAACTTTATATCTGTAAATAGGAAAACTCAAGTGCAAAGGCTAAATTCTTGAAACAATATAAGAAGTTACAAAGCAGCTTGAGAGGAAAGAGAGAATGGCAAAGGCCGGCTACCCAGGAGACTGAGGCAGGGGGAGCCTAAGTTCAAGGCCTAGCTGAACTACTTAGTGAGCCTGTCACAAAGTAACAAAAAGCAAAAAAGGAGTCTTGGGAGTGTAGCTCAAGGGTAGAGTGCCTGCCTAGGAGATGGACGGACCTAAGTTCAGCCTCAGTACTGCTTTGGGGCAGAGGGTAGAAAACCTAAACAGCCTTATGGTTACTAAATAACAGTGAGGATAGACAAAGATACAATCCAACAAGAAAAACTTGAGTTAATGAAGGTTACTCCTCTAAGGACACTCAGATTTAAGAGTTTTCGCTGGCGAAAGCTGATGAACGCTCCAGTATTAGGTAATTCCAGTCTTTTACACATGACAGAGAAAAGATTAAGAGGAGCTGAAAATAGTTTCAGGTAGAGAAGAATCTGCTCCATCTCACTCATGAGTAATAGTGGCAGATCTCCAAACAAAACAGCATGCAGGGCCCAGGGATAAGGAGAGACAAAGGTTTGTCTTCTCCTGGTTCGCTTATTTCAGAATCCTAAGATGGATTCAACATTGATTTTAAAAGCTAATAAAAACAGCCAGTAGTGTAGAGGAGAAGCAACACGTGAGTTCTGTGAGGTTGCATTGTTATGAAAATATCTCTTACATCTAAGAGATGAGAACTTTGGCTGGACCTTACCAAGGTAGTAACATACCTTGAGCACACCCAAGACTGATTGGTGTCTGCTGTGCATCCAGCCTGTTTGTTTAACCTGCCTCGGGGAGAACAATATAACCACCCTCCTTGTCTTAGATTTCCCACATAATCAGCTTTTGCAGCCTAAGCTGATGCATGGCTTTAATCTTAAATTGCATTTTTTCCCATGCCTCTGGCCCAGAGCAATGCGTGGTGTGCTTGAATGTGTGCTATGATAATCATTTGCTGAAAATAGCAAACAGGACAAAAGAGACCTTGTACAATAAATATCTGCCGCCAATGCTGGAAAGAGCACAGAGATAGACTATCTGCAGGACCGCTTGTTATTTGGGAAGGTTGGAACTGGTAGTTTCATTCCGTGTAAAACTCGGTTAAAGTATTTCTGTAAAGCAGCCAGCATTCCTTCCTTGTGTTATGCTGTCTGTTTAATAGAGGAGAGCAAAGCCCTTTGTTAGGGACACATTCACAAAGACAGCATTTAGGCAGGCACAGAGTCAGACTCATCTGACAGACAAACAGATTGCATACAGGACAGAAGCCATAAACCACACAGAGACACAAGACACGTGGAGGGGGTGGAGAATCCACATTTGGACTTGCTCTTGGTCAAAGTCCAAGAGGACACACATGTTGGGTCCTTTATGTTAATATGATGCCGGTGCATACCAGGGCATCTGAGACGATCTCTACTGCCTTTAATCTACGCGGGGCAATAGAACCAGAGAAAGAATCCAACAAAACTCTTGACACACTAAAAAGCAAGGCACTTTTCCAATACCTGAAGAAATCATCTAATTGCAAACACTCATGCATGACCTGCTAAAAGTGGTCTTTTTAAAACCAGGAAAAGAAGGGTGTCTTTTCTCAACACTTCTGCTTAACGTGGTACTGGGGTGCAAGCTGGTGCCATAAGTAAAATCAAACTGGGGTGTCCTGCATTAAGTAACGATCTCACTTCAGAGACATAAAGTGATGGAAGAGGATCTGTAGACTATTCCTGTCCCTCTTATACCAGTGGAGTTTCTATTTCATGGTTGCCACAGAAATAAAATGAATACTATTCCAGGGGCTGGTGGGGTGGCCCAGTGGTTATGAGCACTTGCTAGATGCTCCCAGCACCACGTGGTGGCTCAGTTGCCTAGCACGCAGGAGGCTCTGGGTTCAATATCTAATACCCCCCCCCCCAATACTGTTGTGTTGAGGGCGAGCGAGCACCTGCCCTGACCACTGTTTTTCACTCAATATTATTTCGACTTGAAGAATGACAGAGAAACTCCCATTATTCAGACTTCAGCATTTGGCTGATCTTGTCTTGAAAATGAATAAAAAGCCGTCACTTCCAAGAAAACAATTCACAGCATTTGTTGCCAATGACGAAGTTCAGGCTTTTAAGAGAAAACTGGGAATTTACAAAACCCTCGCCCACCTCCGTGAGCTTGACAGCCCCTGGGTTTTCACGGATTTTCTCCCCAACAGTGGGGAGCTCTTCTCTACCCAGTGTCTCCGTGTTCTTTTTAAATGATGTATGGCGCTATAAAATCGCATAGTCAAGGTGCGTTACAGTCCAGTGGACATCACGGTGTATGGAAAGGTCACTGATATATTTTTAGATCTCATATTACACTGAATGTTTAAAAATTAGCGCTTGCATCTAACAAGAATACGGACAGATATCTCAAAAGAATGTCAAATATTTCAAATTCTCAACTACGTACCTGTGAGATTTGATCCCCCCCCCCTTCCCTCCAGGGATTGGGACAGAACGAACCTAGGGGGTTCCTGAGCTGGAGGAAAGGGTTCTGCCCTTGAGCTCCATCTCCCAGCCTGACGGCGCACATCTGCAGAGTGGATGCCATTGTTCACCTGCCTTGTAAAGTCCTGTGACCGCTACTAAAAGCATGGACAACTTTGTTTTCTGTCTAGCTATCTCAGAGGCAAAGGGGGAGGGGGTGCAATTACCACTACAGCATTTAATTTGTGCTCCTTTTTTCATGCGGGGCCGTAAATAACGGATACTTCCAGTTCTGACTGGATCTAGCCGTTTGGTGAGACACCCTACTCCTGTGGCTGGGGCCCTAGGAGGAAAGAACTAGCTCTAAATGCTAGAGTGGCTCAATCCTCCCAATCTTTTCAAGCAACGAGCACCAGACAGCACTTCCTACAGTGGCCGCTAGAGAGCACCAGCGCCTGCCGAAACGCACAAGAAGGGCCCGCAGGTCCCACCACCATGCAAGGTGCACCCTGCACCTTCTCTCTTGATTGAAGGTGACAACGGGCTTCCCGACTCTCCCTCCACCCTGGCTCAGTGAGTGATCTGGAGGGGTATGTCTAGCCAGTCTCCTGGGCTCTCTGGGACCACTGGGTGGAGGCCACTGTAATCTCAGCTCTCCCAAGAACCTTTTACCTTTGTGCCTGCCAGGGGGTCCTTGTTCACAAAAGCCTGGACAAACTCCTCGGGCCCAATGTGCCTTAGTCGCTCCTGTATGGGGAGGCGAGAAGAGTCAGAAAAGAAGGAGGGGCACATGCTGTGGAGGAGATACATGCTGGAAGGCAGCAAGGGCACAGTCAGGGGTATAAGTGAGCCAGCAGGTGCCAACTTCCCTCCATTACCTCTCGCTGGGCGCCCTTTGACCTCTGTACCTACACAGAACCCCATGTGTTTGGGGTGAGCATGAAGGAGGGCTCAGCTGCTGCTCTGGAAAACTGGGAGAGCATCTTCCCCTACTTCCAAACCCCGTGTGTGCTGGGCCCAAATGGTAAGCTCCTTAGGCCTGGGAAGACCACACAGTGAATGGCGTCAGAATGAGAGTTTGAATCCAATTCCTCCGTCCTCAACCTAGACCCTTAGCTGGCACCTGCCTGCAGACCTTCTGTCCCAGGCCCAAGAATGCTGAGGGACTGCTCTGGGGTCTTCTGCAAGGGCCTACTGGGCTTAGATCCTTGGGCTATGCTGAGGTCAGTAGAGACAGGTTGGGGGCAGTGTTTGCTATGCCTAATGGTTCCTACCCTGGGTCCCACTCACCAGCTCCACGTGGGTCAGTTGCTGGGCCAGCGTGTAGGGGTCACTGCAGACACCTAGGAGCTCCCTGTGGATGGAAGCTGGAGGCTTGGTCCTGTAGGAGATGGGCTTGTCGGCCCCCACCAGGCCTTCTGGTCCCTGGCCAAGTGATGCCAATTTCTGGTGCAGAGTCTGCAGGAGCTGGTGCATCCTGTTCCCGTACGTCTGGGGTTGGGGTGAGGAGAGAGGGCACTCAGGCCTGAAGACCTACATCACAAACTCAACCCCAGCTGCAGGCTCCTGGGCTCCAAAGTGTGTGCTGAGTGTGTTTTGAGTGTGTGTGGTGTATGTGGTATGTGTGTGTGTGTGTGTATGTGTGTGTATGTGTTTTGTGTGTATGTGGTGTGTGTGTGGTGGTGGTGTGTGTGTGTGTGTATGTGTGTGTGTTTTGAGTGTGTGTAGTGTGTGTATGTGGTGTGTGTGTATGCAGTGTGTGTGTGTGTGTAAGTGTTTTGTGTGTGTGTTTTGAATGTGTGTGTATGTGGTGTGTGTGGTGGTGGTAGTGGTGTGTGTTTGTGTGTGTGTGTGTGTGTGTGTGTGTGTGTGTGGTGTACCTCTGTGGACAAGGCCAGGTACCAGAAAATATCCTGGGACCTGTCCCATCATGAAAAAGGCCCCTACATTGGACATGTGTGGTGGTTGGGACTGAAGTGAAGGCCAGTTGGGTAGAAGGCTGTGGGTTACAGGTGGGTGTTGAGAAAATGCTTCAGGTAGAACATCTCTGGCTAAAATGTACCAGCTGCTTCTGGTCTCTGGGGCAGAGAAGGTCAGGCAAGCCAGGGAAGGAAGGAAGAGGAGGAAAAGGGAAGGCACAGGACAGACCCGACCCTGGAGGATTGGCCTCTTACAGGCTCAAGTGGGAACCATCCTGGTCCTCAAGCCTGGCTCAGAACCAGGCTCTGGACCAGCCTCACTCTCCTGCCCCAGTTCCTGGCAATACTGCCTTCCTCAGTGTGACTTTGTTCGCAGGACCCCAGCTAGCATGATGTTGTGTGGGGCAGGAAGCGCCATCTTTGTTACAAGAACCCAGCCCAGCTCTGGGCACCCAGAGTGCACTCGGTGAACAGGGCAAGGACAAACCCTCTCAACATGGAGTTACTGGTAAGTTGTGATGCTTGTGTGGATGCTGGGAATTGAACTCTGGTCCTTGTGCTCTTAACTGCTGAGCCATGACAGTCCCAGAGACGCTATTTCTAAAAAGAGATGCCATTAGCTTAGCTCGATTTATTGAGGCATCCACATATCCCAAGAGTTTTGGCTTTTAACCCACAATAGACCCTTGAGGGTCTTAGCCTGTGGCAAATATCACTCCTAGAGACATCTCTCCTTATGTGCCAAGGAGCTAGCCTAAGAGCTGGCAGACGAGTGACAGGCAGTTGGGGACCTTGCTCTCTTGGCTGCTCTTTTGGTTCATCTGTGGGGCCCTCCTCCTGCTCCAAATTATAGGTCCTTGGCCATGAACACTGACTGCCAGCCTAGCTCTACATGGGAGCAGACCAATGGGAGACCCCAGTAGGCCCCTGGATATGGACCTCTGTAGGTGGCTTAGTGGGTCACAGAGCCACTGCCTTGCTACCAGTCCATCTGAGCCCATGGGTGGGTCTTATTCACTACCTACTACCATTGCCAGGACAGAAGGCAGAGGTAGAGATACTAGGCTAAACAGGACCCTGGATTCCCTCTCAGTTATATGTGGGGCCTGGCTCCTCCATGGGCTCCAGAGGGCCCATGGAGGGTTTATACTATGCAGTACGGGGAGAGAATGGCTCAGAGGAGGCTGGAAACAGGCTCAGGTCCTGGGTGGGAAGGTACAGGAAGGGGAAGTTCTTCTACCCTGTCTGGCCCACCTCGTCACACGGGGAGATGCGGCCCACCACGTCTGTCAGGTGTCCAATGGTGGACTCCTCTTCAAAGTCCCGTGGGAAGGTTTCAGTCCACTCGGCTAGCAACTGGAGCAATTTGGCACCAAACTTCCGGACTCGGGCCTGCAAGGCAAAGCAGAAGCAGGGGCCATTTGGTGGGCCGTAGTGAGCCTCTCACTGAGCAGGCTCTGCTCACCTGGGTTATACCATGGACCCTTGCAGTAGCTGTGGGAAGCCTCAGGCTACCTGTGCCCTACAGCAGGGAGAGAACAACAGAGCAGAGGGTGGGAGGGGAGATGCCTTGGCTCTGCTCACAGGGGACAGAAGTGAGGCAGACACATATTTTGAGGCCAGGTCCATCTCATCTCTACTACCAGCCCATCCCTGGCCTCCCTCTTTCCTAGGGTCAGTGGGGCTCCTCACCTCTTTTTCCTGAGAGACAGACTCAGTGATTGACTCAGGGCTGGAACTATCTATATGAGTACTGGCCAATCAGATCCCAGGATTCTAAGGCATCGTGCGTAACGACTGCACACAGATGAGCACGTGACCTAAGCTAGGTCAATGAAATCTCAACCTTTTACCTTTAAAGGTCTTTCCATGTGATTGAGAGGTTAGATGGTCACCCTGACAAAGGAGGCCACCTATCACTGTGCAGGAGAATCAGCCAGCACAAGGCAAGGCCTGTGGTCCCAGAGGAAACCATGGGGGAGCATCAGAGTATGAAAATGCATGTCCTGTTGGGTGATTTGGGCTCCTCAAAGAGAAGTACCTAATGCTGGGCAGGCACATGAGTCAGCCATGTCCCTTTGCTTGGGCCAGTTGAAGCTGGGTTTCTGTGCCCAAAAGCTGACACAGGTGTAGAAAATCATAACTGACAGGATCAGGCAGGGAGAGGAGAAAGGGCCTGAGGAGGCATGGCATAGAGAAGCCATTCTCACACAGAAATGGAATGTAACTGAGAAGAAATCCTGTAGAGGCATGGGGCTATCCCAGGCTACAGGTGGTAAGGGCCCTACAGACTAAGTCCTGTAGACTCAGGTCTGGCTTTAATAGATGTCACAGGACTTTGGAAAATGGCACAGGGTAAGGGTGGCCTATTCTCGCAGGTCCTGGGCCTCAGATAAGTCAGAAGCTTACCAGGCTCCTTTTCCAGAGGATGGAGTCACCACTGCCTCCCCCCAAAGCTGATACTGTGAGGTCAGACCCAGGGGATACAGATGCACGCAGAGCCCCCTGGCCTGCCTAGCTCCTCACCTTGTCCAGCACCGGCTTGTCCAGCTGTTGCTGCTCTATGCACAGGTGGCACACCCGAGCCAGGAGCTCTCGAGGCTCGATGAAGAGACGGGAGCTCAGCAGGAAGGTGAAGATGTAGGCTTTCTGGTGAGGATACCACATAAACTCATCAGATCACAGAGGGTGTCACCAGCCTGCCCCAACTCCCCAGACACGAGCCCATTCCCAACCCTGTCACCTGGGCCATGTTCTCCTGCCCCCTTCTCCCCTGCCAGGTGGCTCACCTACCTCGGGATAGTAATCGGCTGTGGGCACGAGGTGCTGAATCAGGGTGTCCAAGGAGGCTGAGGATGGAGCTCCGTCCAGGAGCGGCTGCCCAGCCTGCTCGCCTTCTGTGGATTCTGTAGGAGGCGGGTTGAGGCTGCCTGGGGTGACCATGTCGGAGGCAGTCAGTGTCCGGGGCATGCCTGCCTGCAATGGTAAGAAGCAGTTGGGGGAAACTGAGCTGGGGCCCACTGATTGTTTGGGTTCCAGGCTGGAGAACTATGCCTCTCACTGTCCACACTTAAGTTCAGCAAGCACATCGTGAGAGGCTGCCAGTGTGCCCCACTTCGCAGCCCAACACCCATTCTCCATTTTCTCATAGCCCGCCCCCCCCCAATTCTTCCCCCAGGAACTATCTCTTCCTTACTGTTTCTCCAGAACTGTCTCCCCCTGGAAAACATCCTTAATAGTTGGTTATCCCTCCGTTTCTCTCTGTCTTTATCATTTAGGTTGGCCTGCAACTCACAGCAATCCCCCTGTTTCAGATTCTTCGTTGCCTGCACTCTAGGGGTGAGCTACCAAGCACAGGGAAAGTTGTTTGTCCAAGTCCTTAATGGCCACCATGTTCCCCCAGCTACTGGTCCCAAAAATAGGCTCCGGGATGATCCTGTCCAGATTAGGGGTTCAAGAACAAGCTCAGATCTTCCTTGACACTTGGAAGCTATTGTTCCCCTGAGGTCCTAGTGACTGGATTTGGGGGACTATAAGCTCAATATTATTGAGCTCATCTCAGTACTATGAGGAAATGGGAAACCAGGCACACTCTTTTTGGAGGGAGAGAACTGGGGCTGACTGTTTGTACATACTACCTGAGGACTCTACTGCTGAGCTAACATCCCTGGCCCACTTTGCTACTTTTCATTTTGAGACAGGGTCTTGCTGAGTTGCCCAGATTGGCTTTGTATGTTCTCTGTAGTCTAGGCAGGCCTTGAACTTATGGTCTTCCTGCATTAGCCTACAGAGTAGCTCCTCAATAGGGTTATCCCTCTACTCCAAAGCCATGTATGACCCCTGGTGGACATCAGTGGATTTTCATTGTGAGCTCCATTGTAGGCCTGGGGGCTTCTGTCAGTTGCTGGTGTAGCTAACAACCCTCTGCGGGCATTACAGTGTTCTTTCTATGCAGGCCTCCTCTAGACTAAGGCTGAGTGCTTCTGTGGCCTGGCCAACAGAGGGCGTTTGCACATTTTACGGGGGCCTGTGCTTGCTCCTAGTTCTTCCACACATGCTTGTAGGTCTGTGGGCACTGAACCAGTTCCAGTCCAGACAGTCAGGTCACCCCATTTTCTCAAACACAGAATCTTATGGGTTTACCCCCTGAAAGACTCTGGCTTTGGCCTGCTTTGTCCCCCAGTGACCCTGACCTAGAGACAGAAAGACAGGAGGCCAGAGCTCACTCAGGGATGAGGGGAAATCTCCACAACAGTCCATGAGAGGACTGTCCACGGTCTATGGTGTGGGAGGTGCTGTGGTGGGGTTACAGTATTAACGAGTGTTTGGTCAATCCGTGTGGATGGCAGCCTGGACAGCCCTGACCTTGGCAGTAATTGAAGTTTCATTTTTACTTCCCTAGCAATCTCCAACACTCAATTTTCAGTCCTGAAAATGCAAATTTCACAAACCACCTCTTGTCCATCTGTGAGGGGAAGCCGGCGCAGATGAAGATGGCGGGGGTGGGGGGAACTGAAGATTCTCAGTGGGGAGGGTGGCCATCTCTAGAGACAGCAGGTGCTAGCTGTGTCTCATGCCTGCGGCTCAGCACCTGGTTCTAACTTTACATGCCAAAATATGTGAACTCCAAAGCTCCCCTCTCCTGTGTAATGTCTGCCACCTCTCACCCTGCAGCCCGTCCTGGATTCCAGTCCAATTTCCTCCCAGATGGGCCAGTGACAGTGTGGAGGTAACACTGAACTCTCCGTGAGGCAGGACAGCAGTCTGCCAGGTGTGGGAGAACCACAGAGGGATGCTTCACAAGTCAATCTCGGAAGCTCTCGGAACACTCCTAGGCCTGGCTCAGCACTGGGCACTTGATGCTGGGTCCTTGGGTGTGTGTGTGTGTGTGTGTGTGTGTGTGTGTGTGTGTGTGTCTATATCCCCAAGCTCATGCTATGAGCTGAAGGAGTGTCCTGAAAGGCTGACCTGAGAGGGGACGGGTTGCCAAGTAGGAGCTTGGGGAGATCACCGACCTGAGGACTAAGGGCAGGAATGAGCCTGTGGAAAAGCAAGCCTGTCATGGGACCAACAAGGGGAAGTCGGGTGATTGCGAAAAAGTGTGCTTAGGTGGCTGGGGCCAGGTGGCAGGTCCTAAGTGACAAAGTGGTGGATGAGGGAGAGCACATCGAACATCCATGTGTGGAAACATGTCTTTCCAAGAAGCACATCGAGGCCCCAGGCCCATGCCCTTTCCTGTAAGTGTGAATGACTCTTGGATCAGTTTCTTATCTATCACCCTATGGCTTCTTTACACAAACGCAATATAAGCATTTATTTTCCCGTTTCTTTATTACACACAACATAGCCTATCCCCCACTGCCCTGTTCTGGGTTCTTTTCATTAACAATACATTTCAGAAGTCTTTCTTCAGCAGGCCAGGGTTTGTTTCATTTTTTTGCCTAAAATATTTTGTTTTAATTTTTAAGACCATTTTATTCACTGTTCGTGTGTCCAGGAGTAATTTCTTAAAGCCAGTGGTGAAGCAGCCTAAATGTCCATCAACAAGATATACTAGATATATATGATGAAATATTATTCTACCTTAAAGGAAGAGACAATTCCGATATGTCTTACAGCGTGGAGAAACACCGAGGACATTGCATTAGGGACAGAAGCCAGTGATAAGACAAAAGCTGGCGGGGGGAGATGGATCCGAAATTAAGAGTGTATACTTCTCCTGTAACCCCAGCTGGAAGGAATTCCATGCCCTCTTTTGGTGCCTAGGGGTCCCCGCACTCTCCCTCCCTCCCTCTCTCCCTCCCTCCCTCCCTCCCTCCCTCCCTCTCTCTCCCTCCTTCCTTCCCTCTCTCTAACTATCTGAATTTCCCTCTTGGCCTTTTTGGTGGCATGCATCAGCAGGCTTCACCAGTGCTGTAACAAATTCCTAAAATAGTCAATGTATCAAGATAAACAGTTTATTTCAGCTTACTGTTCTGAAGCTTCTTTTTGGTCAGTGACCGCTGGTCTCATTGCTTTGGGCCAGTGGAGGCACGGTGATAGGGTACTTAGTAGGGAAAAAAAAACAAAAAAAACAAAAAAAACAAAAAAAAAACAAAAAAAACCAAAAACCTCATTTACCTCATAGCTGGCAAGTGAAAGAGATGAAGGCTCAGCCACCACAGTCCTCTTTGAGGGCATGGCCTTAGTGATTTGAATAGCTCTCATTATGTTACACCTCTTAAAGGTTCACCACTTTCCACTAAGCTTTGAGGCCTCTGGAGGAGCATCAAGATCTGAACTAGAGTGAGGCCATGTATAAGTTACTTGGATCATCTCTGTGATAAAATATCCTGACATACACAGCTTATGGGAGAAAGGGCTTATCTGGTCCTGGGCAGAGAAGTCACGGTGGCTAGAGCTAGAGGCCCTGTTGTAAAATCCTTTTAGTATGCTGCTAACTATGGTTTGATAGGTTTTGTTGTTCGTGGGTGCTGTTGTTGAGAACTTTTGCATCAATGTTTCTGAAGAAATGCTGCCCCTGAATCTTCCTTTATTGTAGGCGTTGTGCCTGTTAAGCGTTCTCGAACCCCAAAAGACCACCAAGGAGTCAATTTGGTGCAATCACACGAGGGTCTTTTTGATTGAAGCTGGAGTGGGGGCTCACAGCTGCCTGCTGCAGCAGGACAGGAGGTGAAGCCCCGAGTCCAGTTTCAAGCAAGCATTTACAGAGGCAAGCAAGCAAGCAAGCAAGCAAGCAAGGGGGTTCTAGCCTGGCACTCATCTGATTGGGGGGCTATTAGGGAATTTTGTCACCCTTTAAAATAATTGGCTGGTGCTGGGAGCCAAACCATAAACTTAACTTCTGCTTTCCTCCTGATTGGTGGTTGCTAGGGAGTGAAGGGCCAGGGGCAGGCTTGTTTGAGAGTAACCTGGAAACTAGTGCTGGGTGCAGGCTTGTTAGTTAACTCAAGTTCAACCTTAGGTCAGGTTCTCCAAGTTGGAGTCTGAACCCAAGAGTTGGTCTGATCTTTCAGTAGGGTCCCTGCATCAGACCAAATACTTGTCATATAATATGAGCTAGGAAGCTTCCCCCCACTTCAATTATTGGTAAAAGTTTGAAAGGATTTATATTAACCCTCCATACATTTAACAGAGAAGCCACCGAGTCTTGCACTTTTCTCTGTTGGTGGCTTCTGATTACTAACTGATCTCCTAACTAGTCTCGGGGCTTTGATTACTAACTGATCTCCTAACTAGTCTCGGGGCTTTGATTACTAACTGATCTCCTAACTAGTCTTGGGACTTTCTCAAATCTTCATTTCCTTGTAATTTGGATGCCATAACTTTTGTGTTTCTTAGGAATTTCCATTTGTTTCCCCTAGCTTATTCAATTTCATGACGTATAATTGGGCGTGGCACCATGACTGTTCTCTCAATGTCTGCAGCACTGGTTTTGTTGTTATATTTCTTTCTCTTCAGAACTTTTGGGAGCTCTTGGAAGAGGTGTGAGTCCCCAGGTTCCTCTCAGGGCCTAGAGCAAACCTGTTGTTTGGGCAGGTGTCTAGGGGCAGATGTCTAGGGGTGGGTGTCTAGGGTCTCAGCCAGCTCAGGGTATAGGTAAGGCTGCTAATCTGCTGGGATGCTTCTTCAGGAAGAAGGAACAACCTGTGTCTTTAGGGCCTGGGGCACTGAACACAGGGCTCTTTCCAAGGGTCTGGATAAAGAACTTGCTCTACCTACTCTGGAAAGGTTCTGACCTCCAGAGGTTTCAGTAAGAAACAAAGTCTGTTTCACAGTCATGAAGTAGAAACCTAAGGGTTCTTTGGAAAGTCGGGTGGATGGTGTTTTGCTGGGGCAAACGCGTGAAGGAACATTTAGCTGAAGCAGACACAGGTGAAAGGATGTTCTGCTAAAACAAGCACGTGAAAGGACACGTGATAAAGGATTCTTTGCTAACAACATGCATGTATTGATTGGGCCATCTTATATTGCATGGTTGAGCTGCATTTGTTGAGACTCTATATAGAGAAACGCATCAAGAAACTTCTGGTGGTGTGTTACAGTTTCTTGCCACTTCTGCGGACTCAGGCTGACTGACACAGTGATGTCAACTAAGACAGACAGACATGCTGAGGCAAGACACGCGCTGAGACAAGACCCGTGGAGGACACGTGATGTTTGGAGGGTGTAAATAGGACTTACAGACAGTGGTTGAGGTGAACTTGGTTTGCTTACAACGTTGCTGTACAACGTTTGTGGGTCTCCTTCACTGATCTTCACCTTGCCTGAGAGAAGCACAGTCCCTCCTGCTGACTCAAGCAGAGGTTGAGGCCTGGCTGTCTCTGCTAGGGAGAGCCACTGCTGCTAATTTGTGTTTGCTACCCTGACCTTACATTGCTGATGTATCCCTAAAGTGTTTGCGAGTGGATCGAGCTGCCGCTGCTGACCTATGAACTGAATTGCCGATTTCCAGACAACACAGATGGGAGCGGCCCCCCAAACCTTTCTAAACAGGTCCACTTCCCCCCACACCCTCATATCCTTTCTTTCCTACTACCTCTGATGAGTGGTGGGCTAAAAGGGAAGTTAAAGCATTTAAAAACCATCATTAGAAATAAGGTTCAAAAAAAATTAAAGTTACAGTCACTTAAACCTTAAAGGGTGATATTCTTTTATTAGACGGTCTCTCACTTCACATAACAAACGTAGGCCCTAGGTGGTAAGTGAGTAGACAAGGTTACCAGTGGGTCACTCAGGGACTTCCCTGGATCCCTGGGCTCCCAACTCCGGACCAAGCTCTTGTCCTTGATCCTGTGAAGTGGGACTTGATAAATGTTGAGTTGAGGATGGATGTGGTTTAATTATTCAGCAGGGCACAGAGTCTGGGAGTGGAGGAAGGACCATCCTAACATGCAGCTCAGCCTTCTGGGATTGAGGATGCCCTGAGCATGGCCTGCTGGATCCAGCTGAGGGAGAGACTCCAGTGTCCAGCCAGACCCTCCCCTTGCACAGGAGCGTTGTGGGTGGCTAGAGGAAGCCACTCTATGCAGGCTTGGACCATGCCATCTCATTTCTAGCTTTTCTGATCTTGTCTAGCTAGCCTCTAGGGTTCCCATCTTCTGCCTTGAGGCATGTCTCATTCCACCAGAAGGACTCCTGCCTGTTCTCTGTAGCCTGAAGGATGCTGTGGCCTCTCACAGGCCTGAGGCTTTCCCAGGTTGAGAATTCACCTGGCTTCATCCACAGGGGGCTGGAGACAGCACTGGCTGGGAGAGGGATGCTGGGCTGACTTATCTGGGCTCCAGATGGCCCCCTGCTCCCGCTGACAGACCCTGCTGCTTCCACACTACTAGAAGCAGTGGGTTTGGAGAGCTCGGGGCACTTGCAGACAATCTGTTGTTGCAAGTGGAGGGCACCAAGCCTCAGAGTAGATTGGTGGCTGAAAATAGAGTTCCCCAAAGAGGGACGAGCTGGCTTCTCCCCACTCCGTTATCCATCCTCCGTCACGTTGACAATTATTTTCTAAACCTTACTTTGAAGAGCTGTCCCACTTAATGGATTCCCCCAAACTATAGCAAAGGGCTGATGTTTCCACCTCCCAATGACAAGGCTTTTTACGTTTTATGTAGTTCTGGCTATCCTTGAACTTGAAATGTAGACCAGGCTGGACTGGACCTCTGCTTCATGAGTGCTGGGATTAAAGGCATGCACCACCATGCCTGGCTTTAATCACTGTGCTGCTATTGTTATTAGTATTATTAATGTATATGTCTGAGTGTTTATCTGCATTATGTATAGGTACTATGTGCCTGGTGCCCATGGAAGTCAGAGAGTGTGTCAGATCCCCTGGAACTGGGGTTTCAGCTATCATGTGGCAAACAAACAAACCAGATCCTCTGCAAGAGCACTGAGTGCTTTAAAGCTCTGAGCCATCTCTCCAGCCCCCAGCCCCACCCCAAACCCCATCCACCATGCTTCTTTGCTTCCAGAAATCACTTCTTTGGACTGGCTGGCACCCAAGTCATGGAAACTAGAGGAAGGGTGGGGGTGAACGAGTCCTGGTTAACAGAAGTAGAGCATCCTTTCCCACTGAGCTGGAGGCCCAGGTTATACAATTGTAGTAACTGCCGCACCTTGTTTGGAGATCATGGAGAAGTGTCCTTTGATATTTCCCCCCTCATCAATAAAACAATTTAAAAAAGAAGAGTCTATAAGCATATACATAATTTAAATAAAAACAACTATTATTATAATAAAACAAACATCTGTGACTTCCCATGCTAATAAAATGAGCATTACTGGTACTCAAAAGTTGATCCTGCCCTTCCGCCCCAGCCACACTATCCACTCTAGCCTTTGCTGGATAAGCATCTTGACTTTTGTGCTCATAGAACCCTGCTTTTGCTTCTGATTTTACCTATATATCTATCACTAAGCAATATGCAGTAATATGTTGCTTAATTGGTGGAGATTTAGGAAATGAATTTATTAATGGCTGAGAAATGCATCAATAGGTGATTTCATCATCGTGTGAGCACTGGTCCATGCTTATACAAAGCTAGACCAGATGGTGCAGCCTATTATGTACCAAGGGTGTGTGTGTGTGTGTGTGTGTGTGTGTGTGTGTGTGTGTGCTTGTGTGTGTGTGTGTGTACATATGCCATTGTTCCCAGGGCTATGAGGAACAAAAAATATGAGAGTAAACCAAAGACAGGAGAAAATGATTCCATCAAGAGAAATGATAAACATATCTATAGCAAATTGTGCCCATGTGACATGACACACTTATTATCAGTGGTGATGGCTGGTATTGTTGACTACGTTTCAAAACACCGAGGAGATAGGCCTTTAATCGTGCCTGTGGGGAGTTACCTTGATTATACTAACTGAGGTAGCAAGCCTTACCCACTGTGGGTGTCAAGCATGCTTTGAATGGGATGCATGGAGACAGGGGAGTGGAGAGCAGCACCCATTCACTGCTGTCCTCTGGCTGTGGATGTAAAGTCATCAGCTGACTCAGGCTCCTGCTGCCTTGATTTGCCTGCCAGGATGGGCTGTACCTTGAACTGTGGTCTAGAACAAACCTCCTCTCCCTTATGTTTGCCCTGTGGGTGTTTTATCACAAAGAAAACAATGACAACAAGAACAACAACCAAACCTAAGACACCAGGCATTATCATTATCAAGTTCATTATCCTTATTAATAGGAGCTGTGTTTTAAATTGAAAATGTCCCTCCCAGGTTTATGTGTTTGAAACTTGGCTCCTAGCCAGTGCTGTTATTTTGGGAGACTGTCAACCCTTTGGGGTATGGAGCTTAGCTGGGGGAGTGCAATAGATCAATAGGAAGGTTCTAATCTGGGTAGATCACCACGGGCTCTAATCGGGATCCTCTGCCTCCTGGTCTGGTCACCCATGTGAGGTCACAGCTCGTGTTGCCGTGGCCAGGAGCCATGCTGCCAGGCCTTCCTGGCCACGACAAACTAGAGTATGCTGATGGTGTGAGTCAAGATGAATCTCTTTTCCCTTATGTTGTTTCTGTGAGGCATTTTGTCATAGCAACCAGAAAAGTGGCTAACACAGAAAACCGGAGCCAGGAAGTAGCTGTGATGAACTGACCATGAGCTCCGCAGTCCTTTGCAAGTGGCGAAGGGGCGGAGTGTGGAAGAGCTTAGAGATGTGAGGGGGAGAAATGCTAGAGAGCTCAGTGGGCCATTTGGGTAGAAGTTTAGATAGAAATGCAGACAGTAAAGACGATGCCCCTGAGGCAAGGAACAAGGACTCCATCAGGAATAGAAACACAGTCCATTCCTGTTATACTCTGGCAAAGAATTTGGCTACACTCTGTTGGTGTCCAGATAATTCAGGTGAAGCTGATTTCAAAAGTAATGGCTTTCAAAAACATTTCAAAATTGGTTGAAAATATTTCAAAACAGTATCACGTCCAGGCTGTGGTATGGTTATTACTTGCAGCTTTTAGCTAGATATGCAGAGATAATTTGGGAAAAGTGCAGCAAAAAGATGTGGGAACTGTGTAGCTTGGGAAAGAAAGAGTTTGGGTACATTTGAAGCTGCAGACAAGGTGGGTGTAGGCCTAGGGCCTGGAATTGTCAAAGAGAAAGTGTGCAGTTTATACCGTGACAACAGGAAAGGTGGTTTGCCGGTGAGACCCTCAGGTGCAAAAAAAATGCAAACACATTTGAAAGGGTTTCCTTTGACAAGAGAGTGTCAGGGACAATGGGACCTTTAGGATTCCTGGCTTGAACACAAGTATCTTCCATGGATTGAATGTGTAAGCATCTGCAAACTACTGCAGTTGTGATCAAGGCAGGGCCCTGAGCTGGCAGCAAAGCTTGGTATAATTCATGCGGTGCCAATCTTACAGGTAATGCCGAGTGCCAGAATTGTGCATCAAAGTTCCAGAAAGAAGCCTACAAAATCAGGCCACATGTAGCAGCGTCAGATCCCCTGCATGGAGCTCTGAGTGGATGGTACAAAAGGCTTTAACGTGAAACCTGGGGGCTGCAGAGATGGTTCAGTGGTTAAGAGCACTGACTGCTCTTCCAGAGGTCCTGAGTTCAATTCCCAGCAACCACATGGTGGCTCACAACCATCTGATGCCCTCTTCTGGTGTGTCTGAATACAGCAACAGTGTGGTTTTGTGTGTGTGTGTGTGTGTGTGTGTGTGTGTGTGTGTGTGTGAAGCCTGAATTTTAAGGAGCCTCTAGGATGCTGGAGATTCTAGGAACATGACATGTCTGCTGGCAGAAGCCAAAGAAAAGGAGTGGAGCCTGCACAGAGCAAACCCTTGTATTGAAGGTTGTAGGTGTAGAGACACCCAAGCCTGTTGATCTCAGATGGTGACATCATGAACCTCTATACCTGCTCTGCTCAGATGGGAGCCATTCTGCCACACCTTCTCAATCATGGCGGACTGCAGGCTCTGAGAGAGTGAGCCAGAATAGATCCTTCTTCCCTTCATTAGCTTCTGTCAGGTATTATCTCACAGACAGTGAAAAGTAACAAATGTGTCAATGCCTACTCATACATAGTCCTTTTCTATGTTTTCTGCATGGAGTAGCAGCACGGTGAGTTTGCCACCCGCACCTCTATGAATATACGAGCCACTCAGAGTGTGCATTGCTCCTGCAGAGGGGACTGGAGTTGGTTCCCAGCACTCACACTAGGCAGCTCACAGCCACCATTAATTCTAGTTCTAGTGGCCTCCTCTGGCCTCTGTGAGCACCTGCACTCCCAAGAACACACCCATGTGGCCTGGAGAGATGGCTCAGTGGTTAAGAGCACTGATTGCTCTCCCAGAGGTTCTGAGTTCAATTCCCAGCAACCACATGGTGGCTCACAACCAGTGTACTCACATACATAAAAATAAATAGTTTAAAAAAAATAACATACCCATGTGCAAACACACACACACACACACACACACACACACACACACACACACGTGATTAAAATATAAAACAAAATCTTAAATAATAAAATGGTTTTAAAGCTAAAAAAAATACAAGGCGAGCCGCTAAGTGGAAGCCTGGTGGGAGGAATTGTAGACTCCCTATATTCTGAAGGATCTCCGTCCAGTAACCCATCCGTAACTCAAGCAGCTCCCCAGTGCAAATCAGTGCTTCCTACAAGTGCTTCAGACCGTCTTCCTCGCCTGCACACAATCGCATGCGTATCTATAGTGTCTTTATTCACAGTACAACACAAGGTGGGGCTATTCAGGAACTGGTTCAATAAGACAGATAACAGAAAACTAAGAAGGGGGCACCCACTGGCAAACTGGCGCAGCCTGGGAAGGTCGTGGGTTTTGAAGAGAGGTGGGAAACAAGAACATGTCTTAAAATAGTGACAACTTCCCTACCGGCATGCCTCTTTCCCCATTTTGTCCCCGCTCCCATAGCCAGCCCACATTTGGAGATCTGGAGGATAGGTGGCAACAGAGCAGAGGAATGAGAGATTCTCCCATGGGCCTTTGAGTTTCCCTCATCTGGGGTAATGTCAGGAGCAAAGGGAAGGTCCCCCCACTGCAGTTTAACAATGGTGGCTTTCTGTACACTGTCAGTTCACCATGGCAGAAGATTTTAGTGCTGGTCACGCAATGTATCTACAGTGATTATTCTACTATATTTATTTACATCAGCATATCACATCACAGTCAAATATATACCATTAACAAAAACGAGAGGGCAAAGTTCTTCCACAGCATGCGGGGCTCGAGGGAGAGGACATGACAGAAATACAGGTTGGTGGCAGGTGGCAGGGGGCTCTTCCTCAGCCTGGCTCCCACTGCAGCTTTGGGGAGGTGAACCCTGGTGGACTCTCAAAGCAATGGAAACAATGTGGGGTGGGATGATAGCAAGAGATGACTGTCAGTCCCTCCGCTGAGAGACCCCCCCTCCACCTCATGTGGTTGGCTCCTTATGCTTCAGAGTTCAGGAGGATGCTGTCTCCTGGAGATGGCCTCACAGCTCTTACCATGCAAATCTATCCTGCCTCACTTCAGCCGAGTTATTTTTCTACAGCCTCTGGCATCTACTGAGGCTCTTGTTTTAGTTTATTGGTTTCTTCTCTGTTTCTCCTAAGGCTGTGAGTCCAGGGACAAGGACTCTCACATATACAGCCATGATTCCAGTGCCCAGAAAGTACTGGGCACCTGGAGGGTACATGTCTGAAATGAAAACTGAGCCAGTGGATGATGACTACTGTGTTTTAATTTGACCACCACTTGCTGTGTGGGCTTGGGCATATTGCTTCTCTACTCTTGGTCTCGTCTCCCTCTCTGAACTAGAAGGAAAGCGAAGGTGTCTGGTGCCTGGCGCTGGTCTGCCAAGAGGCATGAACATTAGAGGAAGTCATTAGTTGCCTGGATTCCTGCTCATAGGCCCCGCTTTCCTCTTCCTGAAAATCAAGATGATGCCCACTCACCTCAGGCCCCCAGCCCTTCTCTTCTTACAGCATGGGATAAGCATCCACCCCTGATTTCCTAAAGCAGGAGGATGCAGATGTGTGTGGGCCAGCAGGAAGCTCAGGGAGAGGATATCTGTGCTCAGCATACTGCACTCCAGGCCCAAGCTCCAGGCTCCAGTCCTAAGAACCTCAAGGGGATGGAAGGAGTCCAGACCAGAAACCAAATGGCCATTCATAGACACACATAGAAGAGCCTGTGAGAGTCTCAGAACCCCTCTATTATCCAGAGCTGCTCAGAGCTAGCAGCTTGCTGTTAATGATAAACAGTTCCCCTCACCTCATGGAGGAGTAGGGATTTTCCCCAGACAGAATGACCATAAACAGGTTTGTTTATTCTGCTCACATTTTAGTAGCATTGGTTTTTTTTGTCTCTTGCATTTTCATACTCATTTTTTAAATGGCATTGTCTAGATCTGTAACGACAAAGATAGAAACAACAAAAGCAAAACAAAAGCAAGCACCACTAGAAACTCCTCTGGGGTATTCAAATCTGTCAGTTTATTTGAGGGAGAGTTTTATATTTGACATAGTATGTATTTATTATATATATAGTTATATGCATGTGTATATATGCTATAGTACATAGTATATATAAACAGTAGACAGTATATATTTACTATGCTGAGTCTCCCAATCCATGGACATAGTATGCCTCTCCAATTACATGCGTCTTTGACTCTTTTATTAGACTTTCACAGTTTTTAGCATACCAATTTTACACACAGCTATATTTATTCAGGAGTGCTTTTTTGTAGCACGAATATAGCAACCACACTGTATTTTAACTTTTTAAAATGTTTTAGTGTGTGTGTGTGTGTGTGTGTGTGTGTGTGTGTGTGTATGTGTGTGTACGCCATAGTGTGTATGTAGAAGTCAGAGGACAGCCTGAGAGAGTCAGCTCTCCCTTCCACGTTGTAGACCCCAGGAACTGAACTTAGGTCATCAGGTTTGATGACAGTTGCCTTTACCCACTGAGCTACCTATCTCATTGGTCTATGTTGTTCATAGTTAATATGACTGTTGGGTGTCACCAAAATGGCTCAGTGAGTAAAGGCACTTGCTATTAATCCTGATGACTTGAGCCATTTCCCAGGTTCTTCTGCTTTTTGTTACTACAACAGAAGTCCAAAGGCAATCAACTTATAAAGAAAAAAGGCTTATTTTGTTTCAAGGTTGCAACGGTTCACATCATGGTGAGACTGCTCAGTGCAGCAAAACTGCTCACCTCCTGGTGTGTGCTATGGTTGAAATTGAGTGTTGATTTGACAGAATCTAGAACCACACAGAAGACAGGTCCCTGGGCACGTCCATCAGGAGTTGGACCAATTACATTAGTCCCTGGGCATGGCTGCGAGGGATTATCTATAATGCATTAGTTGAGGTTGGAAGACCCACCCTAAAAGTCAGGCAAAAAGAAAAATAGGAAGCAGACCACAGCCTTTGCTGGTTCCTGACTCCTGACTTCAGCTAAGATGTGAGCAGCTGCCTCCAGCTCCTGATGGCAGGGTATTCTTCCATGATCTACTGTACCTGGGAACTGAGCAAAAAACTATTCACATTTAAAAACATATGCTTCCTGGGGGTAGTGCTCTCTGCTCTTGCAGGGTAATTCTATTCAAACTTCTTTTTAAAGATTAGTTTTTGAAACTGTCTTACTAATTAAAGGGTTTCCATAAAGCTCTTACATGCCCCCTTAGCTCTGTCAACACACCCACTTCCCCTCCCCCACCCTTTCTCATTTATTCCTTCAGCCTCCAAGAAGGAGCTGGTAGGGGTGGCGTAGGAGGTGGGTGAAAATGAGCAATAAGGGTGTAGATGACTTTCCTCTTCAAGCCTCTGTTTCTCCCCCATGCACAATGCAGATGCTACCCACATGTAGGCATGGATTGGCCCTAAGCACACAGACCCACCTCAGTGCCACCAGTATACCTTAAAACTGCCCTGGCCTCTCTGCTGGTTCAGAAGGACCAACCCCTTAGGCAGCAAACCCATCAGTCTAACATGAGTCTCCCCTTGCTGCCCTTTGTGTACATGTGGACTGAAGTCCTGCTATCATCATCTTTAGGAATGAAATATACAATCTCTGCTCAGAACACTGAACTCATTCCCAGCCCAGAGTTTGTGGTTCTCTCTTTGGAAACACCCTTCTAGATCTTCCCCTGGCTGCTTCCTCCTCCTCCCTAAGAGGATTCCCCTTAACAGATGGTCTTCATGGTACTGTCCAGTCCCTCTCTGCCTTGGACCACAGAAGTCAGCTCATAAGGATTAAATCGCAACATGAGTTCTGGAGGGTTTAAGCTATATTGAAGCCATGGCACCTTTGACATGTGCTCAGCTCCTGGGGCCCCCAGACTGGATATCCTCTGTACCCAAACAGCTGTTAATTAGCCGATTCTTGTTCATGGTTGCCCTCCTGGAACGCTGAGCAGACTCTGCCAGTGCTTGCCAGAGACACGAATGAATGAATGAATGGACAACACCATTGGAGGTGACTGGAGGAGTGGCAGATGGAAGAGGCTGGGTGTCAGGGTGTTAAGGAAAAAGCCCAGTATGTGCCTGGCTGGAGGCCAAGGGTGACAGCAGTGACCTGGCTGCCTCTGCAGGGCTGACCAGCTGGGTGGCAGCTGGGATGGTGGGGAAGCAGCACAGTGGGTGAGGAGAAAACAAGTCCCTTATTTATTGTGGGGAATAAATATCAGATTGTGCACAAACCCTTCTTGCCACCAAGACCTATGATGTGCCAGGGACTAGAGTTCTCTCTCTCTCTCTCTCTGAACTGGCCTCACCCCAGCTGAGACACGCCATCTTCTAGGCCTGCCCACCCTGCCTAGGCATGGCCACCTGGTCCCTGCTGTGACCCTCTGACATCAGTCACGTCGGCTTCTTTACCCAGGTCACCTTCTGTGGACACTCCCTGCCCAAAGCCAGTTCTCTAGTGGCATTTTCTTCGCCCTCTGTACTGTACTGGGCCCCTAGGTCTCCACTGTCATGCCTGCCTGGCCTCCTCCTCTTGATGTCTGGGCACTCTTGTCAGGCCACATCCCTCTCCTATCCCAGTCCTGTGGGTCTGGTATTAGTATGGTGACCCCTCCCTGTAGATCTGTCCTTCAAGCTGGGCTCCCTGCTCCTGGCTTATTGCCCCCACTCCTCTCCTTCCTTCATGTATGTGTTCATGTTCATCTCTCTCTCCCTCCTTCT
The DNA here is from genome assembly GCA_028551405.1 of Uromys caudimaculatus. NCBI lineage: Eukaryota > Metazoa > Chordata > Mammalia > Rodentia > Muridae > Uromys > Uromys caudimaculatus. The sequence continues at coordinate 66,531,277 of CM052710.1, forward strand.
CCCCTTCTGTCTCTCTCTCTCCCCCTCCCTCTCCTGCCTCTCTCTCCCCCCCCACCGTGTGTGTGTGTGTGTGTGTGTGTGTGTGTGTGTGTGTGTGTGTGTGTGCCCATGTGCCCGTGAGCATCAGAGATCAGCATCTTCCTCAATTGCTCTCCACCTTATTTTTGAGACAAGGTTTCTCACTGAGTCTGAAGCCATTGATTTTGAGACAAGGTTTCTCACTGAGTCTGAAGCCCATTGATTTTGAGACAAGGTTTCTCACTGAGTCTGAAGCCCATTGACTTGGCTACATTGGCAGCCAACAAGCCCCAGGAATCCTTCCCAGTGCAGAGATTACAGACGTGGCCTTCTCACCTGGCTCATTTATGTGGGTGCGGGGGGACGCGATCCTTATGCTTATGTAGCAGCATATGTCACCAGTGGAGCTATCTTACCAGCCTCTTGCTACCCACTCTGCCTTCTCACAAGCTTTGATATCTGGGGAGCTGGCTCATTCTATCTGAAGCATCCTTGTCCTGCAAAGACCTGAATAGGAGGATACTGTTGAGTTGTTCCACTGGGTAGGGAGATGGATGAAGGCTACAGTTCCATGTTCTAGGATGTAGGAACCAAATGTGGGGCATAAGCCATTGTCCCCCATAATAGACCCCATCCTAGTTAGTGCTACTATTGCTATGACGAAACATGACCAAAAGCAACTTGGGGTGGAATGGTTTCATTTGGCTTACACTTCCACATCATAGTCCATCACTGAGGGAAGTCAGGGCAGGAACCTGGAGGCAGGAGCTGATGCAGAGACCATGGAAGGGTGCTGCTCACTGACTTGCTCGCCATGGCTTGCTCAGCCCACTTTCTTATGGAACCCAGGACTGAGGGATGGCTCCACCCACAGTGGGCTGGGCCCTCCCACATCAATCACTAATTAAGAAAATGCCCTACAGGCTTGCTCACACTCCAATCTTACAGAGGCTTTTTTTCAATGGGAGTTCCCTCCTCTCAGAAGACTCTAGTCCGTGTCAAAGTGACATAAAATTAGCCAGCACAGATCCCTATAGCCTTTCCTCAGTTTCAGCATAAGATCTTCCTGGGAAGCAAGACCCTACTGGAACCATTTTCAGAGGTGAGGTTTCTGAGCCTCAAGAGCCTGGGATGCTCAGTCCCCAACTCCCTGCCCCCATCCCACCGTGAACACCAAAAAAGACAAAGAAGACCCAAAATGGAGTATGGGAGCTAAGTGTAGAAGGGGTGCTGGGCACGAGGCAGCCGGAACAGTGGCTTTGGTTCTAGATTCTGAAGACTAGTGGGAAGGGAACCTCAACAAGACCACAGTCTTCCTCCTTACAACTCTGGGACTCCAACGAAACTCAGGAGGAGAGAACCAGAGACCTTGCCTCTGACAAGCAGAGCCTGCCTCAGGATGGTGTCTGCAGTGTTTACCTCTCTTGGGATGTCCATTCCACCCGAGGGTATCACTGTGTGGGTACTTGCTGTCAATGCTGGGGCTTGGCCTCTTGCTGCAGGTCAGCTGAACCACCCTGAGCATCTGCATCCCAGTGACAGGCACCCTAAAGAGATGCTGCCCACCCACCCCCCTCCTCCAGAGTCTAGGGCAAAAATAGCCGATTCCATCTCCAAGTGTCTGTGTGAGTCACCCACACCTCCTGACAAACACCTCTCGGGCTCTTTCCAGAACGGGGAGCATCAGGCAAAAATAAACACTTTAGTTTTCTTCTGCAGGCTGTGGGAATCATTTCTAAGAGTGAGTTTGTGAGACAAACTTTGGGTGAGGTCTCAAGGGCCTGCTTCATGGAGAGGGGCAGAGTGTGAGCCCATGGGGGCTGGGGGAGTGTCTTCCCACTGACTAGCTTCGGAACAGCCACCTCTACTTCCTGGGTCTCATATTATACATATTTAAAGTGGAGCCAGGAGTCGAAGAGGGTCACTATTCCATCAGTGGGACCCTGCTCTATTCATGTCAGCCAGTAGTGGACCAAGGAGAACCAGGAGGACAACTTCTGTGAAGAGACATTAAGAACAAAACAGCCACTGGATATCTCAAGCCTGACCCAGCAATTCAGGGCCTCTCATGCCCACCAGCTGGCTGGCTTTCTCCCCAGCCTGCTCTCTCAGAAGCCACCCCTGATAAGGATCTCTAGGCCTGTGCTGCTGTTCATTGCTCTTCCTGGGGCCTTGGCCTCTGCTGAGCTCAGACTCCAGGCTCCAGCTGAGTGTTATCCTGAGCTGGTGTCCACTAACTTCCTAAGGCACTGGGGTATACGTTGGGGAACAGAGCTGCAGGGGTCCCCTAGCAGATCTGACACTGAATCCACAGCAGCTGTATCTTCGAGATGGAGTCTACATACTGACTCTACTCACACTGTCCCACAGAGCCACAACCTAGGCATGAGGGCACAGCCATCTGTTCGGGCCTCTTGGCCAGCATAGAGCCAGGTCCCCACCTCCTTTTCTCTAGAATCCCTGCCTAGGGTTGCATCCAAGCTGGGGCCCACTCAACATTTCCTAGCTACCCAGAGTGGTACCCTCTCCACTTCTAGCTTTCCCAGTTGTCCCAGTGTTCAATTCCAGCTCCTTCCTCTCTCCACATCTCTACACAAACCACACTGTCTTCCCGGAATGTCCTCCCTTGCCAGTTGGCCTGGAAGAGGCCCTTCAGGTTCAACTCATGCTCTTTCCTCTTAGGAAGCCTGCCTCATCTTTCATCCCGGAGGCCACAGCTTCTTTCCTGAGCTGTGCACAGTCCTTTGGGTAGCTTTGCCTTTTGACTGGTACTGCTACTTCCTGGCTGGTTCCCTAGCCTGCTCCCTTACTCTTGCATCCCCTGAACCAGTTCTGGTAGGTGATTGCTAAGTGCATCCTGATGGTGACTCCAGATGAGTGAACCTAAGGCTAACAACACACTGGCCTTAATGCTACCCTTTTCCTATTGACTTACTGGCCTTATTTACCACTGGTGCCTTTCATGACAGTGTATCTATCTGCTCTCCTTGGAGAGCTAGGGCATTGGCTAAATCAGGCACACGCCTGGTAATGTCTGTTGGCAATAGCTGAGTGGTCTGCCTGTAGCCTGGGGGAGCCACCGCCACACTGCCCCTGTCCCTGCACACTGTTAGTCTACACTGCTAGTTTTCATCTTATGACATCTTCTACGGCTATCCAAAGTCTGGGTCAGGAAGGTACACTGAGGCAAGTGTTCTGGACTTGAAGACACACCAGAGATGAGATTCTTTCAGCGACTTCAGTTGTTCAGGCAGAAGTGAACACACAGACGTCACTCCTTGAGACTTTTTCTTTCAGCTAGAGATATCTGTCAAAGGTTCAAAAATCTTAAAAGTAATGAAGAATTAAGAATCAAAAATAATTTCTATTTCTCCCCTAGTTCTGGAAAATTGAGGGAATGGGTTAAAACCTGTGGGGGGGTTTATTGTTGTTTTTTGTTCGTTTGTTTGTTTTTCTCATAGTGGTGATTTGTGGCTTGAGTTCACAAGTGTGGGGAGCCCAGGTACACAGGGTGGGCTTAGAAAGTTGGGGAATTGTGAACCATCTGTGACAAGCTGGGGTGGAGCCTGAGAATCCCACCCTCTGAAGGATTCAGAGCAGGTCTTAGTGGAGGCAGGTCTTACTGGTATCTCTAGAGACGGTGGAAATCAGTACCAAACGGCCAGCATGGGGCTCAGGCCATATGGCGTGGGCTTGCACAACACCGAGACACCAAATAAGATCCGAAATAGCTGAAAATAACTCTGAAAAGCGAGGAGCTGCTTTGAATATTTGTCATTTTTGCTGGAAGAGTAGGCCCTCGTGGCTGAACTTTAACAAATTTGTCACCGTCTTTTCTGGAAAGGACAAGAAAGATGAAGTCATTGGTAGTGTGTGATAAAACAAAGAAACATAGTGTCTCCTCTGCCTTCCCTGAGAAAAGATAAGCACTCAGAGAAAGGGCCCTTGTTAGAAAAGCTGAGAAGACGTGTGTGTGTGTGTGTGTGTGTGTGTGTGTGTGTGTGTGTGTGTATACAGCCCCACCCCGAGAAGCTCCATACAGAATTCTAGGCTCAGTCCCCTTCCTAGGTTACAGTCTCTAGAACAGAGAGGCCATTATCCACAGCCAACACCCAGTGTGTTCACAAAGACACCACCACCAACCTCCTTCCCTCCAGTTTGCTGCTAAGGATTTTAAAACATGTTAATATGTGTTGAAATGAAGCTGATACACCATTCCTCCCACCATAAGAGATGTACAACTCAGTGTCTTTTGGTATTGTCTTGGGTTTCTCTCTGATTGCTCAGGGACATTCCTAGGCATGTCTAAAACCACCGTGTCTTGATTATTATAGTTTTCAGTGTGTGTGTGTGTGTGTGTGTGTGTGTGTGTGTGTGTGTGTGTTTGTGTGTTCATGTGAGTGTACATATGTGTGGAGGCCAATGGTTATCTTTGGGAGACATCCTTCGAGTTTCACGCACCATTCTTTTTGAGACAGTTTCTCACTGGCTCATCAACTAGGCTAGCTTGTCTGGCCAGGAAATCCCAGGGATCTGCCTGTTTATGCCTCTCAGCCCTGATAGTAAAAGTGCCCATCACCACATCCAGCTTTTTGTTTGTTTTGCAAGACAGGGCTTCTCTGTGTAGCCCTGGCTGTCCTGGAACTTGCTCTGTAGACTAGACTGGCCTTGAACTCACAGAGATCCGCACCATCACCACCCAACTCACCCAGTTTTTAAGGGGCTTGATTGGCTTGCAAGCAAAGGGGCTGGAGTCCCATCACAGAGCACCCAGTCTTTTCCACCAGTTTTGTGTGCTTTATAGTAAGTTTGCAAGTTAGGAAGTGTGGCTACCCAACTTTGTTTTTCATTCAAGAGTTGGTTATTTGGACACCCTTGAATTTCCATATGAATTTTAGGGTCATCTTGTCAAAATTTCCAAAGAACTCCTCCAAGGCTGTTTACGAGGGTTGTGTAAAACCTACAGGCGATTTGGGGAATATTGCCTCCCTAACAAGATCATCGCACGGTGCTGGAACTCCAGGGGTTCTGCCACTCCTTTAGATATTCTCCAACGTAACTTTTTTTAATGCTGTTTTACTTTTTGATAATCTCATTTTCCTCTTTATGTGTACTTTATAATTGATTCTAATATTTGATTCATTCAAGATAATTGTACATGTTCATGGGATATAATGTGAAGTTTCCATATATGTAATTATCAAATGAGGGTAGCTGCCATATCTATAGGCTTAAGTGGATATCATATTGCGGTGAAAATACTTAAAAAATGTTCTCTTGCTGCAAGGCAGTTGTGTTGCCATCTGCATTTCACAGAAAGGGAAACTGAGGCATACAGCAGGAACGTCTTCTAAGCACCGGCTATGGACTTAGACTAGTAATAGGTTTTGTGCATCTTTGGAAAATGAGTTTGGGGTTTCCTGGAGGTGAGGTCTCTGTTTCTGACTGGGTGGGGCAGGGGATAGATTCCCAATTCCTGAATAGTCCTTTGATCTGAAAAGCCTTAGATTTGGGTCCCTCACATGTGCTGTGACCTGAGTCAGGCTGAGAGACTGGCTTTGGGCTCAGGGACCTTCAGAGTACTTCATTTCATTGCCTGTGGGCTGAAGGAGCCAGCCAGTTCAGGAACACTCCCTGGGGCTGAGCACTCCCAGCGCCATGCGCCCTGTTAATTACATTTTAAAATGAGTGTTTAGCCTCACCATGATATCTGAGGGCTCAAGGGTAAAATGTGCTAACTACATGCTTTTTAAAATGCATTACAATAAACACCTACTAATGACTGAAGACAGTGACTGATGTGGCATTATTGTATCTGGTTCTTAGCCTGACCCAGAAAGGCAGCAGTGCTCACCAACAAAGGGCTGGAAGACAAACAGCTGCTAGGGTAGATTTTAGACCTTGGTGGATTACAGTCTCTGAAGAGGATGCCCTTAGCCTGGGTCTCAGTGCAGCAGGTGGGCCCTAGCAGCAGAGGCAGAAGCCAAAGCAGCCCTCCCCACTCTTTGCAGGCATTTTGGCAGATAGACAGTCCCCTGGAGGGCATTTGATTCAGCCATGCTAAGTGCTCACTTTAATCTTGCAAAGACGGGGCCTCACCCAGGTCCATCAATCCTGTCATCAGAATAATGACTTCCGGCCACATCTCTGCAGCTCTGGGCTCAGCACGGGGCCTCTGGTCAGCTCAGGAGTCATCTATCACACCCAGCCTGCTCTGCCTGGACAGAAAAGCTGGGATGGGAGGGCCGTTGTGTGGGCTCAGCTGAGCTGCACCAGTAATAGAGGGTCCTGGCGTGTGTGTGTGTGTGTGTGTGTGTGTGTGTGTGTGTGTGTGTGTGTGTATTTCCAAAATAGATTCAGCAATGATAGAATTTAAAAACACCACAACTCTAGAGATGCCAGCTCCTTGCCATTGGGCAGGGGACAATCCTATCTACCAGTCCTGGCTTCTACATAGCCCAAGGCCTGGCCTCTGACTCTTGCCTCACCTTAGCCAACCTGGCCTCTTAAAGAGGAGTTCAAGGGCAAGCAAAGGAATTCCAAGGAAGGTAATTTTAATAGTATGTGTGGAATTGGAGTGGCAGGCAAGACCCTGACATGGATACAGAGGCACAGCTAAATAGTTACTTCCAGAAACATCTTCTAGGAGAAGATGCATTCAGAGTCCTCCGTGCCCGCTCTGCCTGCTCGTCCCCTTCCCAGCCTGCCTTTGTCACTTATTATTCAAGCTGAAATTACTGAGTGGCCCTGCTGTTCTCCAGCAGTTTCCCCAAGGAAACAGGCTGCTAATTGTCTCTACTTTTAGCCTCCTTTAAGTTTCAGCAATGTAGGCTCTCAGAGCACGCCACTGCTTGAACCTCCCAGGCAGGCTGCAGGAAACACAGCACAGAGTGAGGCTGTGTGGGGTGAGCCCTGTGTATCACGGAAGGAACCTAACTTGCCTCTGGGTCCCATGCCAAGCCTCGGCCCTGCTGCAGCTGCCCAGGGTCACAGTCTCTATGGCTTCTGCCTGCCCAGCATCTGTTCTTCCTCTAGACAACAGAACTACTTGTCCTTCCTATCTGGTTTAAGGCAGGCAGAACACAAAGTCCCAATGGCCAAGTTGTTTCCTGGGTCTGTGAGTCTGAGATGGACATGAGGCCCAGGCTTCGGGTATTTCTTTGGACTGTGAGAGCAGAGCCTCTCTCCTCTGCTAAGGTCAAAGGGAAGAACAGGAGGGAGAGTGAAGCTATTGTACCTTGTTGGGAAAGTCAAGAATCAGACAGGCTGAGACCAGCCTGTCTTACATGCAACCATTCCTGAAGTCCACTCTAGATGTCATTCACAGACATGAACTTATGAAGCAAGCAGGTTTTCCCTTTGTGCTTAAGTTTGTTTGAGTCAGGTTTCCACACTTGTAACAAAATCCTAATGGCCAGGCTCTAGAGACCAGCATGTTTTTGGAAAGCACTGCTCCCATCCGGTGGGGGCTACATGGAGTCAGGTTTGGGCTGTGCGAAGTTGTCTTAACCTGTTTTCTGTTCCTATAACAGAATACCCATGACTAAGTAATTGATAAAGAAGAGTTTATGCTGGCTCATGCTTCTGAAGGCGAAGTCCAGGAACATGGGTCTGCTTTGCCTCACGGTGGGAAAGAGGAGAGAGGTGGGACACGCACAAAAGACAGATTTTCATGGGCCGCCTTGCTCTATACCTGTTCTTGTGACCATGGATTCACTGAAAAAGGTTATTCCGGGCTGCTAGAATACTGTTACACTCTCCGTGAGGATGGACCCTTGTAACCCAAACACTCCTCAAAGGTCCTCCCATCTTCTCAGACTGTTGCATCAGGAATCAAACTGCAATGCTAGTGTGCATGTGTCTGCCGTGGAGGTACATGTGTGTGTGCATGGAGAGTACAGGTGTGTGTGTGCATGTTGGGGTCAGAGGGCCGAGGGTACAGGTGTGTGTGTGCATGTTGGGGTCAGAGGGCCGAGGGTACAGGTGTGTGTGTGCATGTTGGGGTCAGAGGGCCACATCAGGTGTCTTCCTTAATTGCTCTCCACATTGCTCTTTTAAGACAGGGTCTCTCATTGAACCAGGATTCAGCAGGACTGGCTGGCTGACAAGCCCCAGGGACCCTCCTGTCTCTGCCTGCCCAGATCTGGGATTACAGGTATATAATGTTGTGCGTAGCTTCTCTTTCCATTTATTTATGAAATGTGTGTGTGTGTGTGTGTGTGTGTGTGTGTGTGTGTGTGTGCTCGCGCGCGCACATGCTTGCATGTGCCATGTTAAATGTGTGGAGCTCAGGGGACAACTTGTGAAAGTTGGTTCTCTCTTTCTGCCATGAGAGCCCAGGGGATCAAACAGATAGGTCATCAGACTTGGTGGCAAGCACCCTTACGTGCTGAGTCATCTGGCTGGTTTGGATCTTTTTAAAATTAATTAACTAATTAATTAATTAATTAATTAATTAATTTTAATGTGAATGCTGGTGACCCAAACTCAGGTTTTCATGCTAATGCAGCAAATACTTTATTGACTGAGCTATCTCCTAGCCCCTCAACATGAGTTTTTAAGGAAACCCACCAGAGTCAAAGCACAGAAGAAATGCAGTGGCTTCATACAGGTTCATCAGAGGGAAAATTTGGGGTCCTTGCTGGCTGTGGGGTCCTGGGGAGGCCACTTTCTCTTACATCATCTGTAAAATGGGCCTAATGACTCTACCTCACAGGCTTACGTACAGAAGTGACTTCTGGTCTAGAGCTTAACAGCAGGAAGGACCATGGGATGAATCCTGGGAGCAGGGAAAGGTGTGCACGTGGGCTCGTGGGAGAGGAAGGAGAGGGTAGGTGAGTCTGGGGTGCAAAGAGGAGAGCAAGCTGAGCAGAGCAACATCATTATGGCTGGAACAAGGTGAGAGAGGACCCTCACCAGGAGGCAAGGGCGAGCGTGGAAGTGGCTTTGATCAAAGCCACAGAGCAGCCTTGGAATGAAGAATGGGCAGTGGTTAGAGGGAGAGTCTTGGTCTGGAATGAACTGGACTTAAGGGGGTAACAAGAAAGAGCTGCAAGCTGGAAAGATCAGAGGATAACACCCTGGGTCGTGCTACTGTTTGGATGGAGCTAGGGATCACTGATGATCCCGAGTCCTTGGCCCCAGGGTCAGAGCAGGATATTTCCCTTAAGGACATCCCCTATCAGGCCCTACCCTTCATAACACATTGATAAAATTAGCCTCTTGATCGTCTAGTTACGTCTCAATGACTGGTTTAAACAGCTGGGGTCCAAGCCTTCAACACATAAACCTTTTAGGGGACGTGAAATGCCATGTTCACCTTTCAGTTAAGGGAGACTACAAAAGAACTGGAATGGGCTGGGAGAGGTGTGAGCCACAGGAGGGAGTCCTGAAAAAGGAGGGATCTTGGCGGTTCACTGAAAGTGCTTAATGGGTCAGAGAGGAAGAAGCTGGTCAGTGGACCAGGGTTGCAGTCAAGGAAGAGGAGCTGAGGGCACAGAGAACCCCAAAGTCTGATAATCTCAGGCTTTGAGGGTCCCCCTCCTCCAGAGCTCTGTAGAATAGCACGGAAGCAGAAGCCAGCTGGAACCGATACCATTGAGCCTGGACCCGGTGATTATCCTGAGGATCTAATTCAGAAAGAAGGCAGCCAATGCAGCAGCTGTCAACTGCAAAAAACCAGACCACAGCACTGAGCAGTGAGAAGTGGTCAGTCCAGCTATGGGTGTTGGGTAGGCAAGTGAACAGCCCACAGCTGTGGAAGGAACACAGGAGCCTGAGGCAGAATGGCTGAACAGATCACCGAGAAAAACCAAACCGGCCAGGGTATGCTTAGGACAGAATCTTCACGACAGAAAAACCTGCACCTCCATGCAACCCAGAGAGAAGACCAGAGGCGTCTTCAATTACCTGGGTGTGGGAGGTGAGAGCTTTGTTTTCTGGGTTACCCCCATCTGCATTTCTGCCTTTTCCTCCAACAATGAGATTGTATCATTTCATACAAACAGAAAATAGAAAGGCACTCTCAGTTTAGAGAAGGAGGGAGGGACACACAGAAAGAAAGACAGAGACAGAGAGGAGACAGAGAGAGGGAGAGAGGCAGAGAGAGAGAGAGAGAGAGAGAGAGAGAGAGAGAGAGAGAGAGAGAGAGAACAAGGGAAGGTGGAGGGGTGATGGAGGTGAGACAGCCTGCTGATGCTGAGACTTCACGCAGCTCTGGGGGGAAGCCAGGCAGCCAATTACTCTAAAAGGCAGCAGATGTGGTTTCCTCTCCCTCCAGCCACTTACTCTGCAGAGGTAATAATGCGTCGGAGCATTTAGGGCGCATTTGAGTATGACAAAGAGCAGGGATGATGGATTCCAGGCCATTTGTCAAAGCAGGAGTTGGCATGAAAGGTAGCCCCCTCAGCTACCTCACAATTACAGCTACCCCGGGCGCCCTCTTTTCTGAATCCAGTGCCCAATCACACCTGCCCTTTGCTCTGAGCTCCAGGGCTCAGGTAGTCGGAGCACTAACCGGCAAACTGTACCGTACTTTATAGTTTTCAGAGTCAGGCTGAAATGCACACCCTGCCTTAGAGTTTGCAGAATCTGGCTGCCTGTGCACCCTTTTACAGTGTATACCCTCAACCTAACACTATGTCGCATTTATAGGGTGCAGTGACAGACGGACAGGAGATGCTACTCTCCTGGGTCCTGGGTCTCTTCCTACAAACTTAAGGAACTAAGTCTCTGTCCCAGACTGGCCACTGGGCTACTGCAGGCTATGGATGACAAACCCATGCACCTGTAGTACCTCTGGTCCCATTTTCAGACTCAGTTGTTTGTATGAAGATTTTTTTACTGAAATATAATCTAGAGCCTGGGATGCACATCTGAACGAGTCAGCTAGGTCAGTTCTCCTGATGACATGACCATACTCAGGTGAGCAGCACACACACTAGAAAACAGAAGTTTCCAGCTGTCTGCAAACCCTTATGCTGGTGTCCCTTTATACTAAGGGCTGAGTTCCAACCAAGAGGAGACATGAGTAAGCTGCTAGGCCACACCCACCTGCTGGGCCACGCCCATCTGGGACTCACACAGGAATCAGAACTTTTTCTTACCAAAATATGTGTCAAGGATCCCTAATCCAGAAATCTGAACTGCTCCAAAATCTGAATTCTTTGTGTGTCAACATGAAGCTTCAAGTGGAGATGCCCCACTCTGGAAAGTGCATACATTAGTAGTAATATTGGCTAGCGTTGCCTCCAGGCTGCGAGTTCAAGTTCTATATGAAATATCAGTGACTCTTGTGTTGGACTTGGATCCTATCCACAAGATATCCCACTATGGAAGTGGAAATGTTTCAAAATCTGAAAACAATTGGAAATTGGAAATACTTCTGGGTCCCAAGTATGTGGGATAAGAGACACCCCACTTCTGCCCTTTAACTATAATTGACCATTTGAAGCAAATAATTACAACATAGTGTGGGGTTTACAGATACCTGGACTAGAGTAGGTGATGGTAGCAACACTGTGAAGGCTGGATTGTGTCTCCTACACAGAAGATCCACCGAAGTCCCAGCCCCCACTACCTCAAAACAGGGTCTTCTTTGGAAATAGAGTCATAGCTGTCGTGAATCCTCAGGATGAGGCCAGATTAGAGACCTTCAGAGAAATGGAACATCTGAGCACACAGGCACACAGAGGGAACATCCTGTGACAGTGACAAGAGCCTGGAGTACTGAGACTTCACGTCAAATAACACAAAGAATCCCAGGGCAGTCACTGGAAGCTCAGGGGAGGTTCCGGGGCACCAGAACTCTGTCACCTTTTAAATATAATTTATTTTTTAAATTATATGTATAGTACATGTATATACATGTGAATACAGGTACCCACAGAGGCTAGACGAGGACCCCAGATTCCCTGGAGTTGGAATTACAGGTGGTTGTGAACTTGGATGCTGTGAACTGAACGAGGGGTCCTCTATAAGAGCAACGAATGCTCTTAACCACTTGACCATCTCTAGTCCCTACAGTCAGTCATCTTGCCTTTGGTCTTTGTGCTTCTGTAACCATGAGAGAACATATTTCTACTGCGTTAGGACATCCTGGTTGACACACTTTATTAGGGCAGCCATAGGAAACAGACTCATGTGCAAAGGCTGGGAGCCTTGGAAGTGCTGGCATAGGCTCACACGCCTTAGCAAGAAGGGCAGCATCGCTGGAGGATGAGGTGTGCAGAGCGGATGACGCTGCGGTGGGAGAATTCTAAGATGGCCCTAAGTCCCACCCTGGTGTGCTTGCATTACCCTTGTACTATCTTCTCCCCTTGAGTGTTGGCAGGAGCTGTCAGTGTGATGGATGTCACTCCTATGATTAGGTTATGTTCTCTGGCAAAGATGAAGGGAGTTTTGCAAATTGAATTAAGGCCCTTCATCAGTTGCCTGAGTTAATCAAGAGGGAGATTGTCCTCAGCAAACCTAACCTGATAAAATTTGAAGGAAAGTCTAGACTAAGGCTTTCTCATATCGAAGAAGCAGGTTGCCATAAATTCTGAAGCTACAAAAACATAAAACAAAATAAAAATGAATTATATCACAAGACAAATGAGCTTGGGAGGAGACCCTCGATCTCAGATGGGACTCAGCCCCAGTACCAGACTTGGAAGGTCCATAATGGAAGGACCTAGATAAACTGTGAACACCTGACTCTTGGAAACTCAAATAATAAATGAGTATTTTAATAATATTAAAGAGGAGATCACAAACCTGCAGGTGGAAATTTAAGAATATGGGACTTTGTGGGTGGGAGGGCGGGAGAGATATACACACAGGGCTCATATATGAAGTTCCCAGAAATAAAATTATAAAAATAAATAAGTAAGTAAATGTGTTTTGCATCTTTAAGGTTTGTGTTTGGGTAGCGCTTGTGTATTATGACCCTTACGCACTGAAACAGCATGATAAGGGGTAAAGTAAGCAATAAAGGACATTAGCTAGAACCACAAATACCTAACTAATCCAAAAGATGCTAGAAAAACAAGATAAAGAAACGAATGAGTAATAAAACAAATAAAAATAGATCAGAGGAGGTTGGAGAGATGGCTCCTCACAGCCACCAACAACCGCAGCGCTTGGGAATCCAATGCTCTCTTTTGGCACTGCAGGTACACACACACACACACACACACACACACACACACACACACACACACACATGCATGCACACTTTAAAAAATTAAATAAATCTTTTAAATGAAAAGTTTGGCAAGATGGCTGATTTACAGCAATATCAATAATTGCACTAAATGTAAATAGTCCACACTTCTCAATTATAAGGCAGAATTTTAAAATTAAATTAAAAAGTAAAAAATCATAAATTATTGCTATACCCTAATTTAAATGTTAAAAACACATATGCATTAAAAGCAAAAGACTAAAAAGAAAAGAAACACAGTATAAGATAAGTACTATGCCTATATTATTATATTCAGATCATATTTTGTACCAGAAAGTATTAACAAAAAGAAGACCACTTCATAATGACTAAGGGACATGTTCATAAACAGAAGATAACCAGCATAAACATGCATTCACCTAGTAACAGAACTTCAGGGGCTACAGAGAGGGCTCAGCAGCTAAGAGTTCGTGCGCTCTCACAGAGGACCCAAATTTGGTTTCCATCATCCATGTCGGGTGGCTCACAACGGCCAATAACTCAGCTCAGAGGATTGGACACATCTGGCCTCCACAGTCACCTGCACACACACACACACACACACACACACACACACACACACACACACATGTACACACGCACACATACACCCACATGCACACGCACACTCATATGAATGAATATTTTTAAATAATAAAAATAAATCTTAAAAAATTAAAATATATGAAGAACTGATAGAATGTCCAGAATATTAACAATAACAGCAAAACCAATAAAAATAGAGTACCTAGAGGAAAAAAATACAGGGAGAAAATATTTGTAACCATGAGGTAGGTAAAAATTTCTTAAATACTGAAGTGTGCTCAGAAATATTTTGATAGAGTAAGGACCCTTAAAATTAAAAGCTTCTACTGATCCTACTGATTTAGTCCACAATGGGGGAGAGAAAATCATGAATCAGGTATCTGGTAAAGATCACATATCCACGATATATATATGTGGGGCAGTGATCTGTGACAGGCAATCTGGCACCTGGTTGAGCACAGGGACCGGAAAACGTTATGCCAATGCTCCCAGGAGGCTTTTGGCTCCAGTCACGGTCACGTACCACCCCTCCTCAGGTAGAGGCGTGGCCACACAGCCCCAAGCCATCCCCATGAGACACCTAGAGGCTTAGTCACACCCCTTCCCAGTTACTATATCTGCCTCGCCTCTCCCAGAAAGGCAGAGGTACAATTCCATCCATGCCACTCTCCACAATGAAAATAAACGTCTTAGAATTATGGACTGTCTCTTCATCTGGAGCAGCAGTGGGAAGAGAGGGATCCGGCCCTTGATTAAGGAGCCGCGTCTAATCTCTTGCCAAGGGCTTCCCAGCGCTCCCAGACGGTACCCATTCACCCAAGCCTAAGCAGCTAGCCCGGCACCCCAAGCCGCTGAAACCCAGCTGCACTCTGGCTAGCCTGTCTGTGGCACCCTGCAGCGACTGCAGTGCCCCAGGCTAGAGAACCCAGGGAGATTGCTGCCATGCGTTCCCTTAGAATGGCCCCCTCCCTCAGCCACGGGCAGGGCCCGCAAAGGCTTCCCACAGCCCCCACCTGCCCGTCGGACTGTGTGGGAAGATGCACGGCCACTTCCTGCGTGTCTCCTGTCCCACTCAGAGCCGCAGCGCCCAGGACAGACACATGCGGTTTCTTTCCACCTCCCCAGGCTTGTTCACACACACACACACACACACACACACACACACACACACACACACACACACACACACACACACACATGCTATCCAAAAACAGTAAGAAAACATAAAGAATGTGGAGAAGATAAATTTACAGTTCACCAAAGAGGATTTGCAAATATCACTAGACATTAGGGAAATGAGAATTGAAGCCACATTAAGACATCACTATATGCCTATGAGAGCAGCTAAATTTTAAAAGATAGACAGTGTAAAATGTGGTAAGAAAATGGCACAACTGGAATTCTTCTTATGCTGCTGAAGGGAGCATAACATGATTTGATTGCTTTGGAAAGCTACCCGGTACGTTCTATGTCAGTTAAAAGCAAGGGGTAGGTGGGTCAGTGGGTAAAGCCCTTTGTACAAGTGTGAGGACCTGAGTTCAGATCCGCAGTTCAAATCCTTAACTCTCATAAATGTCAGGCACCTCACATCTCAGCATCAGGAGATGGGGACAGGTGAGTGCCAGGGGAGGAGACCTTACTGGCCAGCCAATCTGGTGGTTGAAGAGCTCTAGGTTCCGGGAGAGATTCTGTCTCAAAAAACAAGGAGGAGAGTGATTGAGGATGGTACCTGATGTGTCTCTGTGCATAGGTACAGGCACTGCATGCACACACATACACACATGCTCATATACACGTGTACACATGCACACTCACAATGCACACACGTGAAGTTAGCATGCGATTAAACCATTTTACTCATAGGCATTTATCCAAGAAAAATAAAATCACAATGCACACAAAGGCTGCCCATCACACCTTTATAATCTTCCCAGCCCAAATCTTCACCAGCAGACACAATGGCTGCAAAGGTTAGTTTCTTATTGCTGTGTGATTAATGAACACAAATTTAATGATTTCCAAACCAAGTAAATGTATTATTTCTTACTTCCTATAGACTGGGATTCTAGGAGATTCTAGTTGGATCCTCTCTGCTCATGTGTTCAACAGGCTGAAATCAGCAGGCTGGCTTGCTACTTCCAAACTCATTTTGAAACTTGGTTCCCAGTGTAACAGCACTGAGAGGTGGTGGGCCCTTTAAGAGCTGATGGGCTGTTAGGTGGGTTTGGGCCTTTCTTTCTCATGGGACTAGCTTAGTTACCACAACAGCAGGTTGTTCTAAGGTAAATTTCTCCCTGGGGCTCTGCCTCTTCCTCATAGTCTCACTACCTCTCTTGTTTTGGCTGTGAGGTGATACAGCTCATCAGATCATGCCACTTCACCTTGAACCTCCTAAGACTGTGAGTTGACATAAATCTCTTTTATTTATAAAGTTTTCCAGTGTGGGGTATTCTGTTGTAGCAACGGAAAATGGGGCCAAGACACTGGTATCAGAGAGATCTGCTGTCTCACCTGCAGCGGGGTTCTCTTCTCAACTCACTAGCCAATGGCAGAATCTGTGCCCTTATGGTTGTAACATCCGAGGTCCTCAGTTCTAAGAAGCCACTCACTATCCATGTGCCAAGGTAGTTTGTGTTTTCAAGATGGAAAAGAGAATGTTCAGAGGATTCCGATCTGTTCTTCTTTCAAGGATTTGCCTGATACCATCTATTTCCCTTTATGTCAACTCAGTCAACTGACTACTGACCTTGACAATGGCAGATGTGACAATGGCCACACATACCCAATAGCCAAATATCTTATCACATTCAGAGGCCTCTGTCACTCAAGGGACTGACTTACGTGTCTTGGAGCAGGGACCTTGGAACAGGGACTTCTTTCCTTCCTTTTGTCCCAGTGCTGGGGACCAAATCCAGGGCCATGTGCTTGTGAGACAAAGGTTTTGCTGTTGTTAAAACCCCAGCTTCTTGAGGCAGTGATTTTTTTTTTTTTTGCCTATCTTCAAACCATTTTTAAATTTGTGTGCATGTGGTGCATGCATGCGTGTGCACGTGTGTCTGTTTATCTGTGTGTGTGTGGGTGTGTGTGGGTGTGTGTGGATGTCTGCAGAGGCCAGAACAGTTCTGCATTGGATCCCCAGAAGCTGGATTTACAGGTGCCTATGAGCTGCCCAACGTGGATGCTAGGAGCTGAATTCTAGCCCTCTGTGAGAGCATTGGAACTCTTAAATGCTGAGCCATCTCTCCAGCCCAAGAAGGAACTCTTAAGGACCATCTTAGAATGCTGCTTACCATGATAAGGAAATCGTGGTATATCTATACAATGGAAACACACTTGTCAACGAAGAGGCAGAAACTCTTGATGCCTATAAGCATATGAACACAGTAGTTCTCCTTTATATGTGATTTCACTTTCTGCAGTTTTAGTTACCCATGGTCAACCACGGTCTAAAAATAATAAATGGAAAATTCCATAAATAAATTATCCATTTACTTTGAAGCCCACTCTAGGTGCTACGGTCAAATCTTGTTCCGTTCCATCTGATGTTGCCTGAGACTTGAATTCTGCCTTTATGCCTTTGAGGTGTGTCCAAGTTATATATGGGACCTATCAGTTACTAAGTGGCCATTTCAGTTGTCACAAGCTTATATATTCTGACATCCAAGGGGGAGTCTTGAGGCATATTCTTCATGATAATGGGAGACTACAGTGCTTAAGGAAAGCACTGGGAATACTTTCACAAATGCTATATATTGAAATATGTCATGAGAATGCATTTATGCTATATTACAACTGGTTTTAAAAGGATTTATAAGTCTAATGTAGGATAGAACTTAAAAACTTTTTATTTTGAATTTTTTGCTTATTTTTATTATATGTGCATTGGTCTTTTGCTGGCATGTTTGGATGTGGGAAGGTGTCAGATTCCCGACAACAGGAGTTACAGACAGTTGTGAGCTGCCATGAGGGTGCTAGGAATTGAACCCAGGACCTCTGGAAAAACAGCCAGTGCTCTTAACTATTGAGCCATCTCTCCAACCTCAGAACTTGAAAACTTTAAAATAAGTTTTTGACTATAAATTTTAAGAACTCCAAATACAGATCAATTATTTCTGATGAAAACAACCTTGGAGCAGAGGGTGCTGTATGCCCAAGAAAATATAGCTGACCTTTTCAGTGTCTTTAAAGAGAGCTAAAATAAATTAATAAGTTCTTACTAGCTTTAATACTGGCTTTATGTTGTATGGTAAACTTCTTGAATATATACCAGTTTAAATAAAATATAGTTTTAATATTCTTTTCGAAAATATTTAAGGCTGGGTGTGGTGGCACATGTCTTTAATCCCAGCATTTGGAAGGCAGAGGTAGGCAGATCTTTGAGTTCAAGGCCAGCCTGGCCTACACAGCGAGTTCCAGGAAAGCCAGGACTACACAGAAAAACCCTGCCTCAGAAAAATAAGATAAAACATTTATTTTTGTGTATTTGTGTTTGGTGTGTGTATACATGTTCACATGTGTGGGATACATGTGTGCACATGCATAGGCAGGCCAGGGTTTGATGTTTGGTGTCTTCCTTAGTCACTCTTTATATACTGAAGCAGGGTCTCTAACTTGAACCCAGAACTCTCTTATTCAGGGAGTCCAGACATCCAGCCTGCTCCAAGGCTCCATTGTCTCTACCTTCTGAGTGCTGCCATTCCAGGCAGGCTTCCATGCCCGCCACCATTTCTGTGGGTGCTAACGATCAGAACTCGGGGTCTCACGCTTGCTTGAGAAGTGCCTTATTCACTGAGTCATTTCCCTAGACCCCAGGTTCTCTTTTTAATTCATTCAGTAGAAAAGTCCAAGTCGCCCATGGGATCCACATGCTATTTCTACTGGACAAGACTTCTGCAGGTCTAACTACATAGGGATAGACAAATAATTAAAGGACATTCCAACAAGACAAACAACCAAATCCAGAAACAGGGGGTTCTCTGCAAATGCCCTTATTTTCCTTAACAAATCAGTGGAGTAGAGACCAAAGCGAAAAGGACCAAATGAGACTTAAGAGTTATAGCAAGCAAAGGCATACGTGGGACCAGAATCATTCCCAATGTGAATAAATCAACTACAAACAGCCATCAGGGGCCTGGGGAGATGGCTCAAGCTCTGAATCTCCAGGTTCTGAGAGAGAGAGAAAAAGAGAGAGAGAGAGAGAGAGAGAGAGAGAGAGAGAGAGAGAGAGATCCCACCCCCATCCAAACAAGATGGAAGGCAAGGCAAACACCTGAAGTTGTCCACTGACCTCTTTATGCATGCCATGGCATGTGAGTAGTCATTCATGTCCACACACAGGAATACAGTCACACACATCATACACACAGACATGCACATGTACACGCACACACACCAGAAAGATTTCAAAATACATTTTTGAGGTAACTGGGGCATGATTGCCATGCTTTGAATGTGTCTCCTCAAGGGTCACATTTTAGAAACGAATCCTTATAGCCACATGTGGATGACATTTGAAAGTGGGGTCTTTGAGAGGTCATGATGGTTAGATACGTTTGTGAAGGTGGCCGCCATGATGTTATTAGAGGCTTTAAAGGAAGAGGAGGAGAGACCCAAGCTGACACAGTCGCTCTGCCTCCCCATGAGAAGCTCTCCACAATGCTGTGAGAGAAGATCCTCCCGGGACGCCAACCGGTGCCAACCCCACGCTCTAGACTTCCCAGCCTCCATACCCATGAGCCAAATCGGCTTTTAGTCATTATCTGCTGTACTATCTGATCTAGGTATTTGGTTACAGAAATACAATATTTATTAATACAATACTAGCAGTTTCAAGAAATACATCAAGAATATTATGGTTATGGAAATACAGTTCCATGTGCTCAGTGATACATACTGGAGGCCTAAGAGAACTTGAGATGGGGCCTCAGATTTGCTTTAAGAAACTGAATAGAAATAGAGCTCAGAGAACGTGAGTGGAGGAGCTGGAGAGATGGCTCTGTCGGAGTTCAGAACCCCAGCACCCACATACAACTCCAGCAGAAGCCATGACATCTGTCTGCAACCCGAGAAATAGGGAGGCAGAAACAGGGGGCTCCCTAGGTCTCGATGGCCAGGCCCTCTAGCTGATTGGTAAGCCCCAGGTTCAGTAAGAGACACTGTCTCAAGAAATAAGGTGGAGAGCGATAAAAGATATTGATGTCAAACTCTGGCCTACACACACACACACACACACACACACACACACACACACACACACACGAAAGTGAGCTGGGAAACAGGGACAGTATGACAAATTCAGTCTCTTTTCTCCATGTTTTTGAAATTTTCTGTAAGAAGAGGATGGGGGGGGGGGATGAGGAGGGCCTATGACTTTCTTCCTGGAAGTCCTGGCAAGCTTGCATGCTGTATGACCTTGGGTTTTGGCAGGCAGACCTGCTGGATCCTGGTCCTTGTCTGAGCTGGGGGAAAGACGTGGCAGGAGGGGACACCAGGCTCCCTGTCGATCTCTCTCTCCTCATTAAGGTGAGTGGCAGCCCTGCTGATCATGTACATTATGTAAAATGTGTCTCTGTCAACGGCTCTGCACATGGAATTGGTTACGGCACAATAACCTAATTTGTTCCTCCTTCTTAGGCTTGCTGTTTGCAAAATAGAAGTACATTTTCCCCGAGAACGTTTCAGAAGAGTAACCCGAAGCACTTGGCACCTCTTTCATCACCCGGAGTGCTTACAGTTTGGCTGTGCTCATGCCCAAACATCTGTTTGCAAACCGCAGGTCACTGGGGACCTGCAATTCCTGTCCCCTGAGCAGCTGTCACACACTCTGTCATCTCAGCCTCTTTACGCCTTTCCCGCAATCTGCCTTGCACAGGCTCACAAGACCTCTGTGCGTGCCATTTTTTATCCTTAAAGGGCTTGTCAAAGCAGCCCCACAGCCAGAAGCACTAAGCTGGGGAAAGCCCTGGTGTGGTCCAGACATGGCCACTTCCCAAATGACTGATGGATGCTGTTACCAGATACTGAGGTGCTGGGAAGTTAAACCGTTTGATGGGAATTTGTCACCAGTAGACAGCAAACCCCTCTAGGGGGTACAGAATATGACTGACCTCTGAGGACCCAGAGCCAGCTCATGGTCCCAAGTCTGAAAGCAGAGTGGCCAGGGCCTGTAAACTTAGTGTGCCGTGAGACTTGCATGTGCAGGTATGGTCTCAATCTGTTGTGGCTCAGCACCTCAGGCCCCACCTCTTGCTTTTGTATCTCTTGTGCATGGAGTTTGCTGGAGGCTGGCAGGGAACCATGGGAATGACTGGGTAAGGGAGGGTTCAGATAATGACCATACAGTGGGGTGGTAAGAAAGGGCATCCAATGTTCTATAGCACAGTGAAGTCACTCAGTCTACAACAGTTAAGTCAGCATGCCTCACTGGCCAGAGAGGACGGATTTGAAGGGTCCCAGAACAAAGAAATAGTCGCATTTGAGGGGAAGGAAAGGAGAAACCTGTGCATATCACCTTTGCATATTGTGTATGAACATGGTAGTACAGTGTTGCAGCCCATAAATGAATAAGTCAATCAAAAAATAAATATTTCAAAGGTAAAAAAAGAACAGAAGGACCAGAGACCTCTGCACATTTGATACACCACCTCACCCCAGCCATTCAGGATATTGATGGTAGAGCGGCCCAGTGCTTGAAGCAGATGGGTACTGAGACCAGGATCTTCCATGCTAGGACCTAACTATCACTCCTTCCTTCCCCAGACACACATTTGGTTTGGTTTTTGAGGAAAGCTGGGGCATCCTACCCCCATATCAGCAAGCACTCTTACCCACTGAGCCATCTTCCCAGCCCCTACTCAAGGACTTTTTTTATGAACAAAAATTATATTTGTACTTATGGCAAATGACATGCTGTCATGATGGAGGTGTGACAAGGTCAAGCTATCACTGTATTTTGCTAGATGGAACTTTAAAAACTCATTTATCTATCCTACATTTTCTCTCAGAAGCAGGCATCTCTAAACACTACAAAACATCTTACAAAAATGGTGGCATCTTCTATGCACTATTTTTTAATCTAACACAACGCATGTACATCTTTTCCAATTGTCGCTGTGGTGAGCCAGGTATCGTAACTCACACACATAGTTCTTCTGTGGACAGACGTCACCGGAGCAGGACTACTGCCTTGCAAGTACATGTAGCCAGGACCGATTTCACTAAGTGGTTTCACAAAGTGGTTCCTGAAATGCACACCCCTACAAAGATGTTAAGGGTCTCTGTCACCCACCTCCTTACCAGTATTCGAATTGCCAGACATACTGATTTTTACCGACAGAATGAAGGTGTGATGGAGTTCCTTTCTTAAATATTTGATAGAATTCACTGTAGAAGGCTCCTGGGCCTGACATTTTCTGTCTAGGGAGAATTTTAATTATAAGCTCAATTTCTTTAATAAAAAATAGTACTGTGCAGGTTTTCTCTTTCTTATGTTATTTTTGATAAGCTGCAACTTTCAAAAGCATTTGTCCATTTTACCTAAAGTGTCAAAGTCTTGGTTTGCTTCTAAAAACCTCTCTCTCTCTCTCTCTCTCTCTCTCTCTCTCTCTCTCTCTCTCTCTTTCTCTCTCTCTGTGTCTGTGTATGTAATTTGAAATGATATCTCTCATTTTTATTCCTGATATTGGTGACCTGTTCTCTCACACTTCTGTTCCCTATGTCTGTCTGTCTGTCCGTATGTATGTATGTATGCATGCATGCATGTATGTATGTCTCTCTTGTAGTCAGTCTTCCTAGGACTTGACCAACTTTATTAACCTTTCCCAAAGAGGATTTCTCTACCATTTGTTCCCCCCCTTTACACATGTCTATTCTCATAAAATAATGCTCACAAGGACCTGGCACCCTGCATAGGGCATAGCAGGGAGTGGGCACTCAAGAAGCACTCCATATTGCTAAGCAACACTGAAGTGTAAACACTCCTGAGCATCATTTAGGCTTCCTAAGACCCAGCACCAGCAGCAAACATATAGCCAGATGCTGCTGGCCGGAGGCTGACACGGATGGGGCTCCCTTCAAATCTATAATGGAAGGACACAGTCACTCTCTCTGTGGCCAGCCCAACATCTGATGTCTTGTCAACTTTCCTTAATCTCTCTGGAAACATGGTGCCTTTCCTAGAGTCTCAGTCTCATTGCGATATGTAGAGGAGTTCACCTTAAACACTTGGGAGTGCTCTTGTTTGCAAACACACACCTTTGTAAATTACTCAACAACTGCTCACACTGTGCAGGGCTTGCTCTGCGCAGAGGAGCGCCGACCTTGAGACAAAAGTCCAGGGTGCTGCTCAGAGCAGTGGTGGCTTCAAGTGGTCCTGGAATGGACAGGAAGGTGTCTGAGGATCATTAGCATAATCACTTCCTCTGCCCCACTCTTCTTAATTCTTTTGGGGAGTTTACATGCCCTCACTGCTGCTTGGCCTTCTAAATCCTAAGAAGAAGCTCCCATTTACATGGTTAAAATGCTGGCAATCTTTTGTCAGATTTACAGAACCTAGAATATTTGATTCCCTGTGCAACAGCCCTCAGATTCATCAACAAACCCAAGGTATGGCTTGAGTTAATGTTCCCAAGAGGATGAAGGATAAAAAAGTTGAAAAAGGCTGGACAGTAGTGGTGCACATCTTTAATCCCAGCACTCCGAAGGCAGAGGCAGGCAAATCTCTGTAAGTTCAAGGCCAGCCTGGACAACAAAGAAAGTGCTAGGACAGCCAGGGCTAGACAGAGAAACCCTGTCTCAAAATAAAAAACCAAAAAAACAAACAAACAAAAAAAAACAAAAAAACAACAAAACAAAACAAAACAAAACAAAAAACAAAAACAAAAAACAAACCAAAACCCAAAAAAAACCCAAAAAACAAAACAAAACAAAAAAACCCCAGGATGACAAAGATCCCTATACCCCCCCCCTTTTCTTCCCTATAAAGTATCGGTTCTCAACCTGTGGGTCCTGACCATCCTGGAGTCGTATGCCAGATATCCTGCAGGTCAGTTATTTACATTATGACACATATCAGTAGCAGAATTACAGTTATGAAGTATGGTTGGGGGTCACCACAACATGAGGAACTGTATTAAAGGGCCACGGCATTAGGAAGGGCGAGAATCTGCTCTATCCTTGAGACCAGAGGGGTCTGGATGGAGCTTTGAGGGAGCAGCTTTCTGTTATCTGTAGGAACTGCTCTCTAAACCGCCTGATTCCTTTGTCCTAATTCGAGTTTCTTGAATATTGGCTTTCAAGTGGCGCACTTCTTCCAGTAACACCCTCAATTCATTCAGTAAAGATAAATACTGAGCAGTGAGACATGGCAAATATTCCACAGTGGGATTTTTTTTAAGGTAACTGTAGACAGGGTACACCATTCTTTATGAACTTTTCCCAAGTACCAAGGTTGGTGATGTCTCCAGGTTCCCATCTTAATGAGTTTAGGAAAGAGATTCAAGTATTTTACAACCAGCCAATTAGTCCTTCAAGAATCAGGGATACAGAGAGAACAAACCAAGAAACACTGGTCATGCACTTCTTAAAGTGTCACAAGCTAAGCTTGGTCCAAGCAAAGGGATGACACCAGGCCCTCTAGCAAAACCAGACATCAGCTATCTGAAATCGAGTACCACAGTGGCCCATCTCTATAGCACCCAACCATCACCCCACATCCCTCTCTTTCGAGCCACACCCTGGAAAGTGGGTGGGATTTTCTCTAACTGCCGAACTACATCAAAGGTGATAGAAACGTGTGCCCATGGTTATGGATGCTGCCGATTTGCTCTATCAGGATGTTGCTCTGTGGTCTTTCTTCACTAGCTTAGTGGAGTAAGTGGTCATGGTGAAGGCTCCCATGTAACAAGGAACTGGAGGTGACCTCTGGAAACTGTGAGTGACCACTGAAGGCTGAAGGTGTCTTCTAGAGTGTGTGTGTTGATTCCCTCTCCAATGCAGCAGTTTTAAAAGGAGGGGCCTAATGAGAGGTGAGTAGGTCACTGTTCCAACAGTGCCAAGGAGAAATAAATACTGCTACATGAATACACATGTTTCAATAAAAACAAAGCATTTCCAATAAAATAAGAATGAATGAATGATTTGTGTCCGTGAGTCCCCCAGAGGCCACGTGTTAGAAACAACCCTCAGTACTAAATGTATAGAGGTAGGACCTGGGGGTGAGGCATGGTGGCTAAATGTCTTTAATCCCGGAGTGTGGGAGGCAGAATCAAATGAATCACTGTGAGTTTGGTTAACAGATTGAGTTCCAGGCCAGCCAGGACTACATAGTGAGACCCGATCTTTAAGACAAAAATGAGGTAGGCAACCCAATTAAAAATAAAACAAAACAAAACACATGGGTGTTCAGTTCTTACAAATGAGCTGTCATTCTTATAGGATGGTTAGGTATCTCTAGAGTGGGTCATTAGAAAAGTCAACTTGACTGCCTCTCTGTCTCTGTCTCTCTCTGTCTCTCTCTGTCTCTGTCTCTCTGTCTCTCTGTCTGTCTCTCTCTGTCTCTCTCTCTCTGTCTCTCT
Source organism: Uromys caudimaculatus (assembly GCA_028551405.1). NCBI lineage: Eukaryota > Metazoa > Chordata > Mammalia > Rodentia > Muridae > Uromys > Uromys caudimaculatus. The sequence continues at coordinate 66,556,618 of CM052710.1, forward strand.
CTCTCTGTCTCTCTCTCTGTCTCTCTCTCTCTCTCTCACACACACACACACACACACACACACACACACACACACACACACACACACACACACACATCTTTCCTTCTGATGTGGGATGACCAGGCACAGCGGTCCTTACAAATGCAATCCCTTAATTGTGGACTCCTTCGTCTTCAGACCATGCACCAAATGAACAGCTACTGTTTCCAGTTCACTCCGTGTTTTGTATTCTATAAAGAAGCAGAAAATGAACTAAGACATTTCCTTCCTATCTCTCCCCATCTCCCCTAACGCTTGCATCTTTCCTAGCCTTAGAACAAGGTAGCGATGCCCATTGCATCCAAGATTTAATACTGAGTCTGGGGAATTGACTTGTTTGTTGTTTCTGTGTCTGTGTCTGTGTGTCTGTGTGTACAGGTGACTGCACAGGTCGGAAGAGGGCATTGGATCCCCAAGAGCTAGAATTACAGGTGTTCTGAGCCACCTGTTGTGGGTGCTGGGAACTGAACCTGGGTCCTCTAGAAGAGCAGAGGTGCTCTCAACCGCTGAGCTATCGCTCTAGTCCCAACTGAAAGTGCTTAGCTAGTAAAAAGTAGTGAAGAAGTAGTAGTAGTAGAAGGAGGAGGAGGAGGAGGAGGAGGAGGAGGAGGAGGAGGAGGAGGAGGAGGAGGAAAAAAGAAAAAGTGAGACTGCTGAGGTGTAGACACAGTATACCCAAGCTATCTACAAAACAAACAAACAAACAAACTGAAAATGGTAGAAAAACATAACATGTGCAGAGATAATAACCAGTTAGGAGATACAATGGAAGGGAGAAATATTTATAACAACAACGAGCCAGGTAAAATTCTCCTGGATAAAGAAATGTAAAAGCCCTGTTCAAGGACAGCTTCCCCTGTGGAAATGGCCTTGAGACAGAAAAACATCTATGACGCCTATGATTCAACTGTGCAAAGACATCGATTTTCCAGAAGCTAATATAGAAATGTGGCTGAGAAGACAACCAAGCTGGTGAAGTGTTTGTGTTATAAACACAAGGCCCAGAGTCTGATCCCTGGAACTCACTTTCTCAAAGCCGAGCACAATGGCAGGAGCTCCCGTTTGTTTGCTTGCTTGTTTGTTTGTTTATAAAACAAAGTAGGGCAGCACTCACCTTTACTAGGGAGGCACCCACAAGGCAGATCCTTGGGGCTCGCATGCCAGACATCCCAGATTAACTGGCAAGTTCTAGGTTTGTCTCAAGAACAGTAAGCCAGAGGGTGCCTAAGGAGTAACACCCAAGGTTATCCTTTGGCCTACACACCCACACACACTTACGCACCTGCACACAGAAACAAGCACACACTGTGAACACACTAACACCAAGCAATCCCACATATCGTCAACACGACGGAACAGCTAAGGAAACCTTTGAAATTAAAAGTGGCAGCAATGATCCCTGCCAGACTCAGAAACACAGCAAGGGGAGACATTTCATTCAACTGCTCTCCCCTGTACCATGATCCTGAATACATTTTTTCTTCCCTTTGGATAAAGATAAATAAAACAAGAAAATATTTTAATTGATTAAAGATAAATACAAGCTCACAAATGTCTTTAACTTCAAGAAATTCAAGACATCTTTTGGCCTCCACATAAGTATACACACACACACACACACACACACACACACACACACACACACACACACACACATACCCCACACGTATAAAATAAATCTTTTTAAAAAGATTGATGAAGCGGGGCAGTGGTGGCACATGCCTTTAATCCCAGCACTTGGGAGGCAGAGACAGGCAGATTTCTGAGTTCGAGGCCAGCCTGGTCTACAGAGTGAGTTCCAGGACAGCCAGGGCTACACAGAGAAACCCTGTCTCAAAAAACAAAAAACAAAAAACAAACAAAAAAAAAAGATTGATGAAAAAAAGTCAAAAGCCTGGAATAAAAATCAAAGGTCCACCCACAGAACACAAATAAAATAAACTAGGGTACAGCCACATAGTAGAGTAATATGTAGTAGTGAAAAAAGAACTGGAAAGGTCTCTGTGACCGTGAGAGCTGGTCTTTCGGTGGAATTTTTATCACAGTACAAAGGGGGATGCAATAGATACTAATATAATGTATAAATGGCTAGTGTGGTAAGAAGAAACATGGACAATTATTCTAGGAACTACTTAAATGGTTACCGCTGATATTGGACAGGGACAAAGACACAGGGATGGGCTGTACTTCTCAATAACTTCTAAATATAGCTTTCATGTATCTGTGACCTTTGACCCATAAAAATATTTTACAGATTCAAAACTAAAATTGCATCATGAAGACCAAGGATGTGCAAAATCAGGCTGAACGCAACTAGAAATTCATGAACCCAAAACTATATCGGACGGAAAAGCGACCCATAGAGCTCTGGGTGCACCCAAGGACATCTGAAACCTTACGTACTAGTTTTGGGGTCTGTGTGTCTTCTAGGGTTTAGCAAACGATTAAATATACTGATGATTTGGGAATCAGGTTCTCACTGTGAGAAAAGAAACGGAAATATGAATTTTTAGTTTGCTTTTAAAGGCAAGTTGGTTGGGGGTCCCTGACAAAGTCTAGATTCAATGACACCAGGGTAGCCATGGGCACACCCAACCTAAATGGTGGTTTCTGGGCTCCTCAATTTCCACTTCAAGGAATAAAGGCCTCTTTGGGAAACGGCCGACCCCAGGTCTGATTAAGGACAAATGTGAGTGCTGGATCGGCACTCCGAGACACCTGATGACAAGTCAGAAGGTTCCAGAAGTTGGGCTTAGCCCAAGCACCAGGACTGGACTTCTGCAACCCCGTCCGCACTCACGTGCCCCCTGCTGGACCAGAGTGGGAACGCACTTGAATAAAAATCAGGCTCCCTTTCCACCTGAGCCCCTCAACTTGCTATAAGCCTCTTTGTGGCTCTGGTTTTGCCAGGATGAAGGCATTTGAGTGGCTATGCCGCCACAGGTGGGTGGGCACAATCCTCTCAAATATCTCCACACCTCTGTTCTCTTAGCCCAGTCTGCGTTCTCTCTGCCTGGCCACTCTAACTCTGCTTCCTCTCTGCCTCCAGCCCAGCTCTTCAGCAGCTATTAAGCCTTTCCTTCTACTCCAAACCTCCGAGGACTGCCCACTGCACCCAGAACATCCACGCCTCAGTTCTGCTGACTTATCTGGTTCAAAGCCCGTCCCATCCATGCCCCAGGGATGTTGCACCTGTTCAGCGCTTTCCTGTGGGTTCCACTTCTGATTTACAGCACGTAAGTCTCTAGCCAGGGACAGGCACCTTCTCTGGCCAGGCCCAGGCTCTGTCCCACTCCCTGCCCCTCTCCAGCCCTTTCCCTCGTTTTATTGTCCTTCTAGAAATGATCTTCTGAAATGGCGTCAGATTTTCCCTTGGTAGCTATCCGCCCTCACACCAGTGTGGGAACAGTGCTCAGGATAGGGAGCTGGCTGCACACAGTAGATGTTCAGTGAACACAGCATTCTTAGGGCACCTGACAAAGTGGCTGAAGTCCTGGGGTAGGAGCCTAGAACCTTGCCTCTGTCACTTCATGGCCAGAGCAAGTCCTCTCATCCCTCTGAGTCTGTTTACTTGACTGTGAAGTGGAAACACAGCCCTGCGCATCAGGTGGGTCTTCCCAGGACCCTTCTTGGCCTCTCTTACCTGTCCTACAGCCGCAGGAGGGGGTCAGTTGGAGTGCAAGGGACCCCACTACCTCACCATCTAAGCTGCTGGGCAGACAGCGACATTCAGAGCACCCACTTCTCTCCAGGGCTTCTCTGTCTCCATCCTTGCCTGAGGGACATACACGGAGTCCCAGCAGATGCCATGACCCTACTGACCCTCATGGGCACACTGGTCCTCTGATTCCCACAAGGCCAAGACTCTTGTCACCCATGCAGATTGCAGGTCAACCTAGCTGTGCCCGTTTCAGAGCCAGGGAAACTGAGGCTCATGTGGGAGGAGACTCTGGGCCCAGGCTGGCTTTTTCTGCCACTAGCTGGTGTAGGGAGGTGGTCTCCTTCTAGCGGTTGGGGGCGTGCCCTTTGCTGAGTCCCCGGCCTCCAGCCGCTGCAGGGCACCTCCACCCCGGGACCCCGCGCCCGCCCTGCGCCTTAGGGAGGTGTGTGTGTATGGGGGCTGGGGGGCTCCCGCGCCGTTCAGCCCCGTGTCGTCCACCTCCCCGCCACCCGCGCCGCGGCTCCGGCCACGCGTACTGTCACCCGCGCGCACCTTGCCCGGGGTCAGCCCCGCGCGTGCCCGCCCGCGGCCCGATCCGCCGTCCCCGCCCACGTCGCTGCCGCGCCCCACGCGCGGACCTCGCCGCGCCCCGCACGCCCTTGTCCGCAGCGCAGGTGTGTCTCCCGACCGCGCGTTACTCACCGGCTCCCGGCGCTCCGGCAGCCCGGGTCCGGCCCATCGGCAGCGCCCGCCGCAGCCGCTGCACCGTGGGCCGGGCGCTGCCTGCTCGCCCGCTCGCAGCCCGCCGCGATCCCGCGCGCAGCCCGCCCGTGCGCCTGGCCCGGCCGGAGCAGCGCGGAGCCCCCTCGCGGCCGCACAGGGAAGCGCGGGTGGAGCCGCCCGAGTCCGCGCAACGCATCGCTGCCCGCTGCCCTCCTCTCCTCTGCTCCCAGCTCCCAGAATCAAGGCCCAGTGTCCAGGAGTGCGCTCAGGATTCCCAATGTGGTTTGTCTCCCCTCTCTTGGGGGAAGTCCCGCGTGGTGCCCTCCTGAGCCTGGTCCCTGAGGTCTCTGCCCCTAAACTACCCCCAGGCCATACTTCTTCTCTGGACCAGCCTCTGGCATCCTAAACCCAGGTCACACTTGCTTCAAGGCTGAGTCCTGGCCTTTCCTCTGGGCTCTGCTACAACGGCCACTGAACTTAGGGTGGTCTGTGTCCTCGAGTCCTATCCACACAGGGTAGGTATCAAAAGGATGGTGAAGACTGCACACACCCTTCTCCTTATAGTGAGGGACACAACAGAAAATCAGCTGCGTTTCATGGCTCTGGAGGCACTGGGATGTTAGAAAGATAAAGGAGGGCGGTCATAATTTTAAGTGAAAAGAAGGAGCCAACACAGGACCTGGTGACCTTTTGCCCTGGCTCCATCAAGGCGTGTCTCACTGCAGAGGTCAGGACATCTGTCTTCTGCTTCGGTAGAACCTCCTGATGAATTGTGGCAGAAACCCAACTCAATTCATTCAAGCAGAGTTTATTGGTTATTAAAACATTAAAAAAAAAAAAACCCAATGTTGATTCCTGGGTTAGTTAAATCAGTCTTTGAATCTTTAGCAGGGAGAGTGCTGGGAGCCAAGGTGGAAGGGAGCAGGGCTGGAGTAACCTCCCGAATACTACGAACAGGTGGATCTTGTTCTTGAGTGTGGCCCTAGGGACAAATTTAGCCCCAGCACTGCCCAAAGCATTCCTAGCAGGAGGTGATGGTACATCCCCAACTGTACTGACTTGGCTCCTAAGAAGCCCCCTGCCTTGTTTTCTCCGATTGCATCTCCCATTCACAGTGGTCTGGACCACAAAAGTTCATCCCACAGGGTTGTCACTGAGAGGACACGAGAAGAAGCAAGCAGCAGGAACCAGTGTAGAGGGGGCAGGCAAAGGAGAGCTGAGAAGCACAGACCCTAGACAGGGTCAGTGAATGGGGCAGATACAAGGAAGGACTGTTTCCAAGAGAAAAGCCACAGGGCTTAGTGATCCAGGACAGGAGAACTTGAAAGGAGTGGGGGCTTCTGGGTTGGTGAGGGGTTAGGGGGAAGTTTCCCAGGGGTGGCTGTTGGGTAGGTAGTAGTTGTGAGGTTTGCTGAGTGAACCCTTTCCCAGCAGGTGGTGAGACTGTGTGGCCAAAGGAAATTGTGGGAGATTCCTGAAGACAGCTAGTGGGTGCAGTCTGAAGTTGGGTCCTTGGGGGCAAAAGGAGACCCTTGGGTTTCAGTGGCCATAGACACCCTGTGTGGCCTCAGCAGCATTCTGCCTCAGTCTTGGCATAAATGCATCAGGTGACTCAGGGAAGCTTGACAACCTGCAAGGTGGCCAAACAGGATCGCCAATAAAATGCAAGAACAAAGATGACAGAACGTTGGGCTCCAGCCAATGCATTTTATCAGCAGAGCCCATAAACTGTCCATTCTTAGGTCTGGTGAAAGCCCTCCAGCATTACTACAAGGGCAGAACACTAGAAGAAAGTCACTCTACAGTCATCCACAAGGAGGTGTGTGTGTGTGTGTGTGTGTGTGTGTGTGTGTGTGTGTGTGTGTGTGTGTGACAAACTCTTATTGTTTACAGACCAGGATCCGGCCTTCCCACAGAGTCTGGGTGAAGACTGGGGAGGAGGAGACTGGGGGGGACGCCGACATGTGTAGGTATGTGCAGCATGAGCCTGCATGTGCTAAATGTATTCGGCATGTGGTTCATGGTGGTGTTTATGCTGTACACATGCATGCAGAGCATGTGTGTGTGATATGTATGCAGCTTGTGGTGCATCTGCATGTACATTATATATGTGACTGAGGGTGATGTGTGAAGCATTGTGCGTGTGTGTGTGCATGTGTGTGTGTGTGTGTGTGTGTGTGTGTGTGTGTGTGTGTGTGTGTTGTATGTGTGGAGTCAAGTGTGGACATGGATGTAGATGGGATGGGTTCCCAGCACCATCGTGACGCTGGCCCCTAAATAAAAGATGCTATCACAGACGGGATCCTGGCAACGGACCCTGAGATAAGACTGAAGGTTGCTGAGGTGGAAGGAGATTGCGGGGAGGCAGGGCTAGAGCCAGGAAGGAGGGACAGCTCATAAAGGACGCGTTGTTAGGATGGTGGCCATCATGGCCAACTAAAGCCTGTCTTCCTGGAGACTGTGGGGACTGTACTGAATGCAGGTGCTTGAGATTACAGAGGGCACAGAACCTGCCTGCTTCAAAGTGCCTGTTGGAACACTCAGATTCTTGTGGGTCCTCCATGAAGCCCGGTCACCTCCCTCCCCTACCACACTAAGTCACAGGCAGTACTTTTTCCAGTTTCTGCATCCCTGTTGGGCCATGGCTATTTGCACATCTATGGTTATAAGTACAATCAGAAGCACAGGGATACTCAAGCCTCTGAGTCCTGGACATCGGCCCTCATCCTTTTCCATGGCAGAAGCCTGTCTCCTTGTGATGCACACTCTCACTGTGGTGTGACTATGAAACGTTCCCCCCGTTATATCGGTCTCCTGGTCCCCAGCTGCTGGTCCTACTTTGAAGGCTGTCACATCTGAGGAGGGAGACCCCAGCTGGGGTGTAGACCACTGAGGCACTCATTCGCAGGTTATTCCATGACCCGAGTCTGGTCCTCTCCCTCTGCCTGCTTTGAGATCAAGTTTCTCATCACACACTCCTGCCATGACGATGCTCTGTCCAAGGACAAAGTGACCATGGCCTGAGCCTTCAGAAACCATGAACTGGCATGAGTAATCCCTTCCCTTTTGTTGCCGTCTGCTTGTTCATGGTAATGAGAATGTGGACTGAGAAGAGTGTTTGCTGTCGCTAACCCTGATGATGTGGTCTTCAGCCGTTGGAAGTGGTTGTGGGGGAAATCTGAAGACCTTGGAAAAGCAGGCTAGAGAGTTCTGAAGTGATGCATGCTTATCTTAACTGGCAGTTATGGTGGAAACTCGGGAAATCAGAACTCCATTGGGAATGCAGACAGCAGAAGACTGCACTTGAGACTTCAGACCTGCACAGTGCTGGGAACTGGGCCAAGGCGGCTCATGCTGTAGTCTGGCAAAGAACTTCTCTGTATATTTCTACATCCTAAACTTTATGGGAGACAGAGTTTAAAGGTAACAAAACTAATCCCCCCTCTCTCTGTCTCTCTCTCTCTCTCCCTCTCCCTCCTTCCCCTTCCTCCTTCCCTCCCCTTTCTTTTTCTTTTTCTTTTGGAGATGCTGAGGATTGAACCCAAGACCTTGACATACTAAGTAAGTACCTTACCACTGAACTGTATCTACAATCCTTTTTCCCAATTAAAACATCTTTTTTGAGATAGGGTATAGTGGTTTGGCCCCCATACACTCAGAGTTTGGATGCTTGGCCCACAGGGAGTAATACTATTAGGAGGTGTGTCCATGTTAGAATAGGCGTGGCTTTATTGGAGGAAGTGTGTCACTGTGGGGGTGGGCTTTGACAGTCTCTTCCTGGTTACTTTTGGATGAGGATGTAGAACTCTCAGCTCCTCCAGCACCATGTCAGCCTGCACACTACCATGCTTCCTGCCATGATGAAAATGGACTAAACCTCTGAAACTGTAAGCCAGCTCCAATTAAATGTTGTTCTTTATAAAAGTTGTCTTGGTTATGGTGCCTCTTCACAGCACTGGAAACCTAAACTAAGACAGGGTTTCACTAAGTTGCCCAGGCTGGCCTTAAACTTGTTTCATAGCCCAGGAAAATCTTAAAGTCACAATCCTCCTGCCTCAGCTTCCTGAGTAGTTGAGAGTACTGTGGAACTAGGCCTGGCATTCCAGAGGAAACGTGAACACAACACATGTACAAACTGTGGCATGGCTGTTACTTGTTGCTTTTAGCCACATTTACAATGAGAATCAGGAATAAAAAGATTTGAAAATATACATCCTAACCAGGTGAGATGGAGCACCCCCTTAATGCCAGCACTCAAGAGAAAGGCAGGTGGATCTCTGTGAGTCTGAAGCCTAGTCTACATGTTAAGTTCCAGGTCAGTCAGGGCTATGTAGAGAGACCCTATCTAAAAATAAATAAGTAAATAGGAAAGAAAGAAAAGGAATAGAATAGAAAAGAAGAAAGATGGAGAAAATGGGCAATCTAGCCACAGAAAGAAGCGTGTTTAAAGTTGAGGACAAGGAGGAGGTTGGTTAAAGAGATTGGTGTCATTGAAAAGAATCCAAACACTTGCACCTTGAAGGCTATGATAGAGCCCTAGTCAGCTCCCCAAAAGTCCCCCCATCTGTTTGTCTGTCCATCTGTCTGTCCATCATCTGTCCATGTCTGTCTGTCAGGAGGTAAACATGCTCCTGCACTATAATGTTCTGCCAGGTGCAAAGGACCAAGTAACCATGCACAGAACGCTCAAAACCTTACTACCAAATAAACAATTGCTCCCCTAAAGTTGTTATTTTTCCCTTCAGATATTCTGTCATAGCATTAAAGAGTGTGACTAATACAGAGACTCTGAAAGTAATATGTTCTTATGCTTGTATTCAAAACTAGCTTTGAGCCATACTATGATCAACAGCAAGACTTATGCCAATAATCTTAAATTGTAGATTTCCATAATGCTATTAAAGGGCACAGAAAAATATCAGGAAAGGAAGGGAGAGGATTGGAGAGAGAAGAGGAAAAGGAGGGAAAGGTTTCGTGGTTTAGTACTTTAGTGTGTGTTGTGTGGGGTTGGGACATTGAGGCTAAATTCTCCCTAATGTATCTGCTGAATTCTGAAGACTATGGGGCTGGGAGTTCAGAATCTCTCTTCCCAGACATTGAGAGCTCCGTTAAATCCTCTCAGGCAACCCATGCAGACCATAGAAGGGCAGTGAATTGGCCCTGAGAAGCCACTGTCACTTTTCACCTGGTGGGAGCCCTTAGCACTTTTGAACCTGGCAAAGCCCGCAAATCCCATCTTGGGTTCTGGCAGGAAGCCAGTGCCAGAGAGACAGGAAAACCACCAGAGTCTCTGGAATATTTGCAGAGGTGAAGCAGCCAAGTGAAGACTATGGACACAGGGTTGCCAAGCGAAGGCCCGTCTCCACAAGACAGTAGCCCAATTTCGAGAGTGTGTGGGTGAAGGAAAACCCTTCCGTGAGCAAAGCTCTGCTTCCTACAGTTGAGGTTTTGAGGGCTCTGGGAACAGAGCTCTTGGGTTCATTCACACTGACACCAATGCTTGACTGGACTGAGGCAATCCACTCCCTCCAATGTGTCAAACAGAAAGAAGGGAGGGAGGGGGCTGCCACTAGTGAGAGAAAAGAATGCATGGAGCCTGCACTTAAACAAACAAACAGAAAACCACAATGTTTAGTGCACTGTAAAAGAGTTAATAGGGATGGGGATACACTGCATTTGGTAGAGCTCTTGACTGATGTAGGATCAACAACCAGCATGCAGAAGAAGAATTAGAAGAAGAAGAAGAAGAAGAATTAGAAGAAGAAGAAGAAGAAGAAGAAGAAGAAGAAGAAGAAGAAGAAGAAGAAGAAGAAGAAGAAGAAGTAGAAGAATTAGAAGAAGAAGAATTAGAAGAAGAAGAATTAGAAGAAGAAGAATTAGAAGAAGAAGAAGAAGAAAAAAGAAGAAGAAGAATTAGAAGAAGAAGAATTAAAAGAAGAAGAATTAGAAGAAGAAGAATTAGAAGAAGAAGAAGACGACGAGGAGGAGGAGGAAGAGGAGTAAGAAGAAAAAGAAAGAAGATAAAAGACAGACTAATTACCATAAATGTGATATATCATATATATGCAAGTCTATATAACAAATGTAATTCAAAATAGTTCAGACACTGGAATGAGCAAACAAGGCATTTAAAATAACAATGAAATTACAAGATAGAGAAAAAGAGATGAAACTGATTAAAAAAAAATAAAAAAAACCATTTCATTGAGATCTCTGAAAAACTATGGGTAAAGGGCTTGAAGAAGAATTTCTCCGGGTTTAAGACCACGTACCACCAGTGCAGAGGACCTGAGCTTGGTGCCCAGCACCCACATCTGGCAGTACTCACAACAGCTTGCAACTCCAGCTCTAAGGGATCTGATGCCCTCTTCTGGACTTTGAGGGTACCCACATCCACATAGCCACACACAACACACACACATAATTAAAATTAGATATAAATCCCCAAAAGTAATTTGACAAAAGAAGGTATTTACATGTCAATAAATATATGAAAGAGTTTTAACTCGAAGTCATTGCTATTCAGCTTCCCAATGCTGTGACCTTACAGACTATCGCTTAAAAGAGGAAAGCTTTATTTGGTTTATCATCTCAGAGGTGTCCGCCCACAGTCATTTGGTCCTATTGCTCTGCACCTGAGGTGAAGCTGAGCATCATGATAGATACATGTGGAGGGGGAAGCTGCCTCTACCTCTTGGCAGAAAGACAGGAAGGAGCTGGGGTTCTAATAACCACTTCAGAAGCATGCCCCAAATGATTTGACTTACATACCTTGTGCCCCACCTCCTAGAGACTCCATTACCACCTCTAAACCGGAGGAGCCACAGTGGAATTGTGATCTGAGCTACATGGGGACTACTGTATACCCACTGGAAGGAGAAAGCAGAAGGTAAGATGCCTTATTTGATTAGTTAATCTGGTCATGACAAGGACAGAGATGTGGGTCTAGAGAGATGGTTCAGCAGTTAAAAGCACTGATTGTTCTTCTAGAGGTCCTGAGTTCAATTCCCAGCAACCACATATAGCGTATAACCATCTGTAATGGGGTCTGGTGCCCTCTTCTGGCCTGCAGATGTACGTGCAGGCAGATCACTATATGCATAATAAATAAATTTTTTTTAAAAGGTCAGAGATGTGAAGGGTTATAGAGGAGTTCATCCCCCACTGGTGGGACACAAAGGGGGAAGGATAATTTTGGAAGTCGTGGGGCAGTAAATATTTGAAGCTATTGAGTACTGGCCCTTCACAGATTCTAATCCATGGAGCTTGTGAACCGGTTGTATTATATAGCAAAGAAGACCATAACGATATAAGATTGCAGGACTGAAATTAGGGAGATTAGCTTGGATTGTCACCACGGGCTCAACTCAATCATACGGACCCCTCAAAGCAGGCAAGCCATTCTGGCTGAAGCAGAATGGGTGTGGTAGACAGTCATAGAGATCCAAATGCCTTGAACTGCATTGCTGGCTCTGAGTTGCAGGGACCATCTGTAAAGACTAGAAAGAGAAGACTAAGATAACTTCCCTTAGCTAGTGGCAAGGAACTAGAGACCTCCATCGCACAAGGACACAGGCCTGAAGTTGGCTAATGCTCCTGGAGGAAGCGTGTGCTTCCTGGTGTCCCTCCTCGCTATAAAAGCCAACCAGCTGATACACTTGTCTTAGTCTCTTGTGCCCTACAGCAAGGACAGTACCTAAGCCAACCTGAGGGTTTTGGACCACAGAAGTGTGAGCTGATAAATCATGGTTGCTCTGAACGTGGTCTACATTCGCTGCCATTTGTTATGGCAGCAACAGAAAACTAATACAGCAATTAAGTTGAATACCCCCGACTCAGCAGTCCTGTTCCCATTGGAGAAACATGCCCCAAGACACACGCAGAAATGCTTAGCACAGCACTATTTGCCACAGCCTCAACCTGGAAATGATCCAAGTGTCTATCAGCAAAAGGGATAAGTCAATTATGCTGTTGGATGTGGCAGCAAGGGTAGGACTTACAACTGTTGGATAACGTGGAGAGACTCAGAAATGAGGACCTACCTATCAAGCTGGAAGCTCAGCACAGGGATTCCTCTGGTAAAGGATGGGACAATGGTGACTTTGAGGGGTCTGTGACTGGAAATGGGGCAAAAGGGGGCCTGCGGGGAGTACGAAGTTTCATGTGGAAATCTGGGTGGGTCTGTGTATACAGCTGAGCTCAGCTTGGAGAACTTGACTCATCCGCTTGACGTCTGTCCTATTTCTCACATATATGTTACATTTCAGAGAGAAGGGTATTTCTGTAGAAAGCATACCTGTTCATAACCATGTAGTTTGTAGTCTGCTGACACTAGGGATTGATGTCATGTATGGATATAAATACAACTCTTGTAACTGGGATTGAACCCAGGGGCTTGCATATGATGCTTCAAATGCTCTACCAACTGGGCTACACCTTGCTGACCCAAGTCTTTCTTTGACTTAGAAAGGGATCTCTGTCAAGGATATGGTGGTACACACTGTAATCCTAGAACTTGAGAACAGAGGCAGGAGGCTCTTGTGTTCTAGTCTAGCCTGGGCTACACAATACAGTCTCAAACAAACAAACAAAAAGGAAAGGAAGGAAGGAAGGAAGAAAAGAAAGAGGAAATGCCATCTTTAGGATCAGGTGTGACCCTCCTGTAATAGTTTTCCCAACTTATCCTACCCAGCAGCCATCCCCAGCTGGAGCCAAAGACTGATGTGGGTGTTGACCATATCCACTAACACTAGATTATTTGGTTGTCAGGGCAGGAGTGGTGGGTCTTGCGTATGGTCCTGCCTCTAGCCAAAGATCCAGAACAGAAGAGATGCTCAGAGGACATGTGATGACACTGAATGGCACACAGTGGCACACAGAAACACACACACACACACACACACACACACACACACACACACTATGCATGTGTGTACAAGTGGGTGGATATGAAGACCTCATCTCATAACCAGGTTTGGCCTCTTCCAGGAAGGTTTGTGAGACTTCAGCATCACAGTAGATAAAGAGGACTTGGAGTGTCCGTCCCCTCCCCTGTCTCCACGTGTGTGTGAGGTGACAGTTGCTACCCCTTTTTGCTTGACCCTAACAAGGTCTGCCATCACCAAGAGGGAATTCTTTTCTGAACAATTTTTCTTAAACACTTAAAAGGGGGAGGAGGATTCGGTGATAGCACACACTTTTAATCCCAGCACTCAGGAGGCTGGAGGCAGGTGGATCTCTGTGAATTCAAGGCCTGGTCTACAGAGTGATTTCCAGGACAGCCAGGGCTACAAGAAGAAATTCTGTCACAAAAAAGGGGGGGGGGACCTCAGTCTGTGCCACAGAGCTCCATAGCCAAATAGCACCGGGAGAAAGAAATTCGCAGGGCTGAGAAGCACCTAAAGAAATGCTCAACATCCTTAGTCATCAGGGAAATGCAAATCAAAACAAGTCTGAGATTCCACCTCACACCAGTCAGAATGGCTAAGATCAAAAACTCAGGTGACAGCAGATGCTG